>WNGS01000690.1:4912681-4949064 GCA_020271785.1 Procambarus virginalis | reverse complement strand
CCCTAGATGATATTACAGTTAACCAGTAGGTACATTGCATCTAGTTATAAAATCCTGATAACATTAGTAGTGCAATATTATAGCAGAAAGACATTGCTATATTTACATTTCTAGCCTAACTTTTCAATCTCATAGCAAACAAAACTACAACAAAGCACAATTATTGTTCTGAGGCCTATGCCAAAGAACTATTGTGCCCTTTTCATTACAAGAGGTTGATAAGAGGCTACTTTACTATAAGTTACTTATAAATGTTTTTAATTTAAGTATAAACATTACTTTAATATTGCACCATTACATACTGCATACCACATTGTTTACAGCAAATTCTTGCACAAGGGTAGGACATTTTAGGCTGGTGTTGTACAGCAACCTAGTTTAATTTATTGTGCTAACCTGGTGTAAGGGTAAGAATTTTTACACTTGTCTAGAGTTGAACATATATTACAACCTAGCAAGTACATATTTTTATGCAGTATTCATGACAACCCGAGTTGTGTTGTCAACCTGATATTCATACATATAATTATAGGTATAATTTAACTATAATCATTTCACCTTTGAGTGTTAACCTGTGTCTCTGTACCAACCAAGAGTGATAAAGACGGGCTAACTTGCGGAATACCAGCATTGATACAGGCTTACCACTCAAATTATAGCGTGTATGATTATACAGTAGTATATATTTAAATGATAAACAGCTCTAGTTCGGAAACTAGTTGCTTTATTAATTCAAGTGCCAAATAGTTAAAAGTCCATACGACTAGCGAGTACTTTCAAGATGTCTACACTCCAAAATGTAAAATTAACCCTTAGGCCTTAAAGGGGCATCTCACAAGGCAGATTAACAAATGTGAAGACATGAGTAATCAAACTCCAGTTAATTATGCAGCACTGGAAAACTATCTTAAGCTTACACGGAACAAATATGACCGTGTGTTGCAACAAATGAAACAGTATCAAGATTTACTGAACAATTCTAGTATTGATGAAGATACGATGAACAACATTCTCCAAGAACACTCTGATTATGAAGATGCAACGTTTGAACTAATTCAACGTTATGAAGATTTGATAGACGCCCATAAGGCCAATATAAATATTGCAGCTACAACTACCCAGAATCAGACAGCACCAGAAGTCAAATTACCATCACTCAGTCTTCCAACTTTTTCTGGAACAGAGGACGAGAATTGGGACAATTTCTGGAGCAAATTTGTCGATTCTGTGGATTCTAATGTCAATGTACCAAAGACGACAAAGTTTACGTATTTACAGAGTGTCTTGAAGGATGAAGCCTTTCAGGTAGTCTGTAATCTGAATCACACAGATGACGATTATGACAATGCTGTACAACTACTCAAGGACAACTATGCAAAGCCTGAAAGGACTATCAGAATTTTAACCCAGAAGCTGTTAGATATTAAACATCCAAATAATACAGCAGTCTCACTCCAAGCCTTTAGATTGGAGCTTGAGTCTTTGCTTAAGGCACTTAAAAATAAAGTAAACTTGGATGAATCAGACTGGATAATCCAAGTCCATATGACTCGCAAATTACCCAGGGACATCCTGGATAAGTTGTTTGTGTTGTATGGAAAGTCATATCTGACAGTAACAGAGATTACAAAGGGGTTACAAACCATCATAGAACGAGAAAGAGTTATCCCAGATGAAAAAGCGACATCTAAACCTTCGTCTACTACTAATAGTAAACAACAGAGTACAAACAGTACTCCAAACAAATCTAAAACAACTTCTCCCCTCCAAAGTGGAGACAAGGCAGTGTGGGCACATACGCAGTTGGTACCTCCAAACCTACAGGTAACGCGTCACCCAAATCGGTGACTCCTCAAGATACTGTTAACGTCTGGAGACCATGTCTGTTCTGTGAACAATCACATTCCATGTACAATTGCAGACGATACCCCGATCGTGCAACACGCATAAAACGACTCAAGGAGTTACATAGATGTACCAAGTGTATAAGGGAACATCATCCCGACAGCTGCACATCAACAATACGCACCTGTTATAGGTGCCATAAGGGTCAACACCATACAGCACTTTGTGGGGATTCAAGTACAAAGTCTGCCAAACCACAGGAGGAGGAAGGAACTAACACCTCAGTACAGCTTTGTACTGTGCTACCTGACATAAGTGTTTTCTCAACAAGGTCTAAACATAAATCAGCTCTACCTACTGCACGATTGATCATTAGAAATGGAGAGAACAAAGCCACCGTACGTGGATTATTTGATCAAGGGTCCCAATTGACCTTTATATCCAAAGAGTTGGTAGATACCCTGAAACTTACACCTGTAGAGGAGACACGAATAAACATAGCAGGATTCCTGACTGACTCAGGAGCCCGAGTTTTCAAGGTAGTACAACCCAAAGTACGATTAGGAGGTTACGAACAAAATGTACAAGCTCTAGTAGTAGATAGATTCCCAACAGATCTGTATGTATATGGTCTGGGGACAACAGCCAAATTCCTAGAAAAAAGGGGAATTCATTTGGCTGATAAAATCACAACAGATAACCTTTCCAATATTGGAATCCTTATGGGATCAGATGTCTACCATAAGTTTATCAAAGGAAAGGAATACAAACACGGTATGAACGTGTTACCATCTGCAGGTGGCTATTTGCTAACAGGCCCTGTATTACGGCTAAACCAACCCGCACCTGTAGAACACCAACATGCCAACCCAGTAATGGTTGCATGACTAGGAGACCAGTCTCCACTGCAACTCAGAGACATGTCCGAGGAAGAGCTTGATCCCCTGTACACAAGTTATGGGACCTGGCAACTCTCGGCATTGTCCCTGAACAACCTAGCCCAGATGATGACTGGACTTACAAACAATACCTGGACTCAGTTATATACAGAGATAATCAATACTGGGTCAGGCTACCATGGAAGCTGAATCACCCTCAGCTACCCGTCAACCATTTTATGGCACAAAACCAATTGAGATCACAGGTGTTGCGCTTACAAAGACAACCTGAGAACTTGAAGTTGTACCATGAAATAATACAGAAGCAACTCGATGACAAATTTATCGAAGTTGTTACAAATGATAACCCAAAGGAAGGTCACTACTTACCACATCATTGTGTACAGAAGAATTCTGCAACTACCCCATTACGGATAGTATTTAATTGCAGTGCTAAAATGAGGCCGAGTAGTGTTTCGTTAAACGACTGTCTTCAAACTGGCCCTAGCCTAACACAAAGGCTTTACGACGTGCTGTTAAAGTTCCGTATTGGGACTTATGCATATACGGCCGACATCAGCAAGGCATTCCTTAGGGTAGGTCTTCAAGAAGAAGACCGGAACTACACAAAGTTCCTATGGATTAAGGATCCTAACGATCCGAACAGTGAATTAATCACTTACCGTTTTGCCTCTGTCCTTTTTGGCGCCACGTCATCTCCTTTTCTGCTCCAAGCTACCTTGGATACGCACTTGAAGAAGTCCAATAGCCCAAACAAGACAGAAATTAGCAAAAACCTGTATGTGGATAATTTTCAAGGTACAACCAACAGTGAAAGTAAACTGTTGGACATATACCATGAGGCCAATCGAGAATTAATGGGAGCCAATATGCCTCTCCAATCTTGGGTCTCTAACAATGAAAAATTAAATCAACTGATCTCAACTGAATTTCCCGATTACCAGGTACCCGAGATGACAAAGGTACTAGGTGTCGAATGGAACACGACAACAGATCAGTTGACAATCAAGTCAGTGGAGCCTGATACCACTAACTTAACAATGAGAAAATTACTATCACAAGTCAGCAAACCCTTCGACCCATTAGGACTATTAAGCCCAGTACTGATTAATGGGAAGTTGATAATACAGGAATGTTGGCAACAAAAGATAGGCTGGGATGATCTTCTAACACCTGCCTACAAGAAAAATGGCAAGGGTTAGTAAAAGATTTAAGTACCCTAGAGTCTGTCAAGTTCCCAGGAACACAGTAGTAAATGAAAAGGAACCAATTAAGCTACATGTATTCTGTGATGCCTCAGGAAAGGCTTATGGAACAGTAGCTTACCTGGTCACAAATGGGCAAGCCAATTTGCTCACATCAAAGGCCAGAGTGGCACCTTTAAAGAAAAGATCACTGCCACAACTGGAATTAACAGCCTTACTGTTAGGAGTAAGATTGGCTCATTATTTGATCAAGGCCTTACGCCACATCCACTTTAAAGAAACAGTAGTTTGGTCAGATAATGAGGCAGTACTACAGTGGGTTAAGAACAATAACAGTAAGAATCCTTACGTGAGTAACCGCGTTAAGGAAATACGAGAGTTGTCAGCAGGGTATAAACTAAGATATGTACCCACAAAAGAGAATCCAGCTGACTATCTCTCCCGAGGACTGACTTTACGGCAATTAACAAAGGCAGAGATGTGGTTCAATGGACCTCAGTGGCTAATCAGCGACCAGTGGCCTGAACAAAAGCCACAAGTCATTGTGACCAATGTTACTGTTCCCACTGAGAACCCAGAACCACCTCGGACTTTGGTAATTGATCCTACTCGGTACTCTGAACTGAACAAACTTATAGGTGTCACCCAAGTAGTGTTTGATTTTCTAAAGAAAATAGGAATCAAGCATAAATTCCCTAATGCCCTAAGGTATTGGGTCAAAAGAGCTCAGATCGACACATTCGGGACAGAATTTGACAATGTTCCAAAGAAGCTACAACGTGATCTGGGTCTCTGGTTAGACACTGACAATTATAACATAATCAGATGCGGAGGCCGCTTACAGCACGCTGACATAGATTTGGAAGCAAAAAATCCAATATTGCTCCCTCGTCACCACATAGTAAGCAAACTAATTGTGTTACATATACACAAATACTGCACTCTGCATGGTGGGGTATTAGATACTCTCACAGACTTAAGACAACAGTACTGGCTACCCCAAGGTAGACAGACAGTAAAATCAATAATCAAATCCTGTGTTGTTTGCCGGAGATACGATGCCAGAGTGTGTCCATATCCTGGCCCACCTCCACTTCCGAAGGAACGAGTCGTACATATTCGTCCCTTTGAGACTACAGGAGTAGATTTCACAGGAGCACTAACACTTACAGGCACTAAAGACAAGAAACCAGTAAAAGCTTACATTTGTCTTTTACTTGTGCCACAACAAGGGCAGTCCATCTAGAAGTGACTCCCGATATGAGTGCCGAAGCATTCTTACAGGCTTTCCGCAGGTTTGCTTCACGTAGATCCTGTCCTAAGTTAATGATCTCAGACAATGGGTCCAACTTAGTGGCAGGAGAAGCATGTCTGAGGAAAATCTGGACACATCCAAAGGTACGCACAGCCCTAAATCAACGGCAGTGCCATTGGAAATTCATACCTCCCAGAGCACCATGGCACGGAGGCTTCTATGAACGCATGGTTGGTACGGTAAAACGTTCTCTACGGAAAACCCTACACCGCCAAAAGATTGACCTGCAGGAGCTTCAAACAGTAGTCATAGAGATAGAAGCACGAGTCAATAACCGACCACTTACCTACCTCTCTGATGATGTTTTGCAGCGTGAACCATTAAGTCCAGCTCATTTGATGTATGGTAGACCTCTCAAAACACTTGTGTCCCTTACGGACGAGGAACCAGAGGATCCTTCATATGTCCAAGAGAGTGATTTGGTTCAACGTTTCAAACATCTATCAAGGGTGATAAGTCGGTGGAATGACGTATGGACTCGAGAATACCTTACAGCTCTGAGAGAGTATCATTACGGGGCAAACAACCCCTACAACAGAATTAACTTGAACCCTGGTGACATAGTTCTGGTGGATAGTGATGGACCACGCTCAGAGTGGCCTATAGGTCAAATAGTCTCTGTTCATCCAGACAGCCAGGGCATCTTGAGAATAGTGAAAGTAAAATGCCGAGGCAACACTACTCTCAAAACTTTAGAGAAATTAGTTCCTTTAGAACTGGCCAGGAACGAAGACGTACAGCGACTTCCAGCACCCGATACGCCAGTACGGGACATACGTCCCCAAAGGACTGCAGCTCAACAATGTAAACTCAAATTAAAGCAGCATTATAATTCTGAAGGAGAAGAATAAAGTGATCGCAGTCCTTACCGGGACTTCGACCCGTGTTCTTCCCCCCGGAATTATGTCGGGAAACCGACACACTCATACACAAATAGTAGTCTTCCCTTAACAGTATCCTCTTAAAATTAGAGAATGGGAGACTCCGTGACGTCATCGACGTCGCCGCAGTATTTACATTATTAAACCACTGTTCATACAACAGTTTAATGTCTAAATTGAATAAAAAAGTGTTCAATAAGACTGAATATAATTATTAACACCAAAATATAGCTTGATTCCCTTGTTAACGTAAATTTAACTTAGAAGTAGAACAAAATATTGGAACAAGGGAGGCAGAGCGTCTCTTACAGACGCCACGCTCACACAAAACAATAACAATGGAGCTCGCTGTGTGTTGTGATAATGGCCACAGGATAGACCTACTCTGCCTTAAGAAACTGCCACAGCAACATCACTACTACAAATGAGAGCACTCCAGTATCCGTCTTACCAAGTATTTGTTTATTATTCTAGTGCACTTTTTAATATCAAATTTAAGACGGTTACAATATATGAACAACACCAACACCATGTACGTGTACCCCATTTTTACAGCCCTCACATACCATGTTATACCTGTATTGATATGTTTAGGGAAATGTACTAACTCCTTGCATCCCAAACAGGTAAATTGTGACTTGGAACAGCAAGTAGCTGAGCAGTAGAACTACACATGTACCTAGCTGTTGCCAGCCTTGAAGGCCTCCACAGCCGCCATTGGCACCATGAGGCACAGGGCCACACCCACATAGATGCTACCATGACACAGCCTTAGTGGGCCCTTACTACAGGCTCAGATAAGGCCATTCTAGTTATTGTAGTAGTAGTATTCATAACTAGTAATAATTGTTGAAATAATAGTAGATTAGACCACCATATGTGGTATGATAAAAATATAATTAAACTTAGGTAAACAATTTGTAGTTTAAGAAGGAGCCATTACAAAGTGGTTTAAGCTACAAATTGTCCCCCCCAATTTGTGTGAGATTAATTTCAGGCAGTTTTAACAAGTACATACAGTCCACTCAATTTCTTACCTACTAAGAAAAAATAAGATAAACTTTAATTTATTGAAGTCAATTAAAAGGAGATATACTGCCTGGAGTTTTTACACACTTGTTGTTCACTTTTGCTGAAACCCAACTGCCTGAGAAAGTTAGATCTCTATTAGAGGTTTCGGCGAAGTATTCCCAGGTTTCCATGCTGGGTGAGATGGGGCTATGGGAGGCCTGGGCTGTTCCATCAAATTTTGTTTTGGGTGGCTTAGAGCCTACTTTTGTTCTAGGGATCCTAGGACTTGTTTGATAGTTTTGGGAATGGGGTGGGGAGGGGGGAGGGGGGGAGGGGTTGTTAGCTGAGTCTCAGGTGACATGGGTGCCACTGGTAATTATTTACCTAAGTGTAATTACTAAGGTGTAGTTACAGGATGAGAGCTACGCTCGTGGTGTCCCGTCTTCCCAGCACTCTTTGTCATATAACGCTTTGAAACTACTGACGGTTTTGGCCTCCACCACCTTCTCACTTAACTTGTTCCACCGTCTACCACTCTATTTGCGAAGGTGAATTTCTTACGTTTCTTCGGCATCTGTGTTTAGCTAGTTTAAATCTATGACCTCTTGTTCTTGAAGTTCCAGGTCTCAGGAAATCTTCCCTGTCGATTTTATCAATTCCTGTTACTATTTTGTACGTAGTGATCATATCGCCTCTTTTTCTTCTATCTTCTAGTTTTTGCATATTTAATGCCTCTAACCTCTCCTCATAGCTCTTGTCCTTCATTTCTGGGAGCCACTTAGTGGCATGTCGTTGCACCTTTTCCAGTTTGTTGATGTGCTTCTTAAGATAAGGGCACCATACAACCGCTGCATATTCCAGCTTTGGTCTAATAAAAGTCGTGAAACAATTTCTTTAGTATTTCTCCATCCATGTATTTAAAAGCAATTCTTAGGTTAGAAAGTGTAGCATAGGCTCCTCGCACAATGTTCTTGATGTGGTCCTCAGGTGACAGTTTTCTATCTAAAACCACCCCTAGATCCCTTTCTTTATCAGAATTCTTTAAAGATTTCTCACATAATTTATAGGTTGTGGGGGTCTATGTTCACCAATTCCACATTCCATAACATGGCATTTATTCACATTAAATTCCATTTGCCAAGTGTTGCTCCAAATACTTATTTTGTCCAGGTCCAGTGTTGCTCCAAATACTTATTTGTCCAGGTCCAGTGTTGCTCCAAATACTTATTTTTGTCCAGTGGTGGTGGTGGTGAGGTGCAACAGTGTTTGTGTGCTTACATCAAGGTAATGATAATTTCATTGTGACTATTAGGTTCCTAATTTGGTTCAGGCAGTTGCTTGTTTTGCTGTATGTAAGCTTTCTGGTGATGTTATATATTTCGGATAGATCTCTGTTTCCCAAAATCCATTTGCCTCATAAAGAGAGCCAGATTATGGTCATGGCTTGCAGTAGGTCAAGGTGGAGTCAGGAGGCCTGGCTGAGCCTCTTAGAAAAGGCATGGTTTAACCAGTGCTTATCAGAGAAGCTATTGAAGGACTTGTAGCGAGTAAACTTATACTCGTTCCATTATCTCATCATCTTAATGGCATAACTAATTAGCACTAACTACAAGCTATAATCCTATCCCTATTTACAGGTAACGGTTTTTCTACCCTCCTATCTTATTGTGAAGTGTTGTCACCGTATATAAGCAGCGATTTGAGAATAGCAAACCAGTACAATTTCCAGTCAAGAATGTAGCACTCGGCGTAGGCAGTTCTAATCGTTTCCAAGACGCTACAGCTTCGACAGAGAACAGGCAGGAGACTAGGACCGCATCCAGCTACAACACTCTCCCACACAGAGCTCCGCGACTCCGGCCACACTCAGTTCTCTGCTCTGCTCCAAGCTCCGTCTCAAAGTCTACGACACTGCTGTATCCAGGACTACTAAATAAATATGAAACTCACTAAACACTGTGTATCTAATCTACCCAACAACGTAACATAATCGTACGTTACAGACTCAACCTGTAAATCACAGCTACCAAGAACAGTTGGCAGCACAAATGACACAATAACAGCTGTGAGAGAATGATAGTATTGGAAAAACATGAGAACATGCACAATTAATAAGGATCTTAGAGACTGCTTGAATGTTGCCCGTAGAACTGATACCATTATATTGTCCAGCCTGACAGTAATTGATTCTGGCCTTCAGACACAGTGGATCTAACCCTACGGATGATGAATTTTGAAATTCTCCCAACAACATATGGAATTTGTTCTATAACATGCAAGATTACTATGGGCACACTAATACAGCATATTTATAGGGAAAACATTGAGTTAGCCAACTACAAACAAGCAAGTTTTGGCCATATTATACCTGCATTCACTGCCACATTTCCCAGAAAAACATTTGGGGCAAGGGTAGTAGCATCCAGGACAGTCACTCTGCAGGCAGTCACATAAATCTTTGCCAGAATTAACAAGTGCACCATCAGGTCCATAAATACTTTGCTGATTCTGGTTTTTCGTCCTGAAAATTAAAAAGAATAATGTTACAAAATATGCAGCTTAAGATATTCTTGGTTCAATGTGGATTGTGGGAGGCAGAAACAACAAAAACAGTGTTGAATGTAATGAAACGACTCCTCCTGGTAGAGCCCTGGTGGTTCATATAGCTATCTCGCCAAGATGCTCCGTACAGGCCACATCAGTCGCAGAAGTTTTGTTGGCCTACCAGAGACCAGAGCCAGAACCTGGCTCCTCTCACAGAAGTGCATGGGAGCAAATGACATTCTGCCATTTCACTGGGAAAGCATCCAGAAAGTCAGTAAAGCTTTACAGACAAGTGCTGGATTCACAAGACTCAAACCCTAGAGACTGCCAAACAACATCCTAAACAATTAAACGAGACAAAATATCCCCTTGAAAATACTGTAGGTCTAGCCAATTGGAACTGATTGCCGCTACCAGGCAGCCTGGAACTCGGTCCTCTGCCAGCTCACCATCCAGTTCTGGAGCAAATAAAAGCACTCAAATAAACAGATGAACGTAGAAGGAGGTGCAGACAGGGAGCTACCGAGGCACTACCAGAATGAGGCGTTTTATTGCATTCAATGCTGGATTTCTCGAGGATTCTGGGATTGTCTCGGTTGAGGGTTAAATCACCTCAGAGCTCCAGTTGATTTTCTCATTGATATTTATCACGTTAGTGTGATTTCTCTGTTTATCTGATGTTGGAGCATACGGTGGATAAACAACGTTGCCTTCATCCGGGTGCTTGTGGGTCATATATAAAACTTGGACTGGCTTCAGGAACGAACTCCAGACTTTGTGATTTCAGTAGAAATCTAGTTGTATGATTTATAAAGCCAGGGTGGTCCAGTGATTAGCATCAGCAGCTGGGATGTTCTCGGTTGTGGGTACAAGTCGCCTCCAACCTCCACTTGATTTTCTCAATGTACTGTACAGTATATATACATGGTAAATAATATTAGTGGCTTTTATTGGTTCATAATTAATCCAGATCTTAATGCTTTGGAGTGTCACCTGATATCTACATAAGATATTACCTAGGATGGCAGGTCTAAGCCAAAAAATCTGGGCCCAGTCATGTTTCAAGTGTGTCACACCTGACAAGAAGCAAGACTGGTGGAAATACATTGCTTTTTCTCGTGTAAAGCTGTTCTTGGGAATATTAATAAGTACAGATGACCTAAATTATTGTCTGGAAAATGGCTGGGGGCTTGCTCCAGATGGAGGGGGCGATACCAACACTGAATGGACCATATGAGAAAAAATATAGAACACTCATTCTTGATATGAACGAGGGATTAAGGCAGAGTTGCATGAATGCATTTTCCTTTCAGTTTTTCAGTTTACAGTTTACTATAGTCCTGTAAACAATTGTTTAAAATACCCTTTACTGTAAGAAGTATATCCCTATACCTCACCTTCCTGTACTGGTGAAGTATTGCACCTTCTTCTTCTTGCGCCGTACTCTCTCACTGGTTTTGGGGTTGAAGTTCTCCATGAATTTTAATTGGCTACTTATCTGCAGATGCTGTATTGCAGATGACATAACCTGCCAATACATCAATATTTAATATATTAATAATACGAATACTAATAATAATAATATTTAACTTATATGACAGTATAAATTGTACATATATTTATGTACAGTATGTACAGTATACTGTACATACATTTGATACAATAAATAGTGAAGAATTCATAGGCAAAAAACCAGCACTGAATATAATGAAATGCCATTTTCTGGGCAAGTCCCAGAGCCGTCCCGGAGGCTCCCAGGAGCTATACAGGCTGAATGGATATGTACAACTTTCTGGCATCAGTCAATACATGGAGTTCTTGCCTACTGGGGACCATGAGCCAGATCCTGGCCCTCCTCTAGAGAGGCACGAGGAGCAATGGCCTATAGAGACCCTCTCTGTTATTGGGAGCATTCTATGTCTGCCATCGACCAGGATAGGCACCCAGGTAGGTAGGCGCCCCAAAACAAACCCCTATTCTGGTAAAACTATGTGTATTGTGACCATAGACCGAACAAGTGGACAGAACTCCCCAAACGAAAACTAACAAATGAGCATGACGTCATCACGCTGCCAAGCCGCTGTCTGCGCAACCCCCCCCCCCCCAGGAAGGGGGAAGGGGCAGCCCAAGACCTAACCGCCAGCAACCACCCTACAGTTCTTAGGCTGGATGTCAAAAACGCGAAACACACCGCCGACCAGAGGGAGGGAGGGAGGGAGGGAAACTGGGAAGCCTCCGGGACTCACCCAGAAAATGGTGTTTCATTACTTTCAATGCTGGTTTTCTACGGGAAGCCCCGTCGACTCCCCGGAGCTAACTACCCAAAGATAAGAAAAAACAGGGACTTACCCAGGAGGTGATCCGTCCTCACTCCTCAACGGGAAATCGAGACAACTGGCTGCAACTGCCGACCCAATGCAACGCTGGCCCACCTAGGCCCAGGAACATTCAACAGGTAGCGAGCGGCCAGGACCCCTGTTCGACCTCTAAAAACCCCGGGCCCGAATGTCCACCCACGACATGTTGCCAAAGACGGCAGCCAAGGCAGCAAACTTACGAATGTCGTGGACCTGGGGATAGAGCACAGGCTGGCTAGATTTAATAACCCTGCGGACAACCTGAGAGAACCGAGCCCAGGAACAGGGAAGAAGGAAAACCGGGTCCACCCAGAGCGCATCCCTGGCAACCGAAGCCGTGGCGCGCAAATAACAGCGGAGAGCCGCAACCGGACACAACACATGATGCACCCCCGGCTGGAGGTGAAACAACGCACGAGACAGCTTGCAAAATAGGGCAGAAGTAACATCAACACCGAAAGCAAGCTGAAGCGGCTCAGCCAATGCCGTACAATGCGAGGCGGCAGTATTAGGCATACGATGACAGTCCTGAAACAACCAAGAGAGAAAGGACAGAACAACCCTATTAGAGACCAAAGAATACCTACGCAGTGATAGGAAAAACTGGAAGGACCGCCAGGAAACTTCATACTGCCTCCAAGACGAAAAATGCAGGTGGGAGATCAACAATGAAGCCACCTGCACACCATACAAGTGATGATAAACCCGAATCAAAAGCACCAGACGATAGGACTCAAGGAGAAGACCGATCCAGCCTTGTACCAGGCTGGATCGATCTGCTGAAAGAGGTGGAGCCGCGGGAAGACCCCTCGGGGTTCGGACACTGAGCAAGCAGCGCCTGAAACCAAGGCTGGGCCGGCTACCACGGACCCAGAAGGACAACCCGACCCTGGTAAGTCTCCAAGCGAGCCAGGACCAGAGCAACAGCTGAACCGGGGAAAAGAGGTAGAGGTAACTCCACCTCGCCCAGTCCTGCCTGAAGGCGTCGACCCCGACAGCCTCACAGTCGGGGAAGGGCGCCACATGTCGGGAGACGCCTCGACCAAGCCGACGCGAAGACTCTGTAATTCTTTTAACCATGTCATAGCTTGGTCGATTAAGGCAGCGTCTGAGATCCCCTCGGATGTAGGTTTGAACCCTCGTCACGGCCCTTGTGGATTTGTTCATTGTTTATCCCTATCAGCATGGATAACTCCAGGGAGCCATAGGGGTTCCCCCCAGAAAAGAAGACCTCAATTGCCTATTAAAATTAAAGGAGGGAAGTGAGCAATTTGGGAATAGCCTCCAAAGTTTGCACCACAGGCAACAAGGCTGCAACATCCAGCACTGAAGCCAAAGAATCCACGCCATCCCAGTGCTCGACAGAAAATGGCTCAATCACATCCCAGAAGTAAAATTGGAAGCCAAATGAAGACGCAACCCATGAACCTCCACTGCCAAGACTCCATAAAACAAAATCAACTGCACAAGGAGTTGCCACATATCCTTGGACAAGACAAGCAAACAAGCAAGCCTCCAGTGGGGCAAACAAGGCACTTCCCAAGAAAACCTGAAAGGCAGAGCCCACCTCATACCACTTAACATTATCGCACTCGCTAGATGCCTCAAGGAGTCCACAATTTATTATATGAATATACTCGCAAGACGCATTTCGGCATCCACAATTAAAATATTTGCCAAAAATCTGGCTTTCATTTGATTTTTTTGGGCACTGGTTTTAAACTTAATGCCAACGTCTTCCCATTTTCCGTGATGGACCATGTAGCACTCAGGCATGAAAATTGATGTTATCAACTGGAAAAAAATACTAAACATCTGTGAGCAGGAAATGGGAGTGTAGCAGGTGGGCGAATGGTAGCTCGCTCGCGGGTAACTCATGGCCTGTTTTCATCTTGTCTGCGGGTAGAGCGTGCCGTGGACATTATAGGCATATACTGTACTCCTGTAAGGAATTCTATTGCGAACACATTGATACCAAAATAAAAGACCTAGGACGTGAATTGAGGTGACCAAAGTGAAACGAGTATACTCATTTTATTGCTCTTCTGCCATCCTGGGTAATGTGCTCTCACTTTCTCTGTTTGGTTCGGGTGGTACGCCGGGCTTTTGGCATTTATATGCATTCAGTCCTGTAGAGAATTCTATTGTGAACACATTTATACCAAATTGAAAACCTAGGACGAGAATTGAGATGACACAGTTGAAAAGGGTATACACTTTTCAATATTACTGCGCGCTCCCGTGGAATGCCCGTCACACCTTGGGGTGGTCTGGTGCTCGCTCGCCCAAAGCGCGAAAGTGTTAAGTGTTCAGGTACAGAAAAGTCAGGCCAAGTCCCCAAAGAAAGAAGTGGGTTATCTGCAAACTTGGAAGACTCATGAACCACACAGCTGCAACCAAAAGGCCAAAGCCGACTTGCACTTAAAAGAAGCCGGGTCCAACAAGAAAGTGAGGTCTTAATCCTCTAGGAGGAAATGAAAAAGATTTGATCAGATCAAACACGAAGGACGAAGGATGATGGAAACCTTTTGAAACAATATGCATCCAAGGGCTGTAACATGACTCGGAAATGCACCTGAGGAGGAGCAATTCAGGTATCAACATTGATGGAGATTAAAGAAAATCCCCAGTCCTGAGTAAAAAACACACAGAGGGTACAGAGACCAGGATAGGTTGAAGGGCACTCAGAGACCCCACCCCTGTCTCCTCTCCAGCTCCAAACGCCTCAAATGGAGACCCTGTGGAAGAAGCTTATTCTATGCCTGATGCCTGGGCAAGAAGACATCTCCACAAACTAAAGGGTTTGAGCCAAGGTATACCCCCCTACTCCCTGAGAAACAGATGGCTCCGAATCCCTAGCAGGAAACAATAGCTCACCTGTCTTCACTGTCGACATGGAAGGGATGATCCCCATAGAAGACTGAACTCTTAATGCCCCGATGCCTAGAGTATGGAAGGGGGTTAGTGAGGGTTGGTAGTGGGTGGGATAACAGGTCCAGTGAACCACACCAAAACAACCAGGAAAAGGAGAAGGAGGGGTGAACTAGCTGTTCAATCTCTAAATCCTTAAATGCCAAAAAGAGTTACAACCACTTATGATAGTAACCACCTCTGGTAAAAACCACACGACAGTGAAAAAGCTAGAAAAACATAATACAAATGACCATCAGCACATGCAAAAACTATCTACTTGAACTCCTAAATAGTAAACCTGGGCTCGGTGGTCTAGTCAAAGAGAAATCACACCAAAGACCTGTGGGCCTTGCCCGAGCCTAAAGGTAAAGACAAAGCAGGTCACCCAGGCACTAGGGATGCTCACCAATAGGAACTGACACCAAATGCAGCACTAAGGAAACATGTGGCTGCAAAGAGCATTAGTAGTGTGCTGTACAGTATATACAGGCACATAAACCCTAGTGTATCCCATAATTAATAAATCAAAGACTGCCCCAAACTATGAGCCATGCTGAGAAGTCAAAGATCCTTGCACTACTCAGGGCAAGGTGACCTCCACAAGAAGCTGACCACTATGGGACAAACACCTGAACTCACCAGGGAAGTAATGCTGACAGGGTACAGGCAACATCAGTAAGAGTACAGTATAAAGAAGGGCAGCCCTAAGCACATGCAGATTGAGGAGAATGGTTTCCAAAGTTCACACAACAAATGAGATTTATAAACACACATATATGAAGCAAATACTACAGGACGAAATAATACATGAACAAATGGTGCAAAGCACAAAAGGCAGAGCACAAAGGATGGTCAACACTTACTGGTATCTAGAAAACTCCGGGACTTAAAGTGTCAAGATGATTATCAGGTAGACCGTCGCTCTACCATCCAGCTCAAGTGGTTGAACCTAAAGTGTCAGCAATTAATGGAGAGGTCAGACAATTCTGATCGCTCCATGAAACACGTCTCATCAGGTGAAGGACTGAGTGTTAATGACAATGGATGCCAGCAGCTGCTGTGGTGCTGCCATCTGATGGTGGTCAGTTGTTACTACAGGGAGGGAAGGGGGTTATGACCTAACTACAGGGAGATCATTTGCAGTCATTTGCTGTATGGGTTTGTTTACTTTCTGTGATGACTGCAGTTGTCTGTTTGGCTTCGCTTCCTTTCTGGCAAGCTTGATTCTTGGATGAGGGTGATCATGAATTTAGTGCTCTCTCTGCACACATGAAGAGGGCCCAGGTTTTGGAATCTGGTCTTCGGTAAGCTTTTAAGGATTCATAAAGGCTGATGTATCTCATAGATGTGGTGCTATCTCAAGTGTGGCTAACTACAGGGAGCTGCAGTTCGGACCCCTCTAGAAAGCCAGTTTCTAGCTTTCTAGTCACAAAACACTGGAAAAGTTTTGTGAAAATAAGTAAAAGAAAGGCCGGAGAATGAACAGTGCAGAAATTCCTTTCAAGAATTTTTGTTGTCTTCACTATGTAAAAACCAAACTTTACAACTTTTTGTTTCTCCCAAATAAATCTCTCCTACTAAATACTGCAGTTATCAAAAGTAGCAATTTTGTATGTTATCTTGGAGTTGTTCCCAAGGTAACATACAAAATTGATACTTTTATGTATGTATTTAATTTAAAACACAAAACTATTAGAATCCATTTATTACCAACTTGGTTAATTTACAAAGATTAAAAGCAATTAGCAAGATACTTCACATTATACAAAAGTAAAATAGAGCCGTACATACTTGTTCATCAGCAAGCGTAGCAGTTCTTGCAGTCTTCTTGCCTTTCTTGGGTCCTGGGCGGTTAGGTTTGGGTACAGAACTTGAGGCAACTTCAGGTGCACTTGCTTCTGGCAAAACCTGTGAAAAATAAAGCATTGAATTTAATGATATTGCACTTTTGGTGTGGTCCCCACACCTAACCTAACTGAACTCGACCAAACCCAATCTGGCCCAAATGAACAAGTGGCAAAATGTTCTAGTTTAATGAACAAATCCACCAGGGCCGTGACGAGGATTCGAACCGACGTCCGAGAGCATCCCAGACATTGCCTTAATCGACTGAGCTATGACATGGTAAAAGAATTGCAACCAGAAATTCTACTGAATTTACTTTGTTCATTTGATGCATCACGCTATTGTGATTTCTGTGTGTAATGTTCTAGTTTATACATAGTGTACAAGAGGTGTGACGTCACTATGACATCACCGTTTTCTTGCATTACAGGTTTTAGACCCTATTACTTTTGGTCCCAAACTATCATGACTAAAACTATGAATAACCAGCAATTTGGTATGGGTCCTTTCATGGATTCTAGATATAAATTATGATTTAAACCGATTCGATTTTTGGCGTTTCCGAGCGTTATTACTGTATACAGTATTTTGATTCTGGATGCTCAACTAGAATGCAAAACTCCAACAAAATGATAAAAGCCTGATGAACAATAGTTATATATGTCTACATAGAAAATATTCAAAACTTAAACAAATTACTTTACATACAAACGTACCGGATCATCAACCATTTCCTCCTCAGCCTCGAACTCAATGTCCACATCTGGCTCATTAGGTTCGTCAGTTTCATTTTCTTCTTCATTACGAAGTAAAGACTCTACTTCTGCTTTGTCTGTTACGTCTACCAGTCATTATCTTGGTAAATTTCAAGACCTAGACCCCCCCGCTTCTCGGGGACCTCCTCTGCTGTTGGTGGTTTTCCGGCCATTTTGCTCTGACAAAATACAAGTGTTGATAGTTTTAAATCCTGATTAATAATATCTAAAATATGGTCATTGTTTTTAAGAGTGAATGAAATATGTTTAACGAGAAGTTATACACTAATTATATAAAAGCTTAAACACATGCATTAATATTTGTAGCTTCATACAGCCTTCAACATTCTACACTCAGGAAAAAATAATTAATTCATGAACAGTCTTATCAGTCAATATTTGAGTATTGCTATTGGGTGTGAAATGTTTGTTTATCGCTCCCACTTGGCCTGTTTTTTCTTGTCATTCTTCATGTTACAGTAAAAGAAAAAACCAGCATTGAATGTACTGAAATGCCATTTTCTGGGTGAGCCCCAGAGGCTCCTTGTAGCTATCAGGCTGATATGTGTTATATTTGTTTAGGGCATTAGTCAATTGGAGTTCAGCCTACTGGGGGACCACGAGCCAGAACTTGGCCCCCTCAGAGAGGCACAGGGAGCAATGGCCTATAGAAGCCCCCATGTGGTTGGGGGCATTCCATATCTGCCAACGACCAGGGTTGGCACCCAGAAAGGTAGGCATAACAAAACAAACCCCACTTGGTAAGAAATTGCAACCGAAAACAGAACAGGGAGGCAAAACTCACCCCACAACCTGAGGAAACGAAGAAAACAGGCAAACGTCACACCTCACCACCGAGCAGCTCCCCCCCCCCCATAGGAGTGGGGAGGCAGAAGCCCGGATCCCAGCACGGCAACCCAACCATCCAGTTCGAAGGCTGAGCATCAAAAAGGAAACGGAAATGCCAACTGGAGGAAGGGAAAGTTGCCAGGGAGCCTCCGGGGCTCACCCAGAAAATGGCTTTTCATATGCAGGCGATGAATCACAATAATGTGGCTAAAGTATGTTGACCAGACCACACACTAGAAGGTGAAGAGACGACGTCGTCCCTTCACCTTCTAGTGTGAAGGGACGACGGTACGGTTCATATCCCCGGATATGAACCGTACGGAGAGCCAAACCATGAGAATTCAGCAGATGAAACTGAAGCAACCAACACCCCGAAGCCCCGTCACCAAAACGGAGCAGTCTCGGGGCTTCCGGGGAGCAAACAACCTAGGGCTTTGCCAAACCGAAACACGATGCGCAATGCCCTTGCTGCTTGCACCCACATAGTCAGCATAAGACTGGGTAAGCAAGCCACAAACAAGCAACAAAACTCGCAGGGCTCAGTGTTGAAGGTGCCACCAACCCCACAGGCAGCAGACGGAGGCAAAACAGTGAGAGTCACCCTGAGACAAGGGGACAGAGCAACCCTCGAACTCGCACAAAGCGATGGGGGGCACCCTGGGTTCACATTCATCAGACCCACACGTCCCCATGAGGATTCCCAGGGTCCTGAGCATTTCCTTGAAGAGGACTCGCGCTCAGGTAAACCCAAGCAGGGTACTGCTAACCGGCGCCCAAAACTACCAAACAACCTTCTAAGAACTGAACCCCCGGGATGTGTACACTCACGGGGACCTAGCAGGGGGAACCACCGGAAGAAGGAAGAGTACTCAGTACACAGGGGGCAAGAAACAAGGTAGACCCCTCCACCAGGCAGAAAACAAAGAAAAAGAAAACCCCGCAAGAGGACAGCGTACCCAGGCGGAACAGAGCCGGCCGCTATGAGGTGACAGTATTAGGCATCAAATGACAGTCCAGAAAAAAAAACAAGAAAGGATAAAACAACTCGATCAGAAACAGAAGACAATCAACGAAGAGAGAGAAAATGGAGGAAGAACACCAGGAAACCTCATACTGTCACGAGAAGAAGTTTGCATGTGGGACACCATCAAAGAAGCCCCCTGACCACCATACAAATGGTGATCAGGTGGCTTCCCGATCCACCTGATTCCTTTCAAATGGTGGTGGCATCAAAAGGAGCAGATGCGAAGACCGAACCAACCAGGTACCTGACTGGACTGATCTGCTGAAAGAGGCAGAGCCGCAGAAAACATCGTGGGTTTGAACAACGAGCAAGCAGCGCCTGAAACCAAAGCTGGCCAGCCACCAAAGGGCCAACAGTCTCCAAACTAGCTAGGACACGAAGCACGGCCTCACAGTCGGGGAAGGATGCCGCATATATATCAGGAGATGCCTAGACCATCCCGACGCAAAGAGGTCCACCTTTGGGCTCTTGTACGTCCGGCAGAGCCAACTGAAGGAGTCGGCGTCAACCATCTATTCTGTGGACAGGGGAATGAACCGAGACATGCCATCCACCAGGACATTGGACACTCCCCGGATATGAACCGTACGGAGAGCCAAACCACGAGAATCCAGCAGATGAGTCATTCGAAGTGACCAGCCCCAAAGAGCCACGGACTGAAGAGAACCCATGCGGTTCAGATAATGAACCACCGGAGAACAGTCCAAATGGAGCCGGATCATTGAAGCCCAAGCGACCCGGACCCTCTGAAACGACAGCCAAGCCGCTGCGAACTCCCGCATAGTGCTGTGAGCCTGACGGAAGAACCGACCCCACCACCCCTGGGTACTGAACCCCGAAAAACCTGAAGAGGAATCTGGGAACGCAGCAACTGACACAAGGCCCACAGAGGCTGAACCCAGCAATCGGGAGAGGGCTAAAAGGGAGGACCCCAAAGGAACCAGAACCGACGCCGAAGCTAGACCCGACGCACCGGGTAAACCAATACAGCGAAGTTCAGACTGTCGCACAACTGCTCAAGCAACTGCAACAATGACTCCGGAGGGAGAGATAAAGAAGAGGTCCAAGAGTCCCACATGAGACCCAGCCAGGTCCAAACCTGTGACAGAACCAGGTGGGACTTCATCCAGTTCACCAGGAACCCGAACCCGGCGTGAGAAAGAACCAATACCTCTGGCGAGCAGAAAAGCAGACTGACTGGGGGTTCAGACCAACCAGTCGTCGAGGTAGGCCAGAACCCAAACCCCTAGCAGACGCAAATGGGTTACCACGACCCAGGTAAGACAAGTGCATACACGAGGTGCCAGATTCAAGCCGAAAGGCAATGAAAGAGGTAAGCCTGATGCCCCACCACGTAACCCAATCAGTCCTGAACCCCGAATGAATAGAAACGTGGCAATACGTGTCCCTGAGGTCCAGGGACACCATCCAGGTACCCAACTCCAACAGAAGCCAGATCTGAGACAAAGTGGTCAACTGAAAGGAAGAGCCAGGAATCCAGGGGATCAGATGAGACAAATCCAAAATGAACTGCAAATCTGCACAGTCCCGTTTTGACCCAGGAAAACCACCTGAGGGACGGGGGTCATTTCGACCACACCCAAGTGCAGGGAAAGAAGCCTGCCCCATGAGCCCTGAACCCTTCGAAGGAGGGGAAGCCGCCCAATACCACCACAGGCCAGTGGATATGACCTGAAATACCCACAAATTTGGGACCAAGTGTGGGCAAACAGTGCGAGCCTCTCCCAGATCACCCCATCAATAGGACAAACTGTGAAAGGGCCGATGCCCTTACAAGAAGCCGACCGATGAACAGAGTGATCATCCCGCCAACCAGACAAAGCCGGCTCCAATGGCAACATTGGTTCAAAAACTGGCACCAATTGACCACCTCGACTGGAGAAACTCAGAGCCCTGGCACGACCTTTCAGAGTAGACCGAGAAAGGCCACCTCGGAGAACCAACAAGTCCGACATAGGATGACAACTAGACGAAGCCGCCTGCAGAAACTGCGTGACTGCAGTTTCCACAAACATCGACCTTGAGAATCGGCGCAAAGAGTTTCAAAAGCGTGGCCAACGCCCAAGCCGCCAAGATCAACGCACCAGACGAAGGCCCTGCACTCAACGCCTCCACATCCTCCTGAAGCCAGGCCGAAGACAGCTTGAGAAGGAAAGAGAAGCGCAAGATCGAAGCCAAATGCCCACTGGCGCGGAAATCCTCAGCAACTATGTACGCCAAAAGGGAAGGAACCTGCAAATGCAGCTACGTAAGGCGAACATCCTGAGGAAGCACAGGGGCGAACAAGCATGGATTAAGGCACTCAAACTCACCCCCCTCCCCAGGTAAACCTGCAGAATGGTAGAAGTTTCTCGCCAATCAAGCATGCGGGTCTGACAGAACCCATGCCATGCCCCCAACGAAAAGAAAGGGCAGTCTGCCAGCCAGGTAGACTTCGGAACCTCCATACACACCCAATACAGGGAAGAAGAACCGAACTCAAACAAGGACGGATCCATCACAGAGGCAGAATCTGAGTCTCGCAGGAGGTAAGCAGCAAGCGCCTCCCGAACCTCCTTAGGTGAGATACGAGAGGGAGAAAACCTCCGACAAGGAGGAGCTGAGGAACACAAGGGAATCCGGGAAGGAGCCGAGGAACCCAAGGGAACTTGGAATCGAACCCGGGGAGGAGCCGACCCCAAATCATACTCATATAGGGAGGGGGGTAAGAAAACCCCTCCCCTGCAACAACAAGCCCCTCAAAGAGGGTACCTACACCCAAGCATGGTCAAAGGGAGCCCAAGCCCCCCCAGGTCAACTCCTCTCCAGCCCCAGAATCCTCCAAACCAGGACCTGGGGCAGAGCAGTCCT
Organism: Procambarus virginalis; assembly: GCA_020271785.1. Classification (NCBI taxonomy): domain Eukaryota; kingdom Metazoa; phylum Arthropoda; class Malacostraca; order Decapoda; family Cambaridae; genus Procambarus; species Procambarus virginalis. The sequence continues at coordinate 4,926,750 of WNGS01000690.1, read as the reverse complement.
CCATACCCCCTACCCCAGAAGAAAAGGCAGAGTCCTGGGTAAAGGCAGAAATGAAGGGGGCCTACTGGTGGGACCCAGAAGCCTTGGCAGAAGGAATTGGCTCGAATGCCTTTGTCCCCAACCTGAATGGGGCAGTCCCTGAAGCTGCCCGAGTCTCATTATCAACTAAACCCTACCCCGACTCTGAAACCCTCAGACGTTTGGGAGTTGGAAGCAGGGTAGGGGGAACAGGATGAACAACAGGGGGAAGGACTGGGAAGTGCAGACTGAACCAAAGTCAAAGCGACTAATGCCCCCAGGTCCGGATCCCTATAACCAAAACAGAGTTCCGGGTGTACGTTGACTCTGAGGCCAGAGTCAACGTTCGCCCTGGACAACATCAGCCAACAAACTGAATGGCTTGGATAGCCAGCACGGGGGGGGGGGGGGGGGGGTCCAGGGTCCAATAGTTGTGTGGACAGGCTGTGTGGTGGTGAGGTGTGACATTTGCTTGCTTGCTTGTTTCCTTAAGTTGTAGGGCGAGTTCTGCCTCCCTGTTTGGTTTTCAGTCGCAATTTCTTTCCAAGTGGAGTTTTTGTTATGCATACCTTTCTGGGTGCCAACTCCAGTCGATGGCAGACATTGAATATCCCCAGAAACATGGGGGCTTCTATAGGCCATTGCTCCCTTTGCCTCTCTGAGGGGGCCAGGTTCTGGCTTGTGGTTCCTGGTAGGCCGAACTCCAATTGACTGATGCCCCAGTCAATAACCAAAACAGGGTTTTGGTTATTGACTGGTTATTGACTGGTTTGGTTAAAACCCAAGTGAGCCTGACTGCTTAAGTCATAATTATAATTTCTTGGGTAGCTGAGTAATACCTAAAGACACATACAGTTAGAAAAATATAAGTTGACTGTACAGTGTAAACATTATTAGATTGTACCATACAATGCATGCAATACACCTAGCATTTTAACTAAACTTTTAACTCATGACAAACATTACCCATTTAGTGTTTTAACAAGCTGAAATAATAATTACTGGGTATGCAGTGTAAAGGCTCATTTTAGTTGTGATTTGCATAAATTAATTTAAGCTGTATGAGTAGCTTGCAATATTTTGACCTTATGGTTAGGAAATTAGATTTCATACACGGCTAGCGACTTGGCTGGTACTGCATCATATCATAGTGATGACAACCATAGTATTGCCTTACCATATAGGAAGGGAAAATAAAGCAAAGACAACTAATTTTAGTGTCTTCCATTTTACATTTAAGGAAAACTGGTCAACAAACGGAATGTTTACAGTCTTGAATTAACTATACTAGTTAGTTATTTATTTATTATGCATCATTCCAGATTTAACCAAGAGAGGATAAACTCACCTTGAGATCTGTGGGCAGGTATCCTACGAGATGATTATACAAACTCAAGGGAACAGGACAACGGCAGATGATATGCGCAACCCAGCATGCTTTGCATTTATTCTTTGGAGTCTCATCTAGTCCAAAGCACCTGAAAGAGTTTCATTTACTTTCACCAACCGTATTTACTGTCAAAATTATCTTTTCTTTACAGAAAGGGCCCTTAGCCAGGAGAAGCATTGGCCACTACATTCCTGTGCAAGATGGCATTTACAAGTCAACCCACTGTTGAGTCTTGGTCACAACCACACACCAAAATTAATAAGTCGTGTCTTCCCTATTTTACAATGAGTTCACATGTACTGTATTTGTGAGCACATCAGGAGTTTTCAATGTGTACAAAAAAAAAATCCAAAAATCTTGTATTTACTAAATATTTAGGCATCATCTGGTTGCATAACCATTAAGTGCAAGTACCACTTATATACTGTAGCTGGATATCTATATCTATAAAATAGAATGAATGTCTGCTTGTTCAAGGTTAGATGCCAGATGCATGGGGCTAGCCTCACCCAATTATTTAGAATGACATGGGTGGTAGGGTACTATCATAGGCAGGTTGGGTCAGACACATTGCCCCCTTCTTTAAACAGGATTAGCTCCTAACTACCAGCGACTCCTATGAAGTTTAAAATGGGGATTTTCTGTGGGGAGCCCCTACGGCTCCCTGAAACTATCGGGCTAATGTGTGATATATTAAACCATGGCATTAGTCTATGGAGTTTAGTCCTACAGGGGACCATGAGCCAGAACCTGGCTCCCTCAGAGAGGTTTCAGGGAGCAATGGCCCCATGGGAAAACTCCCCCTGTGGTTGGGGTTTTCCTTATCTGCCATAGAGCCCCGAACTTTCCCACGCCAGCTACCTAGTACTCCAGTTCGTTAGCTAATGTGGTCTGGGATGGATGTCTTCTTTGGCCTTGATTTCCAAAGGTGGTATTGTGCAGCCTGCCTATCTATGCGGCAGCTGATTCCTGTTTTCTTTATGGACGTTGTACTTTTGCTGGTTTTTCCTTGTTTTTTCTTTTCTTGCCTGGTGGGGGTCTGCCTGGTGAGGGTCTGCCTGGTGTGGCTACAGTTCTGCTTGTAATATTTTGGTGGCCGTCTGCTAGGCCCCCCCCCCCATGATTGTACAATTTGCGGGGGTTTCAGTGTTTTGATCTCCCCCTTTTTTCGCTTTGTGTCTTAACTGGTTAGCAACACCTTGCCCGGGTTTCCCATAGCAGTCAGCCTACGGGCCCTGGAAAACCCTGTTGGACTTGGTGGACCTATGGATCTGTCTTGCGAGTTCCAGCCCGCCTCGTGCGGTTCGAAGGTTGCTGTGTGCCCTTGTCTCAGAGTAAGTCATCTCTTTTTGCCTCTGTCATGCTGCCTGTTGGGTAGACGACACCTCTGACCCAAAGTCTTACGAGTCATGTTCTCTGCTTGTTCTCCAGTACTATTCTGATATTACTGTTAGAGTACAGGCAGCATCTGCATTGCATGCTAGGTTCAGGTTGCTGCAATGCACTAGGTTGGTTTCCTACCTGGATGCCCCACAGCTGCCTGGCTTTGGTTATAGGGACCCAGACCTTGGAGCATTAGTCGCTTCGACTTTGGTTCAGTCCGCACTCCCTGGTTCTTCCCCCGTTGTTCACCCTGCTCGCCCCATCCCCTGCTTTTGGCTCCCAAATGTCTGAGGGTTTCGGAGTTGGGGTAGGGTTTAGTTGGTAATTCTTATTGTGTCTGGTTCTCTGAAGATCTCATTTTGTACAAACACACTTTGCAACTTTTCGTTTAATGTTTCACACATTTACTTTTCATTTTCCATGTATCTGTCCCCCATTTTCAATATTTCATAATATTATCCTTTATCTGCAGCTTGCTTTTAATGAATTTATAGAAAAGGCCTGGATCTGATTTACATGTGTCTGCTATACCGTTCTCAAAGTTCCTCTCCTTACTGACATGTAGTTGTTTCTTGCATCTTTGTATTGCTGGTATGTTTGGGGGTTTGGCCTCTTTCTATAATGATTCCATGCTTGTGTCTTTTGATCTCTGACCCTCTCGCAATTTCTGTTGAACCAACCCTGTTTCCTAGGTCTGCATGTACCAAAACAGACATGCAGACCTAAAAACAGGGCACTAGTGTCCATGGACTGCACTAAGAGCCAAAGGGCAAAACATACTACTAAGCAATCAAGAAAGCACTAGTACTTGGCTTAAAGGCTTACATTAAAATGTCAAGGGGAATAAATATTTATAAGATGAAATAACAATAAATTAAAACATGCCAGGGAAAATTCTGCAAATAATTTTTCTAAAGTAACATTTGTGGAGCTTATCAACATTTTGAGAGTATGTGAAATTTCCAACTATGAATAATACAATACACTTGTTCAAATCTACACATACCTGCCTCCTTTGTTACAGTTCAAAACCCACGGTTGTTTCTTGAAACGTTGGTAAAATTGTCGACATGCTTCACAAGCCACAACTCCAGCTATGCGTGTGATTCCTCTATGAATTGAATAAAACCGTGTGGCCTTACAGACCCCACACTCAACGCGAATTCTCTTCATGGCAGTCTTACCCTCCTCTGTATCTACAGGGATAGTACCAGAAAAGTCAATGATTAATGCCAAAACATTTATGTAGGATGTAGTTATTCCATGAAATACAGCACTGTACTGTACTGTATTACAGATCAAAAACTCAGATTGTTTGAAACACCTGCCATTTATCCTGCATTATATTTCAATCAAACTACAGTACTTTACTGCCAAGTGATAAGGTAAAAATAAAACTAAAATTAATAGAAAATTCTATGTGCCATGTTCTCTCTCAATTGCAGAAGGATGGTTGTATGGCTACAGTGCATCAGTAACTTCTCCCTCCACAAATTTACCAACAAAATGATAATAAAAATTAACTAATATATGAGTGCGTTTCAATATGAGCAAGAAAAAGAACAAATACACTGGACTCGTGCTCAAATGCAAATTGGTACATTGGAAGCCAGGATGCAGGAGGAGTCCACTTTGGAAGTAAAAGTCACTATATATTCAGTTGCAATGGGAAATAACCAACATTTTCCTATGAAGCAGTCCGTGCATTCACTGAACTGGAATTCGTTGCTGAAAAACTTTAAAATTATAAAAAATTTTTGAATTGATTTTATTATAAAAATATGCAAAATGGTGTATTCTATAATTTTCATTAAAAACTATAATAATGTTTAGTTTTAAATAGCAATCATATAAAACTTTAAACACAATTGAATTCTGGTCATAGTGGAGGGAGGTTCATAAGAATCTGTCCATTAAGAGCGAGAACCTAGTTTACTGCATCTGTATAATTTTGGTGGTTGTGACTGGTTGTAACTGCAATGGATATGGAAGTTGTGTTTGAAGGGGATGTGACTGTTGTATGTAGAGTAGTATTAATACTACTGTTGTATTATTGTATTAATGATGGTGTATTATGTTGTATTAATGTTTTCAGTATAGTGATGGTTGTAGTTTGTGATTGTTATAGTGTCTATTGCTTCAGAAATGGTGGTGCACTTATGTTGCACAATACAGTACTGTACAGAACATGTATGTAAATGTACACTGTGTGAAGAGGGATCATAAACAGCACATATAAGTGTTAAGTGGATTATGTGCTACGTATTACTCTTATATGCTACTTATAAATATAAGTATACACGACATGCATTTATACACTGTACAAATAATTGTACACTACTATACTGTATTTCCACTTTTCCATTTCAAATCATGATAATTTACATTAATCTTTAAATTGTATAAAATTTATATTTTGGCTGTTCTGATTTTCAAATGTGCACAATACTTTGTCTTCAAGAATTAAGCATCAAATAACCAACAAATAAATACATCTATACTTTAAGAAAATATTCGGATAACCATAATGCACAGTCCAAACATATTGGTAACTTGTTGGGGGGGGGGGGAGGGGGGTGCAGATGCTCGTCATACATATGACGAGGATCTGCTCTGGCTTTTATTGTTTACGTCGTGGATAGTATCTGCTTCCTTCTGGGTTTGTTTTATTCCCCAGCTTGCCTGAAATATTCATAGGATAGCAGAGTAGTTTCTACAGCTGTTGATGTTGATACTATCATCATCTCGATGATTCGACATGGTGCTGGTGAATGCAGTGGATGCATAAGCTGTGTTTGTACAGATACCAGAGTCGGGGACTGGTGGAAGATACCTGCACTGGGGACTGGTGGCAAATACTATACCAAAGTTAGGGATGGGTGGAAAATACCATTGCTAGGGATTGATGGAGAATACCAGAGTCAGGGGCTGGTGGGGGGGGGGGATTAGTGGAGTTAGGGACTTGTGAGAGGAACTGGAGTCAGGGACTGGCGAGGGGAACTGGCGTCGGGGACTGGCAAGGGAAACTGCCAGGTCTCACTAGCTGTTTATATTGACAATTTGAAACTGGCTACAATTTGACAATAAGACTTTAAAACAATAATAGTCATTATACAAAAAAAAAAACAAAGTTAATTTGCAGCTGATGAGTCACAATATCTGAATAGAATGAGCTGAAGATATGATGACCAAACCACACATCAGAAAATAATGAAATGATGACATTTTGGACTGTCCTGGATCATTATGAAGTCAATAACAGTCCAGGACAGACCGAAACGTCATCGTTTCTTCATATTCTGATGTGTGGTTCAGTCATCAAAATCCATTTAATAGCAGTTACGAATCAATTTTGTAATTTTGAGATACAAATCAGAGGCTCACACAAATTACTAACAGTGCAAATGAGGAAATTGCAACTTTAAAACTACCAAAATTTAGGTTTAAGATATTTTACATATTGTACAACTAAAGACATACACAAACCAAGCTTGAACAAAATACTTTTTGCCACTTGCAATATTACAAAATACATAACATCGTGAGTATTATTTGCAACTAGGAGTACTGGTAGTATCCCCTGGCATCAAACCATGTGTCAAAATGTTTGGTGCAGACATCCTTATTCGTTTCTTTAGCTATCACTCAAGCCACCACCCATCACGTGTTAAAATACATTATACGTAATATACACCAGCAAGAGAATATCGTACAGTACATGACCCAACAACAATATTGACCGCCCTTGCTCTACCGTATCTAAGAGTTCAAAACAGCGCAGTAGTCTGCACCTTCGACTTGCAACCAAGGTACCTGGGTTCAATCACCAGGCAGGACAGAAACAGTTTGGAACATTTCTTTTCACCTGATGCCTCTGTTCACCTAGAAGTAAGTATGCATCTGGGAGTTAGGCAACTGTTGTGGCTTGCATCCTGGGGAAGACCTGTATTTGGTCTTGGGGAACCTCAACGGTTCCTCAGTTTTCGTATTTAATCCGTTCCCAGAGACGGTACGAAAACTGAAACAAATTTTTCCATAAGAAATACAGTGGCACCTCGACTTACGATTGCCCCCTACTTACTATAATTTCGAGTTACGATGTAAATTTCATTGAAAATGCGACTCGACATCCGATGGTGTCGTCGACTTACGATATTTGTTGGTACACGTTCAGGTCGACTGAGTGCGTGGTTCCTGGTCACGTGGCCGACCTGCCTCAGTTTACTACAGCTGCCCGCTTAGTGACGATCGCGCCTATAAGAAATTTCACTTTTGTGGCGATTTTTTGCATTTTGAACATTAAAGTAATTATTATATATCATGCCATGAGTCCCAGGAAAGTCAGTGGTAAGGCTCAACATATGAGATCCCATGTAAGGATGACCATAAAGCAGAAACAAGAGATTATTCGTAAATATGAAGATGGTGTGTGGGTTGTTGGACTGGCTAGGCAGTACAACAAATCTGAGTCAACGATATCCACCATACTGGCTAAGAAAAAGGACATTATGGGTGCTAAAGTGATGCATCATTACAGACAAATGTTAAAACGAAGGGAAAAACAAATGTCTCTTGACAAATTTGTAGTGAGACAAACAAGCACTGAACCACAACATTGAATACCTAGTGGTATTCAGGCAAAACGTAGGAGAGAGAGTACCCCAGAGAAAACATCACTGCCTGATGTGATAATGGAAGGGGACTCCCCTTCCAAACAGTAACAACTCTCCTCTTCCCCCATCACCATCTTCCATATGCCATCAAGAGCCCTCCATAAAGGTAAGATAAACTTAGGTACTGTATTGTAGTTAGAAAAAAACATTGTATTCAGTATAAAATGTATTTGTATGTTAATATTTTGGAGGCTGGGGAACGGATTAATTCAAATCCCTTTATTTCTTATGGGAAAAATCGCTTCGACTTACGATCCATCTCTGGGAACAGATTAGCATCGTAAGTCGAGGCCCCATTGTAATGTAAATTGAATTAATCCGTTCCACACCCACAAATATATTAACTGAAAAAATACATTTTATACAGAATAATACTCTTAGATATCTTACCTTTATTGAGGAGTTTTGTTGGCATATGGAAGACAGTGAGGAAAGGGGGAAGGAGGAGAGGTATTAAATGTTTTGAAGGGAAGTCCCCTACTGGTCTGTCTAATTACCCAAAGTTACCCGAAGCCACTCAAAGCCACCCAAAGCTTCCTGGCATTACATTAGTAATGAATAAATATGATATATTTACTCATTATAATGTTGGTGCTGAATGTAGAACATGGAGAAACATATTTTTAATCTGAAAAAGTACCATTTCATAATGAAATTACATTAGATGAAAATAAGCTGCTGGTGATGCCAAAGCAAGTCGACGGTCCAAGCAACAATGTTGTGGGGCGACTTATCCAAGATATATTGTTGCGTAGAGGTTATATTACCTTAGGTTTAGATAGGTTAGATTTTGTTATGTTATGTTTGGATAGGTTGGTTAGGTTAGGTAGGAACAGGAGGCTGATATGCCAGCAAATACTCTTTAGGCAACAATATATCTTGGATAAGTCGCTCCACAACATTGTTGCTTGGACCGTCGACTTGCTTTGGCATCACCAGCAGCTTATTTTCATCTAATTTCGTTGTGAAATGATACTTTTTCAAATTAAAAATATGTTTTTCCATGTTGTACATTCAGCACCAACATTATAATGAGTAAATATATCATTACTGTACTACCGTAATGCCAGGAAGCTTTGGGTAGCTTTGGATAATTAGACGGACCCATCCCCTTTCATTATAGCAGCAGCGATGACATTTCTGGGGTACTCTCTCATGTTTTGCAGGCATGCCACTAGAACCTGGTTGTGGCTCACTGCTTGCTTGTCTTGCTAAGAATCTGTCTATAGACACTTGTTTTTCCTATGTTTTAACACTTGTCTGTAGTGAGACATCACATTGTCTCAATGAATGATCTCTTGTTTTTTCTCTATCGTCATCCTCACAACCATTTTCTTAGGTTGAACATTACCACAGACTTTCTTGGAACCCATGGCGTGATATATAATAAAAACTTTTATATTCAGAAACCAAAAAAGCATAAAAAACAATGAAATTCTTCACAAAGAATTCATATGCGATCGTCACTAGGCGGAAGACACTGGTAAACTGAAGCGCCATGCGCTCGGTGGACCCGTATATGTATAAACAAACTCCAAAAACCGAGGCAGACAACGAGTACCAAATCAATTTTTTTTAAGAAATTGAGTACAAGAACAAAAAATACGAAAACAGGGGCATACGAAAACCGAGTTTCCACTATACAAACATCATGTCCCCAACAACAGGAGCTGTACACGAAGATATTCTCCAGATACTGAATGGACACCACAGAAAGTTTGAGAGAAAAATGTCACGTGAAAACCACAAGGTATCCCATGAGGGTACAGTATAAGTACCCTCATGGTACCTACTGTATTCCGTACAGCACTGTACTGTACTTGAAGGTGATAAATAATCTTTTAAATATAAATGGATTAAGATTACTGGGACTTTGGTTTGTCTGGAAAGTACAATTTTTCACAAAAAAGAACTTCATCCTAAAACCCAAAAATTGTTCTTGTCTGGAGACTTTCAATACAAGGAATGATCAGTAAAACAGAGACCTATAGACTTAAGTATATGCTACATAGGTTAATTTAACCAACTCTTAATTCATGCATTCAAACCTTTTATGGATCATGATCAAATACTTTTTACCATTGCATGGAAGTACAGTACATACTATTTTTAAATAGAATCTGCTGAATATGATTACTGAATGTAACCCTCGTTACAAATTAATTTTTAAATGATAGAAAAATTCAATAAGTCTGCAAATTAGCTTTTGTAAGACAAGAAGGTAAAGGTGTTGTTTCTTATAGTGGTCAAGAGAATACTTATTGCACTGACGACATACTGTAGGAGCCTCATTTATTTACTTACTGATCAACCTGAGATATGAGGGCATGAGCACGGCGGGCATACGGATATTAGGCTCGGAAGATTCCATGGTTAATGATGGTAACCAGTGTTCCACTTTACCAAAGGACAACTGCTGTAAAGATATGCACACCTTGTATCCTCAGGTTTGATTAACAAAAGTCATTTTGACTTATCTAGTAATTAATTAAAACCTTGATACACAGATGGTACGAAAAATAAAATGATCAGAAATCACCACAGCAGACATTACTATTTTTATTATTTAAATAACCATGACAAAAAGTTATAAATAATCATTTCCATGTAATTAACAATGCCAGTAGGAACAGAATAACTCTGAGCTTCCAAAACTAAGTGCTCCAGCTTCTAAAATTTAACCATGAAAGTTCCTGTGTCTAACTGTAGTGAAAAAACTAGCAACTACATAGCCACTTCCCATTTGTAATGATAAAATCATTACAAACACAATGAAGATACTGTACATGTTGATACAATAACAACAATTGCAATAATGCCTTAAAGACATATTTTCTGTGGAGAGCCCCTTCGACTCCCCGGAGCTATACCGGGCTGATGTTTATATATTAGACCGTCGCAACAGTCAATCAAAGGAGTTTTAAGCCTACCAGAGACCAGAGCCAGAACCTGGCCGCCTCAAGAGAGGCACAGGGAGCAATGGCCTAAAGACACCCTCGTGTAACTGGAAACAGTCTTTGTCTGCCATCTACCAGGTCAGGCACCCAGAAAGGTAGGCATTTCAAAACAAACTACTGCTGGTCAAAATTTGCAAACTGAAAGCTGAACTAACAAACAGAACTCCCCAATCAAAAACAAGGAAACAAACATGACATCACCACAACCGCCACGCATCCGTCTGCGCAACCCCCCCCATCCCTGGGAGGGGGGCGGGGGAATTCCAGACCTCCACGCCGGCAACTCTCCTCAGTTCAAGAGGCTGTTGTGTTGGTGACGATCGATTGCTCTGGCTCCATTCTTTGTGCAGAGCTGTGTTGTTGCTGTTTTGGTGGTGTGTGAGCCAGACGTAACACAAGGGTACTGGGACTGCATGCACCTAGGGCTACCTTCCCTAGGTGCCCCAAAAGTACTGCCTTTACGGCTTCAGGGTTATCTTCCATGAGCCGTTCAGGAGCAGCTATCTCCGTGTGGTTTTGTCGCTGCTTGGTGATTGCCCTCCCTTGGGGGTTCAGCTGCGGAGGTTCTTACTCCTGTTTGCCCTTGGGTAGGTGGTGGTTTCTGACCGAGGTGCGAGGTACTGTGCAGGTGTCTGATATACGGATAGCGACCGGAGTTCTGTTCACCAAAAAAAGTCTATCCCAAGTTCTTTCCCAAGAGGCAGACAAGAGGAGCTCCAGCATATTTCAGCAATCCTAAGTATTGTAGTACAGGATGACGATAGTGAGTGGTGTCCCAGAGAACATAAAGGTATAGTGCTTTTGAAAAATAGGTGAGATAACAGGAATGTGCCAAGGGAAGTGAAAAATTGGATGAGAAAAAGTTACCCCTAGTGTTTACAGTGCAGAGAATAACATTCAAGATGGCCGCCGGCAAGAGGAAATGCACAACAGAGCTTGATTTTGCTGGATTCAGTGAAGAAAGCATTGAGATAACCAGTCTACACAACAAGTTGGTAAAATTAGATGCTATAGTGACCTCTCATGTAGAATTAATTAGTAAATTGAAAGTAAGTAATGACCATTTGAATAGCAAAGTTGTATGTCTTGAGGGTGTAGTCAAAGACCTGTGCAAGGATAAGATTCAATTGGAAACAAATTGCAAAGCCATGGAAGAAGAAAATACTCTTAAAAATAGCTTTGGAAGAAGTTAAAGTAAATTTAAACATAGATGACTACAATAGGTTAGGTAAGGAATTTCATCAGGAGAAACAGCTTTTGTCAGCACAGATGGAGGAATTTACACAGGGTATAGAACAGTGCAAGAAAGATATGCAACTCACTTATGCGCAAGTGGCCAAGGAGAAGGAAAAATTGGAAGAAGCAGTAAAGGAAGCCCAACACTGCAGCAACCAGGATAAAACAAACATTAGGCTAGAAGTGAGGAAAGAATTGGCATCCAACCCGAAGTTAGTGCAAAACACAGTTGATCGAAGTAAGTCCCTGATCATTTTTGGATGCAAAGAAAAGGAGATAACATCTAGGTCAGAAAGAGCTGTAGAAGAAGTAAAAGTAGTAGATAAAATTGTTGGCCTCGTGGAAGGTCTTACAACCATAGAGAATGTGAGCGACTACAGGAGAATAGGCCGATATGTAAAAGGGAAAGATCGACCCTTGAGGATCACCCTAAATGGTGCCAAACAGATGGAAGAAGTACTAAGGAATGCTAAAAAATTACGTAATGATGAGGATGGGAAAGTGTGGTCGTTAAGACGAGATCTTTCAAAAGAAGATAGAGAGAAGCTGAAACTGAACCTCGCCGAGGCAAAACGTTTAAATGAGAGCAGGAATGAAGAAGATCAATTTTTTTCTACAAAGTGATAGGAGTAGGCAGACCAGTGAAGTGGTACATAAAGGCAAACAACAAAATCATTAGAGAAAGGGGGAGTGAAAAATAAGAAGAGGGGGAACAAGTTCCTGAAGATTGCATACACCAACATAGATGGAGTAAGGTCAAAGATACTGGAGTTAAGTGATATAATACAGCTGCAGACACCAGACATTGTTGCACTCACGGAGACAAAACTTGAAGATGTTATTTTAAATGAGGTCATATTCCCAAGGGGCTACTCAATTTGGAGACGGGACAGAAAAATCAGGAAAGGCGGTGGCGTTGCTGTGCTGGTGAAAGAACACCTAAAGGTGAACGAAATAATGACTGCCAATCCACAAGAAGTTGATATAATAGCACTAGAGATCTGCCATGAGGATGATAAACTAATGATCATAAATGCATATAGTCCACCGCTAAGCAGCACATGGTCAAAAGAGGAGCTAGATAGTAAACGAGAAGGTCTTATAACAATAATGAGAGAGATCATAGCAAGAGCGGATAACGATAGTTCACGGCTGTTGATAGTCGGCGACTTCAACTTGAAATCCATAGACTGGGAGGCATATGAAGCTAAAACAGAAGATTTCTGGACCTGTAAATTTGTAGACCTCATCCTGGAAACATTCTTGTATCAACATGTTAAACAAGCTACGAGGATGAGGGAAGGGGACGTTCCCTCCATGCTAGATTTGATATTTACCAGGAAGGAGGAAGAAATATTTGACATTCAGTACCTTCCTCCCTGGGTAAAAGTGACCATGTCTTTTTGGGAATAAAGTATGCAATGCGATATAATCTGGAAGAAAATATGACAGTCGATGCAATTGAAAAACCTGATTTTAGGAGAGGACATTATGGCAACCTTAGAAAATTTTTAGTGAGTATAATTGGACAGACTTGTTGCTAGGCAAGGAAGTGAATGAGATGTATGTCAAGTTTTGTGAAATATATGATAAAGGAACAAAAAAATTTATACCAAAACAGAGAAGCAGAACTAGGAAACAGGATTGGTTCAACAGAAAGTGCGAGAGGGCCAGAGACCAAAAGTCACAAAATGGAATCAATACAGGAAGAGGCCAAACCCCCAAACATACCAGCGATACAAAGATGCGAGAAACAACTACACGGCAGTGAGGAGAGAGGCAGAAAGAAATTTTGAAAAAGGGATTGCAGACAAATGTAAAACAGAACCAGGTCTATTCTATAAATTCATAAACAACAAATTGCAGGTAAAGGATAATATTCAGAGGTTGAAAATGGGAAATAGATTCACGGAAAATGAAAAGGAAATGTGTGAAACATTAAACGAAAGTTCCAAGTGTGTTTGTACAAAATGAAATCTTCAGGGAACCAGATACAATAAGAATTCCAGAGAACAACATAGAGCACATAGAGGTGTCTAGAGACGAAGTGGAAAAAATGCTCAAGGAGCTAAATAAGAACAAAGCAGTTGGTCCAGATGGAGTTTCGCCATGGGTTCTGAGAGAATGTGCACCTGAGCTCAGCATTCCTCTTCAACTGATTTTCAGGCATCCCTGTTTACAGGAGTTGTAGCTGATGTGTGGAAAAAGGCTAACATAGTTCCAATCTACAAAAGTGGAAGCAGGGAAGACCCCCTTAACTATAGACCGGTATCATTGACAAGTGTAATAGTCAAAATATTGGAAAAAATAATTAAAACTAAATGGGTAGAACACCTGGAGAGAAATGATATAATATCAGACAGACAGTATGGTTTCGATCTGGAAGATCCTGTGTATCGAATTACTCAGTTT
>WNGS01000690.1:4881368-4902242 GCA_020271785.1 Procambarus virginalis | reverse complement strand
ATGTAAAATCTCCCATGTCTCTCCTCTTCGCTCATCTCACTGAACCCTACAGGCTCTGTGAATTGTTTAATTAATTGAGATGCACAAAGTTAAAGCCTATAATTGTATATGTTATCAAAAGGCAGAGTTTAGTTTATTCCATTTATTATGCACCCATACCCTCCTAGTGGTGATAGTGAGGCGTGTTAGCCGAGGCAACATAATATGGGGATCAGGGACTGAGCCCCACAATTTTCATATAGCCAAACAAGTTATAATCGTGATGAGCTAGTTACAAAAGTCAATGCACATCGTCACATCAACCATGGGCTCGAGACCGAACATAAGTACAGTTTATAATTTAAAAAACTGACATATATGGAGGGCTAGGTGTCACAATTGATAGGTTTATCCTACACAGGTAACCCCCTCTTCCCCCATCCAATGGGCAGTGGTGGATAGGTTACGATCAAGTCGTTTTTTGCGTTTTATGCAGAGATTAGATCTTATTGGGTAAGGAGAGATATTCATATTTTAAAGAAGGTTCTTGCGATGCCTCTCCATTGTTGGAAAATATACAACCTTTTGAAAATCAATGTTAGTTGGATCTAGATATTGTAATTAACGAAAGTAATTATGTCATCAGAAAGGTAGACATATAGGCTACATTTAAAATCCTGTCATAAATACAATAGCTGAAGTGAAACGAAGATATATGCGTATTTGATAGTTACGTGAGGGCTAGCTCTGAGAGTGTGAAGCACTGCACACCAGCATCAAATTGTATAATTATTTACCATATATTTTAATGAACCTTAAAAATCTATATGTCAGAAGCAGAAGGAAGAGTAGACCGTCATGTGGACAAACACTTAAAAATATATATCTCTTAAGTTAACTAAATAATACAACCCTATCGCCGTTGTCCGGACACATGAAAACTACCAATAGGTTTCAAGTTTCAAGTTTCAAGTTCAAGTCATGTGTATGAGATAAGTAATAAATACATCTCAAAGGGGATAGAGTAGCTTAGGCTATATTCTACCCTCCTCTACTTTCAAGTCCCTCAAGGGGCGCACAAATTCCATGAGTACAAATACACAAATAACATTACAGAACCCATTAAACATTGCAGGTTAATATAGTACAGTACAGCATATACAAAAATCCCATTTAACATTTGCAGGTTAATATAGCAAGTACAGTATATAATTGTCACACTCTTGGGGCAAACTTTTTGTAGCTCCTAAGTATACTGTCTAGCATACCAGTTCAATCCACATCAAAACAATTTGATGTGGTACGGTATTTAATTCCTTATGCCTATAGTTTTCAATAAGGGACACTCTAATACATATGTTCATAAAGGTGGGGTGGGCCTACTAATAATAATCCTATCTCAAATACAGTACATGGTAGTTTAAGTAGCGAACGCATGTCAACGAATAACGAGTATATATAACAAAACTATTGTCCTATGAAGTCGATTTAACTTCCAAAAATATTTTTTAATAAATGTTAAATGTTTTCTGGCTAGTTATGTTAGATGTTATTAAAAATACGCATTCTACTTGTTAACATTATAATTAAATTTGTAATAATTTGTGCAGAGAAGTGCGACAACTGTATATTCCAACAAACACTTTCCAAACAACGATATATCTTGGATAAGTCGCTCCACAACATTGACGCTTGGACCGTCGACTTCCTTTGATGCCACTTATTTGCTTATTTTATAAGAAATTATATTAGTTTGGAGTAAATGTATGTTTCTCATGTTCTGCATTCAGCACCCACATAGTGAGTAAATATACCATATTACTTCATTACCTAAGTAATGTTAGGAGGGTTTGAGTAGCTTTGGGTCTTTAATTGACAGAATCTCCAATAGATGGGGCGAGAGTCGCCTCATCTCTCTCGCCCGAGCAAGAGTCGAAACTTAATTTAAAATTGATATATCTTTGTCCTCAACATATATATTTCATTTGGTGCAATCATAATAATGTTCATATCTCGGTCTTTCTGGAGGCATATAAGATTTTAGGCTTATTAGCGTATCTTTGTTAATTATACAATATATCGGCAAGTGCGTAGGCGTTACACTCCATGACCGAAAAGCTACTGAACGCCACTATAAAAACATATGTATCTTCACTTGAGCTATAAATATGTCTATTGTAATGTATTTAAAATGAAGCTCATATTTCTATCTTGCTTATGACATATAAAACATTTGTGTTTATTAACGAGTTTACGTGAAATAAACATTGATCTGAGAGAGAGTTGCTCTGTCGTTCAGTCTGTACGGGGTCGGAGCTCCGTAATTTTTAAAATACATGTATCTTCATTAGAACTTTAAATATATCTATGGTAAAGTGCTTAAAGTGAAGCTTATATGTCTGCTTTTCTTGAGACATATAAAACATATATGTTTATTAACGAATTTACGTGAAATAAGCATTGTTCTGAGAGAGAGTTGCTCCGTCGATCGATCTGTCCGGGGTCGGAGCTCGGCTATTATAAAAGTACACGTATCTTCGCTTTAAATTTAAATATGCCCATGGTAAGGTATTTAGAATAAAGCTTATATTTCTATCTTCTTGCGACATATAAAACTCTTACGTTTATTAGGGAATCAGCGTGAAATAGGCATGGTTCTGAGATGAATGCTGCGGTTTTCGAGCTCGACGAGCGATGAAAACTGCCACTTTTATACAACTACAAATATCTTCGGTTTTACTTAAAATATTTGTCTGATAGAGGTTTTACATATAGATCGCGTTTCTGTCTTTCTTCTGACTAATAAATATTTTGGTTTAATAAGTAATCAAGATGTTTTCAACAATATTCATTCAGCGTTCATCTATTCCAAGACGGGCGACCCTTTTGAAAACACGATACTGGGTTAACCCATCCTATACTTGGGTCAGTTTCCATTATGGTTCGGAACATTTACAAGCGTCGCGCTACAATCCCCCACAACCCACCGACACTACTCCCACATCTCTTAACTCACACCTAAATACTCACAAAAACAATGTTAAATATTGAATAATACGTACATTTTCTATAATATTGAATAATATTATAAGTAAATTAACAAATAGTACAATCAAATGTAACATTAAAAGCAATTAGTTTGTTAGTACAATTTTAGATGAACGTTGTCCAGGAGGTTGAGAGCGGCTTTGCTCCCAGTCACTTTATCCTTGACCACCAACTTTGGAGCGAGAATCATGCCGCGGTTAACGAGGTTACTGAGCAGTGTGGCGGATATGACAAAACAAGTGTCAAATCTTCCAGAATCGTACATAAAGAGAGCTATGGAGCAGGTGAGGAAGCAGGCACTAGCTCAACTTTGCTGCTGGCTTGACCGAGTGTTGACATTTTTGCTCGTTAATTCGATATTGCCATAAATCATTTGTTATTTTAGCCTCTTGGATTGATACGTCTTGTTCACGAGGAACTTGATAGATTTTTACATTATCATATTTATTGTGGTGGGGGATGAGGTATTGACTGTCCTTGAAACCCATTCTCAGGGGGTTGTGTTCCTTCTGGCATTGAAGAATTATTCTAAACTGGACTTTGCAATTGTTTCCATAAGTCGATATACAGTATATCCATAAGGCTTGGTATATTTTCCCTGACAAGGGTAATGTTTAAATTGAACAAATTTCCATCTAACAATAGGTGTGAGGTGAGATCACTGTATTGTTTTAATCATTGCTTAGATGTATTCCATGCGGGACATTAGTCCAATAGAATGTGTACAAGGAACATGAAAACATAATAGTAAGGGCAACAAGCAGAAGCTTTTGCCCATACGAGGCGGCTTCTCTCTACAGTATATTCACCCAAGCTTGTTCATATACTGTATATGTCTAACCTTCATTTAAAAAAAAAAATCCAATGATCCCACATAGATTACGTACCCAGTAATTTGTTCCGTAAATTTAAAGCCCTATTTCCTGAAGCTGAACTTGTCTAATATACATCCTTCGGTTCGTGTTCTATCTTTTTTTTTTTTTTTTTTTTTTTTTTTTAGATATATACAAGAGTTGTTGCATTCTTGCACAGCCACTAGTACACGTAGCGTTTCGGGCAGGTCCCTGGAATACGATCCCCTGCCGCGAAGAATCGTTTTTTCATCCAAGTACACATTTTACTGTTGCGTTAAACAGAGGCTACAGTTAAGGAATTGCGCCCAGTAAATCCTCCCCGGCCAGGATACGAACCCATGACATAGCGCTCGCGGAACGCCAGGCGAGTGTCTTACCACTACACCACGGAGACTGTATCTTGTGTTAATACATTTAAAATCTTATTTATATCCTCTTGGTTATATCCTTTTATTCATTTACAATTTAATCATGTCATCTGTTGTACTCTTCATCTTTCTAGAGAACATCAATTTATCTTTTTCACTCTTGATTTAGAAAGTTTCTAATTCCTGGTATTATGTCATCCTTGTCAGTTTGCATTCAAGTGAATTTGTCTGTTCTATAGCACAGGGACCAAAACCGAGCTACATAATCCAAGGCTTAACAAGGGTAAGATAATACTTAAGAATGTTTGTCTTATTGCTAGTACAGTACTTTTAGAAATATGTTCCAGTATTCTATTTACTTTATTCCTTAAACTGAAATCCCCCAGTAATTATGACTCCACAGCCTTTTCACATTCAGATTTTGCAATTTCAACAGTCAAGCTAATACAGTATCTGGTAACTATTGTTATTGTTACCTATCTTGAGGTTATCTTGAGATGATTTCGGGGCTTTTTTAGTGTCCCCGCGGCCCGGTCCTCGACCAGGCCTCCACCCCCAGGAAGCAGCCCGTGACAGCTGACTAACACCCAGGTACCTATTTTACTGCTAGGTAACAGGGGCATAGGATGAAAGAAACTCTGCCCATTGTTTCTAGCCGGCGCCTGGGATCGAACCCAGGACCACAGGATCCTGGGTTCGATCCCAGTCCAGCGTGCTGTCCGCTCGGCCGACCAGCTCCCGACCGGCCGGCTCCTTGTTGTTTTCCAACCTATGCTCAGAATCCTACATTATTTGGCACTAAACAGCATCTGGTAATCATTTGTCTATTTTTAAAGTTTCTCTAGATTGTCATGAAGCAGTTTTGGCTTCTGAATTTATTTTCCTCTATTTTAATTCTGCAAATTTCTTGTAAATTCTATATGATGATCTAAATCTAAATCTGATCTAAATCATATATACTGTATACAGTATGTGGTAATGAACAAAGGTCCCCATGACATAGCCCTGCGGCACTCCATTTAAAACATTTCCAACTCGCTTAACTCCCCTTATTTTAACTTTGCTTTATTTTAACCCCTGCACTGCACACTTGTTTACAGCTGACAAGCCAATGGTACTTTTAGTCACAGTCCTCCTTAACCCTGTCACAAGTTTGGAAGGTTTATTGTTTGCAACACTCCCTCGACGAGTCACAGTGTTAGGGAAACTTGGCTTTGTCCCTCAGCAATCTGCCTTTTGATCCATGCAACCATCTGAGGTAATTTTGGGAAGATTTTCCATGCTGGGTGTTCCCCGTAGGTGGTTCTAAGCCAATCCCATAAGGTGAGGAGTTCTTGGTGAAAAGCTCCGGTTGGAAAATAGAAGAGGAAGGACTATCCTCTCGTTTGTTTTATGCCGTGTTCCGTTTAGGAGGGCGTATCTGTTTTTTTTTTTGGCTATCTTAGCGTGTGTGAAATGAAGAATCTCTCTGGCTACCCTCTGTTCATGAAATGAGTCTACAGCATTATAATAAAAGGGGAACTGCAATGTGTTAATTGTTAATGATGAAGGCTGTCACACAGATGGACATGAAAGCCCAAATGAATGACCTAATAATAACTTGCGATGATTTCGATCTATTTGCACTGAGTGGTTTATGTTAAACTCTGGCCTTATTGACACTTAACAATGCTGCTTCTGGTAAAAAGGAATAATCAGCTTTTCTCAAAGATGTAAAAAATTTTGTTTAACCAACAATTCCTCCTCTTGCTTCCAATATTTTACTTTCAGAATGTACTGTACTGAATTTAGAATGGATTGTTGCTTTATTTAGAATGGATTGTTGCTTTATGCGAAAAAAACAATTAAATTATTTACAAAGAATTTAAGTACTATTGTCACTAAGTGGGCAGTCTGGTAAACTGAAGCATGTTCGCCCGTGTCGCCAGGAACCACGTGTTCTGTCGACCCCCCCCCCCCCTCCCCCACATGTGTCAACAAAGTCGCAAGTCAAAGCAATGGTTGTAAGTTGAGTCAAATTTTGCAACGAAATTGGGGCCCATAACTCAAAACATTCGTAAGTAGGGACATTCGTAGGTCGAGGTTCCACTGTATTTGTAGTAATGATGTGGACATGTTTTTACATAATGGACAATTAGAAATAGAATTGAGTACTACATTATTGAAGTTGGACAAATCAAAAAAGGTTTTGTATTTGTTAATAAAACTTATCCTAGCTATCCTAGGTCTAATATAGTACATATGTGCTGTACTAGGCCTATGAATTTGTTTGGTTTTAGATTTTTCATGCTTTTATTTATTTATTTATATACAAGAAGGTACATTAGGGGTTAACGGAGAACATAGAAATTAAGTTGATTTTACATTCTTGTAAAGCCACTAGCATGCATAGCATTTCGGGCAAGTCCTTGAACTAACAGATAATTTTTAGATAATTCACAGTAAAATTGACAAAAATATTTATAAGGTACTTTACAGGTACAGATAATTTTAAGTAGAATAATTACAGTGAAATTGACAAAAAATGTTTACAGGTACATTGCAAGAAATTTTGACAAAAGTAGAATAGAATAAAACACAATAATAACAATACACACCTCCTCACGTCTGCACCTGCACCTCACGTCGCTGGAAGACAGAAGAGCTAGGGGGGACATGATCACCACATACAAAATTCTCAGGGAATTGACAGGGGTGGACAAGGATGGATTATTTAACACGGGTGGCACATGCACAAGGGGACACAAGTGGAAGCCGAGTACCCAAATGAGCCACAGAGACATTAGAAAGAACTTTTTCAGCATCAGAGTAGTTAGTAAATGGAATGCACTAGGAAGTGATGTGGTGGAGGCTAACTCCATACACAGTTTCAAATGTAGATATGACTGAGCCCAGTAGGCTCAGGAATCTGTACATCAGTTCATTGATGGTTGAGAGGCGGGACCAAAGAGCCAGAGCTCAACCCCGCAAACACAACTAGGTGAGTACAATAATGACAAAGGATTACTAGGTACATTAGGATAAAATTTCAGGGTTATACATTAGTTCACTGAAGCACAAAATAAGGATCATTTCAAGGAATAATGCAGTAGAAAATGCACTCAATACAAGAACCGTGATATCAGATGATATCTAAGATTATAATGGTAAAGTAATATAGCTTAGGTACAAATATTGAGGGATTGGGTAGCACTAGATACAGTGCAAGATAAAGCACTAGGTAGAAAACTATGAAGATGAAATTAGGTACTTTTTGGTTTTATTTTTGAATAAGCAAAAGTTGGACAGCTTTTCAATTCCTTAGGGAATGAGTTCTATAGACTAGGTCCCTTTATTTGCATAGTGTTTACATAGATTAAGTTTGACTCTGGAGATATCAGAGATGTTTATGCCTGGTGTGGTGAGTATGTGTTCTATTACATCTGTCCAGGAAGAGTTTCAGAACACTGTTTGCACTTGAGAAAAGGGTTTTATAAATGTAATTGACACAAGAGAATGTATGGAGTGAATTTATGTAAAGCATGTTTAGGGATTTAAACAGGGGAGCTGTTATTTTATAAAGTAAATGGTACCAATTCTACTATCTAATTGTAGCTATGATGTAGCTATGATGGCTTGCATTTGGGCCAAACCCCCCAAAAATTAGAAATGACAAAAAATGGGAAAATTTGTTTGTGAACTGGGATCCTCGGTAGATTGGAACAGATCCCCTCACAATTACAGTAATCTTTTGAGTTTTGATGTTACTATGCTAATATTATATACTGTACAATATTGTTTTGTACTTTAATTGCTGTATAAAAGTGGTTTGGATTGAAATGAATGAGTTAATGTGGATAAAAACTATGATAGCAATTCTTTAAATTTCATTTAGTTTTAAGATGGTATGGAGTTGTAATTATTAATTGTTAAATATAACTGATGAGATGACCTTTATTTTTTTATCACGAGTGCTGAGTTAATCCAAATATTAAACTATTAAGTGCTACTTCATTTTGTGGTGTTTAATGTACGGTGCTGTAGTAGTGAACAGTATATGAAACACATTGCATGTTATGTATACACTGTGCTTCTCAGGTACACCATTATTCAGTGAAGTGTGCTTTTATAGAATACTGTACAGTAATTTCTTATACCATACAATACTGAGCACTGCTATAACTAAAAAATGTTGTCTGTATTTTTATATTCAAATTATATGCCATACATATTCTTATTCATATTTTGAAGATCTAATAAGTGTCTACTTACAGGTTGAATGGAAAACTCCAGAAGCTATACAATACAGACAGACAGAGATCAAGAGGAAAAAGTTTCGTTATACCACAAATCGACCTTGGACAAAAGAGTTCTGGCAACAAAACCGGCCTGGAACACATCGTAAAAGGTGTTTCTGGAACCTGTATTAGAGTGGACATTCTTCAAGTAAGTGCAAATTCTAATGCAAGACATTAAAGACAACAAATATAAGAAATATCATTGGAGCCACAACAAATGCTTTAAAGATAACCTTGAGATGTTTCTGCTGCTACTGCTGCCACGGCTGCCTCCGTCTTATTCTAACCATCGTATCCTAATCCTAATACTCCTCTTAAAGACTCGTTCCCTCCCTGCCATAACCCCTTCTAATTCTACAACTACCATCACTGTCACTGCTCCTCCTGCTGTTGGTATTTCTTCTATTATACATTGAACCAATTATACTGCCACAATACCTTGTAGTTGTGTAACTGTATGCTGCAGTTTCCTGTTCAGCATTTTCTGTAAGGTCTGTGCTATGACAATACTTATAGCAATAGAAAGCAATATTCAAATATTCTGCAACTTCATAAACAATACCATTTGTATTGATTGTATCTACTTTTCTTTAGTTGCATGCAATTATTTTTAGTGGCCAGATGTCCTTGTAATTTGAATAATTCTTTTCACTTGAATGTATAAAAAGTCTTTAATATTTTGAAGGTTAGGATTTAAATTTTCTTAGTGTGACTATCTCACTTATAGCAGGATTGACTTTTTGATCCCTGATGGTCCAAGTGGTTGGACATAATTTCCTCCATCACATCATTGAATCCTATCTCCTTTTAAATTTTTTTAGTTAAAGATGTGGCAGTTAATGTATATACTGTGTGCTGGTTAGTATAGTAAATATTAATTTGTGGTCCATGGACAGAGTTAGCGTACTAGTGAGTTATGGAATACTGTCTCTGAACGGGAGTAGTGTCTTTACATATAATTAGTCGAGCTCATTTTCTACTGACACTAATAAATCCCAGGTTTGAATCTTGGGCAGGACAGAAATGGTTTGGTATGTTTCCTTTCACACAATGCTTCTGTTCACCGTGCAGTAAATAGGTACCCAGGAGTTAGTCTATTGTTTTGGGGTTACTTCTGGGAACAGTCAATAATTTGACCTGGGGGGGGGGGAACCACCTCGACATAAGCCTAGTGTGTACAGTATACGTATACACACACAGGCTGTCTGTCCCTGACAACAAATTATAATCATTGCATTATATAGCAAGTCTTTGATTTGATACAAGTCCACTCACTATTCAAATAATATTTACAGAGATGTATTTCTCTCAGCCCAGGGATTGAAAGTACAAGATATGGGACCTTTCAAGAGTTGTATAGTCATGCTAGCTTATTCTTTTTTCTGTTGATTACCTTGCCTTATCTTGGAAACCTGCTGGAGGTAGATTGATGTACATTTAAAAATACAGATATTATTAGCCTTATGGCTACCATATCTAGTGGCAATGACAGAGACAGGAAGGTTGGAGCTTGTCTAAGGTACATCCCATTATTCCTGAATTTTTTTCCTTTTAAATTTTGAACTGTTTTGGCATTTAAGTCTTTGGTGAGTAGATGAATCCATGGGTTTATTACACGATGGATGAAAAACATTTTTCTGCTCTACATTGTATAGTACAGTATAGTACATTGTATAGACTTAAGGGTGTAAATAGGTAAGATATTAGGGATTGATATACTGTACTGTAGGGTAATTATCAGGAGAAAGTAGTAAACCATTACAACTACATAGCACTTAGAAGGGATACGAGGAAAAGAATTTAAGTTAAGATGGAGGAGAGGAATGGTGCCAAAGTACTTGGACGATCGGGGATTGAACACCAACCTGCATGAAGCGAAACCGTCGCTGTTGTGTCAAAGTGGTTGGGCCCATTCTACCCAAGTCATTCAGTATGTAGCTTAACCTGATTTGCAGACTTAGACATCATCCACCATGCTACGCCAAAAGCAATTGACTGACTGATAGAGCAACAAATTGAATACTTAATGGAGGAAGGGAAAGAGGGGACAGTTGATTGCTGTATGAAAGCAGTGTACTTAACTTTATATGTAATCTTCAGAGGTGACCGGGTAGAAATCCTCGAGGGTCCAGACAAGGGCAAGCAAGGTTTAGTGAACTACGTTGTCCAGGAGAGGAACTGGGTTATGGTAGAAGGACTTAATTGCCACTACCGCAGTGTGGGCAAGAAAGGGTAAGTGTCTCATGCTATTCACTGATTTTTTTTTTTTTTTACATCAGTTCTATAATTCTTCTTTGCATGTACTTAATGGATATTACCATAGTCAGTTACTCTTTTTAACACTCAGTGGGCCAGCCAAAGGTTTAGGGCCCACACAAGAATATCCCTGAACAAAAAAAAAAATACTCCTGTATTTTTTTTTTTTATATTAGCGTGCTCTTCTGTGAGCCAATATGTAGATATCTTGTTCAGTTTATCATGGTGCCCCTGGGATCTCGTGACGTCCTGCACATGTTTGACCCATGTGTTCTGGAGAGGAAATTTTGTAACCAATTGTAACGTTGCAGAAATTATCCAGGCATGATGATAAAAAGCGAGGCACCGCTGCTGGTGACAACGCAGGTTGCTCTTCTTGACCCTTCAGATGGTAAACCAACTGAGGTATGTTGCTTTTCAACTCCATCCTTTTGCTTTTAAAATAATTTAGAATAGATCATCATTCACATTGTAATCTATATGTTTGTGTAAATTTCAGGAAATTGTAAATTTTTTATAATATTTGTGTATACTGTAGTATGAAATGCCTGCATCGTTTTTGTTCGTTGAAGGGAACGTACTGAAGCAATGCTGTGCATTTGCAATTTGAAGTGCCCCATATAAATATTTTGGTGTCCATTGTGCATACCAGGTACTTAAATGATAACTCAACTGCTTGTAATTTACTTTACATATTTATTATTTTTAGACTTTAGTAAGATCTCTTTTCTGTGGGGAGCCCCTTCGCCTCACTGGAGCTATAGAGCTAATATGCAATATATTTTAGACTAGGGCATTAGTCAATGGGGTAGCAATGGCCCCTTGGAAAACCCCCGTGGTTGGGGTTTTTCCTAATCTGCCACCGACTGGGGTTAGGCACCCAGAAAGGTAGGCATAACAAAACAAACCCTACATGGCAAGAAAATTGCAACCGAAAATCGAACAGAGATGTTGAACTCCCCCAAATCCCAAGGAAACTAGCAAATGTCACACCTCACTGCCGCTTGTCCACACAGCTCTCTCCTCCCCAGGAGGGGGAGAGGGAGCCCCAGACCTCCCACGCCTGCTACTCGGCAACTCCAGTTCGTTGACTGATGCGATCTAGGGGCAGTCATCAACTGTGGCTTCAATTTCTTGGCAGTGTTTTGCCTTAGGGGATGTTGCCCTTAGAGGAGTTGCCTCTGCAACATAGTGTTGTGGTGGCCAAGTGGAGCCTGGTCAGCCGAGCGGACAGCATGCTGGACTTGTGATCCTGTGGTCCCGGGTTCGATCCCAGGTGCCGGCGAGAAACAATGAGCAGAGTTTCTTTCACCCTATGCTCCTGTTACCTAGCAGTAAAATAGGTACCTGGGTGTTAGTCAGCTGTTACGGGCTGCTTCCTGGGGGTGGAGGCCTGGTCGAGGACCGGGCCGCGGGGACACTAAAGCCCCGAAATCATCTCAAGATAACCTCAAGATAGGTGAAATAAGTGTGCCAGGGCTACATGCACTTAGGGCAGCCTTCCCTAAGTGCCCTGTGAGTACTACCCCTGGGTGCTAGGGTTCTCTTCCCTGGTGTCTTCAGGATGCCATTTCCGTAGGGGTTTTACCCCGACCTTGGGGCCAGCTGGGATTTTGTGGCCCTTGTTTTGCCTTGGGTAGGGAGTGGTATTGTTGCTGGTTGGGGCATCAAGGTGTTGCACACCCAGCTTACCTGGTTTAGTTGGTAATGAGACTCGGGTGGCTTTGGGGGCTGCCTCGAAAGGGCAGTTTGAAATTCTCCCTGTAGGTAGAATTCCATTGACTAATGTCCTAGTCTAATATATCTCATATTAGCCCGATAACTCTCCGGGGCTCGCCCAGAAAATGGCGTTTCATTACATTCAACGCTGGTTTTTAAGGGAAAATGGTAAAATGTGCATGATTCACGTTTTTTTTTCTTCTTTTTTTGTGAAAAATTGATTTATTTTAGGGTGAATGGCGTTACACGGAGGAAGGAGAGAAAGTCCGAGTCTCTGTACGTACAGGAAGAGTTATTCCAATACCCAAGTTGGCTGAAGAAACTGTAGACTACAAAACAAAATCAACCTATTCAGAACAAGAGAAAGATACAACAGCTGAAAATTTAACAAGGTACAGTACTAATTATTTTGTTAAAAGTTGAGATGAGTTGAATGTTAAGAATTCTTGTAGAATTACTGGTACAGTATTTGTAATAATTGGAAGAAGGTATTGACTCTTCACCTGCAGTTATGTTGTGTATATTTTCTCCCATATGCACAATACAAAAATTTAAATATTTTTTAAATCTTAGAAGTGGTAGAAAGTTAAATATGGAGAAAGGGGAAAAAAAGATCAAATTAACCTTACCCATAGTGCTGATCTGGCAAGTTCACCAAGTTGTTGGAAGCCAATTTTGCCGCCTGCACATGAGGCCAAGTGTGTAGTTACTCAAATGTTTAATTATCTAAGTGTAGTTTCAGGATGAGTGCTGTACACATGGTGTCCCTTCTCGGTACTCTGTCATATGATGCTTTGAAACTACAGTACTAATAGTTTTGGCCTCCACCACCTTCTCACTTGTTCCAACTGTCTACCACTCTGCAAAAGTAAACTTTCTGATGTTTTCTGTTGGGAGCTCCATCAGCTCCCTGGAGCTATCGGACTGATATATGCTATATTAGTCTGGGGCTTCAGTCACATGGAGTTCTGCCTACCAGGAACTGCGAGCCAGAACCTGACTCCCTCAGAGAGGCATAGGGAGTAATGGCCTATGATAACTACTCTTTGAGAGTATATTCATGTCCGACTTCGATCAGGGTTAGGCACCCAGAAAGGTAGACGTCCCAAAGCAACCCTAACTGATAGAAAATTGCAACCCAAGACCGAACAAAGCCCAAGAACTCCCCCCCCCCCCCAATAAAACAATGCAACATGCAAAATGTCATCAAACCGACTCATCACCTATGCCCCCTGCATTCCCTTCCTTTCCCCTCTGCCCCTAGATGAGTTATTTTTGTTGGGTGTCCCAGGTGTTCCTTCATGGGGTTCTGCCTGTACATTTTCCTACCCTGTATTGTCTGCAATGACACATAAACCTTTCTCTTCCTTTGGAAGTTTGGAGGGTTCTTTTCTACCCCTTGGTATGTGTTGTTTGCTTTCCAGTCCCTTCTTCAGGACGCCACTTATGCTGTGCGTACTTTTCTTAAGTCCGTCCTTGGTTACGCTCCGGCTGCTGCTTGGCTTTTTCTGTTTTGATCTTTTTTCGTGGCGTCTTTCCCTGTCTGTTCCACTGGGGACTTTTGGGTGCAGGTCTTGTGTTTTCTGATTGTCGTTCGGGGGTAGTTTTCTTCTGAGCACAGGTATTGTGATGGTGATCGTGTCCTGTATGCTCTTCCGGCTACCCAGCCTTCGGCCCTCCGTTTCCTGTCCGTTTTATGGCCGTTTTAGCCGTGCGGCTTTTTGTCAGACTCGTGGGTCTTGCTCTTCATTATTGTTCTCTTTATGGATAACTATTAACGCTTTTCATTTCCGTGGTGCGTTTCAGACAGCGAATGTGGTGGTTGGGGCTATCCCCAGGTTTGTTTTCAGATGCCCTGAAATTCCATGGATTCATCCTTTCGGAGGTTTTCTTTCTTTCGGATTCCTTTGAGAGTTTTGGGAGGCCCTTGGCACATGCCTTCGGTGTGACTCGATTTTGCCTCTTGAGTTGGTTCCAGTTTTGTTTGTTGGGATCCTCTTACCTTGTTGGGGGCGTTTCGAGGTTTCGGTGCCTTCCAGGCTGGCAGCCTCCTTAGATGGCTGGTTGGTTTGGGCTCCCAGTCAGTCTGCGTGTCTGCTCGCTAGGGGTTTGGTTCTTTCCCAGCTCCCTGGGTTCGGGTTCCTGGTGACCTGGAGGAAGTCTCATTTGATTCCATCTGAGGTTCGGACTTGGCTGGCGCTTGTTTGGGATTCTTAGACAGCGTCTGTGTATACTGTAGACTTGAGTGTAACAGTGTCGTACATCCTTTACTATATTAAGAAACTGCTGCTTAATTATTACCTTCTTAATAAATATTAACACTGTATAGTATTATTAGAATTTTAAGCAAGTCTCGATATGAATGTTTTTGCCCTAGATTTCATAATGGTTTGTATTTCATGTTTCAACACGCCATACACCAGTGATAATTGCGTTTTGGAACCTTACTATACAATATATTTTCTAAACTCTAAAAGGTGGAAAAAACTAAGAATAAAAAATATGTTGTAATTAAATCTTGAAGGTTTTATATATATATATATCTATATATATATATATATATATATATAATAATTATATTATATATATATATATATATGCAACAATGATCACAAAAATATATATATATATATATTATATATATTATATATATATATATATATATATATATATATATATATATATACAGTACAACCTCGATTCAACATACTATATGGGACCAACCCCAGTTCGTTGGAGCGTTGGATTCGTTGCAAGAGGTGACCTTCAGGAGGCGTTTGTGTCAGTGTCTTTTTTTTCTTGTACACAATAAAAATGCATTATCATATTACATACTGTACCTATATATTACTTCTCTACTAAAAAATACTGTAATTCATAAATTTACCTTATTGTTGAAGTTATGTCCATCTTGAAGTTTCGTGAAGTTGTGAATGCTCTACAGTAAATACGTACTGCAGTGCATTATGCCGTTAGCACTGTGTTGATTAAAAGTAGTTCTGCTGTATGTTGAGTACTACAATACAGTTTATGAAAACTATTGTACACAAAAATTACTGCAACTTTAATTTTAACACTGAGTACACACTTAAATTTAACACTTGTTCTAACTGTTCATGCTGCACACGATGTTTTTAGATGTTTGCATCAGCTTTGCTGGTGCTCGCTGCTGCTGTGAGTTCAGCTGCTTCTGAGCTGGTGCTGGCTGCTGTTGTACCAGTGCTGGGTACAACTGTGCTGTGCTGGGTACGGCTGTTGTACCAGTGCTGGGTACAACTGTGCTCGTGCTGGGTACGGTTGTTCTCGTGCTGGGTACGGCTGTTCTCGTGCTGGGTACGGCTGTTCTCGTGCTGGGTACGGCTGTCTCGTGCTGGGTTCGGCTGTTCTCGTGCTGGGTACGGCTGTTCTCTTGCTGGGTACGGCTGTTCTCTTGCTGGGTATGGCTGTTCTCGTGCTTGGTACAGCTGTTCTCCTGCTGGGTACGGCTGTTCTCGTGCTGGGTATGGCTGTTCTCGTGCTGGGTACGGCTGTTCTCGTGCTGGGTACGGCTGTTCTCTGTTGGGTACGGCTGTTCTCGTGCTGGTTGATTTTCTGCTACTAGTTCTTGCAAAATATTGCTTCGTTTTTGGCATTAATAAGGCACTATTAGTAAGCCCCTGAGACATTTTGTTTTATAACCAAAGAGCTGTAGTAAAAAAATGGTCAATTCCACAATTATTCTTCCACCGGCGGATAAATACTGTACGTCAATCGCAGACAAAGCTAAGGGCACTGGTGCATACTGTACGAACGCAGACTAAGTCTATACGCACACCCTTCAGTTGGCTGGTGTTTAAGCCTGATCCAGTAACATAAATTTCTCTTAAATATTCGATTTACATCAAATTATATATTTTGTGTTATGTATTTAGTTTAGCAACATTATTACGATAATAAGAGCTATAAAAAATACTTATTTTGAAACTGATTTATTTATTTCATTATTTCGAAGCCATAGGTCACTGAACTGTGGCGACGAAATCGAACAAAACACCGCCTGGTGTTGTGTTCGATTTCCAGTAACATATATTTCTCTCAAATATTCAATTTACATCAAATTATATTTTTGGGTTACATATTTAGTTTAGCAACATTATTACGGTAATAAGAGCTATAAAAAATACTTACTTTGGAACTAATTTATTAATTTTATTATTTCGAAGCCGTAGATCGCTGAACTGTGGCGACGAAATCGAACACAACACAACAAGCATGGTGTATGGACAGGGATTAGACCCGTCCACTCGTGCTGGAGTTGTGCTGCCAATACGTGAACAATTTCTCAAATAGGAGATATCTACCTTATTACAGTATATTTTTGGTCTTATTTAGTTTAGTTTAATTAGGATAATAAAGAGTTATTAAAACACCAGTTTTAGAAATGATTTATTAATGTGAAACGTTCAAAGCCATGGGTCACTGAACTATGACAACACAGACGAAAGTGAGTGAAACCTCACTGTAAAGTGAAGTTTACTGTACAGTATTCCCTTATCTGTCCACCCTCACTCGTCTTGTTTCATCACAGAAAATGTATAAGAAGATTTCAACATATTAGCTAGCTATTCACGCTTCAGCCTTTAAATTAATTTACAAAGATACGTGTGCCACAAATCGGTGAACGAAAATCATTGAAACTCAGTCGTTCACTTCTGTGGACCACTCTGGCTGGTGTTTGGTTAATATGCGTCACTTCTTGTGGACCATTCTGGCTGGTGTTTGGTTCATATGATTCACTTGTTGTGTGGTCCACTTGTGTGATCCAACTTGTCTTATGAAGGAATTATTAATTGTAATCTGTGATAGAATGAGACAGTTTTCCACCACTCTGTGAACTCTGTCCCAACATCGTAAGCTTGTGGACCACTTGTGGTCCACTTGTGTGGTCCACTTGTGTGGTCCATTTGTGTGGTCTAACTTGTCATATGAAGGAATTATTAATTGTAATCTGTGATGGGATGGTAAAGTTTTCTACCACTGTGAACTCTGTCCCAACATCGTAAGCTTGTGGACCACTTGTGGACCACATGTGCGGTCCACTTGTGTGGTCCACTTGTGTGATCGAACTTGTCATATGAAGGAATTAATAATTGTAATCTGTGATAGAATGTGAAACTTTTCCACCAGTCTGTGAACTCTGTCTCGACGTCGTAAGCAAATCCGAACATCCCCCGCTTCGGCGAACCATTGTTCGTCGAACCGGGTGAGTAAATCCGGCCTGAAAAGTGTGCGAACTAGCCGGAGATTCGTTGAATCGGGTACGTTGAATCGAGGTTGTACTGTATATATATATATATATATATATATATATATATATATATATATATATATAATATATATCACGTGTTTATTTTCGTGATATACACATATCTATATATATATATATTATATATTATATATATATATTATATATATATATATATATATATATATATATACTGTATATATATATACTGTATATATATATAAGTTTACCGACCATGCTATGGCCCCTATGGATTTCTTCCAAAGACTCTCATTGGAACCCACTGTTATAAAGTATAAGATGTGGCCTTGGAAATATGGTAAAATTTCTTTGTATTTTTCAACCTGTAATGTGTTCCTAGGCAGATGCAACTACATGGGAGGATCTGACACTTGTCTTGCAATACATCGTGATTTTTTGTTAATGTAGTAAACCGTTAAGTGCCTCAATATTGTATTAATAACGAACTGCTGATATTATAGATTACTTTAAGCCAAATTGTAATGTTGTGTTTATTTCCAGCATAACTTTTGAGCCTAAACTGAAGACATTTGCTATGGACATAGCAGAGAAATGGGCATCAAAGAAGATAGAATTCCTCATAAGACTTTCTGGTATTGAATGTTGAATTTTGAAGGATTGTACATACTTTAAATGAAATAAAAGTTCTGAAATGTGTCATTTAATTATTACCTTTATAGCTTTATCTGTTAAATGTGGGATCCAATTTGTCAGATACATATGGATCAGATAAATGGACTATAACTGTTTACCAAGTAACAATTACGGATCTGGTTGTAAACAGATTTGCCGGTAGTGTTCCAGGGAAAAGGTTTAGGCTAAGGTTTAATCCAAGCTGTGTGATGGAAAGCTTCGATCCTGATAACAAGACCTGATGTCATCCACCAGTTTCATGACTTTGTTACAAAAAGTAAATGTGTCTTGAATCATTTCTGCAAATGTACAGGTGTATATTGTTTACATTCTCATTAATCTCAACAGTTCAGCTCTAGACTCTATAATGTGCAGTCTTCCTCGCCTCCAAAACCTTTCATGCACAGCCATACCAAACCTGCTCATATAACCTTATTTTATATCATATCCATACAAAAATTATAATTAGCTTTGGTGTGATAAAAGAACAGTAAGATATCATAACAATAGCAGAGGATATAGGAGCAGCAACAACAGCAGAGGATGTAGTAGCAGCAGAGGATGTATCAGCAGCAGGGGATGTATCAGCAGCACCAGAGGATGCAATGTAGGAGTAGCAGCAGCAGCCAAGGATGTAAGAGCAGCAGCAGCAGCCAAGGATGTAATAGCAGCAGCCAAGGATGTAAGAGCAGCAGCAGCAGCAGCCGAGGATGTAAGAGCAGCAGCAGCAGCAGCCGAGGATGTAAGAGCAGCAGCAGCAGCAGCCAAGGATGTAAGAGCAGCAGCAGCCAAGGATGTAAAAGCAGCAGCAGCCAAGGATGTAAAAGCAGCAGCAGCAGCAGCCAAGGATGTAAGAGCAGCAGCCAAGGATGTAAGAGCAGCAGCAGCCAAGGATGTAAGAGCAGCAGCCGAGGATGTAAGAGCAGCAGCAGCAGCCAAGGATGTAATAGCAGCAGCAGCAGCAGCCAAGGATGTAATAGCAGCAGCAGCAGCAGCAGCCAAGGATGTAATAGCAGCAGCAGCCAAGGATGTA
This sequence comes from Procambarus virginalis, assembly GCA_020271785.1. Lineage (NCBI taxonomy): Eukaryota > Metazoa > Arthropoda > Malacostraca > Decapoda > Cambaridae > Procambarus > Procambarus virginalis. The sequence continues at coordinate 4,882,770 of WNGS01000690.1, read as the reverse complement.
AGAGCAGCAGCAGCAGCAGCCAAGGATGTAAGAGCAGCAGCAGCAGCAGCAGCCAAGGATGTAAAAGCAGCAGCAGCCAAGGATGTAAGAGCAGCAGCAGCAGCAGCCAAGGATGTAAGAGCAGCGGCAGCAGCAGCAGCAGCAGCAGCAGCAGCCAAGGATGTAAGAGCAGCGGCAGCAGCAGCAGCCAAGGATGTAAGAGCAGTAGCAGCAGCAGCCATGGATGTACGAGCAGCGGCAGCAGCAGCCGAGGATGTAAGAGCAGCAGCAGCAGCCGAGGATGTAAGAGCAGCAACAGCAGCCGAGGATGTAAGAGCAGCAGCAGCAGCCGAGGATGTAAGAGCAGCAGCCGAGGATGTAAGAGCAGCAACAGCAGCCGAGGATGTAAGAGCAGCAACAGCAGCCGAGGATGTAAGAGCAGCAACAGCAGCCGAGGATGTAAGAGCAGCAACAGCAGCCGAGGATGTAAGGGCAGCAGCCGAGGATGTAAGAGCAGCAGCAGCAGCCGAGGATGTAAGAGCAGCAACAGCAGCCGAGGATGTAAGAGCAGCAGCAGCAGCCGAGGATGTAAGAGCAGCACAGCAGCCGAGGATGTAAGAGCAGCAGCAGCAGCCGAGGATGTAAGAGCAGCAGCAGCAGCCGAGGATGTAAAGCAGCAGCAGCAGCAGCGAGGATGTAGAGCAGCAGCAGCAGCCGAGGATGTAAGAGCAGCAGCAGCAGCCGAGGATTGTAAGAGCAGCAGCCAAGGATGAAGAGCAGCGCAGCAGCAGCAGCCAAGGATGTAAAAGCAGCAGCAGCCAAGGATGTAAGAGCAGCAGCAGCAGCAGCCAAGGATGTAAGAGCAGCGGCGGCAGCAGCAGCAGCAGCAGCCAAGGATGTAAGAGCAGCGGCAGCAGCAGCCAGGATGTAAGAGCAGTAGCAGCAGCAGCCATGGATGTACGAGCAGCGCAGCCGAGGATGTAAGAGCAGCAACAGCAGCCGAGGATGTAAGAGCAGCAGCAGCAGCAGCCGAGGATGTAGAGCAGCAGCAGCAGCAGCCGAGGATGTAAGAGCAGCAGCCGAGGATGTAAGAGCAGCAGCAGCAGCCGAGGATGTAAGAGCAGCACAGCAGCCGAGGATGTAAGAGCAGCAACAGCAGCCGAGGATGTAAGAGCAGCAACAGCAGCCGAGGATGTAGAGCAGCAGCAGCAGCCGAGGATGTAAGAGCAGCAGCAGCAGCCGAGGATGTAAGAGCAGCAACAGCAGCCGAGGATGTAAGAGCAGCAGCAGCAGCCGAGGATGTAAGAGCAGCAACAGCAGCCGAGGATGTAAGAGCACAACAGCAGCCGAGGATGTAAGAGCAGCAACAGCAGCCGAGGATGTAAGAGCAGCAACAGCAGCAGCAACAGCAGCGGAGGATGTA
>WNGS01000690.1:4844933-4869883 GCA_020271785.1 Procambarus virginalis | reverse complement strand
GAACCAACAAACCGAGAAGAAAAAAAAGAAGGGCACTCTGCCACAGACCAGACGGTTCAGGCAGTAAATGAGCAAGCCGAGGTGAAACAACGCACGAGACAGCTTGTGAAACATTGCAGAAGTAACATGAACACAGAAAGTAACTGAAGCGCTCAGCCAACGCGCACCATACGAGGCGACAGTTGGGCATAAGGTATGGTGCTGAACAACCAAGAGAGAAAGGACAACACCACCCTACAATAATGGAGCACAACAACGAAGACATAAAAAGAACCGGAAAACCGCCAGGAGACCTCATACTGCCGTCGAGGCTGAGGCTCAACGGAAGGACAGAACCCCCGCCGGCCTGGTGAGCACTGGTCTCAAAGCCCCAGCCGAGAGACGCGCATCCTGTACACATCGAGAGAAGACTCGGGCAGGCGCCAAGGCACTGAACCCTGAAAAACCCGAAGAGGAAGCCGGCGATGCAGCAGCCGACGCAAGGCCCCCGGGGATCAAACCAGCGATCGCAGAGAGGCTGAAGGGACATCCCAAAGAAACCAGACAGTTGACAAAGCCAAACCCGACCTGGTGGAGGCTCCATCATCGCGAAGTTCAGGCTCCGTACAAACCCTCAAGCAACTGCCGGTGACCCGGGAAGCCCTCAGAAACAGGTGCAAGCGGGACCAAGCCTAGGAGAACTCCGAGGAAGAGACAAGGAAACGGTCCAAGAGTCCCACACAAGACCCAGCCACGACCGAACCTGAGAGGGAACCAGATGGGATTTGCTCTAGTTCACCAGATACCCAAACCCGGCGACTGGGAAAGAGCCAAATCCTGGCTAGCAGACAACTGGACTGGCTGGGAGCCAAACCAGCCATGTCGAGGTAGGCCAACACTCAAACACCCAACAGACGCAGACGGGCCACAACGACCCGCGTAAGGCATGAGAACACGCAAGGTGCCAGATTCAACCCAAGGGAGACAACGAAAGAGGTAACTGGAGCCCCACAAAAAACGAGCCAACCTAACCCCAGATGAACCAGGGTGTGCCAGTAAGTGTCTTGGAGGTCCAGGACTCCATCCAAGAACCCGGGTCAAACAGGAGCCGAACTTGAGACACGTAGTCACCTGAAAGAAGGGCAATGAACCCAGGGGTTCAGACAGGACAAGTCCAGAATGAACTGCAGGCCTGCACAGTCCCGTTGTTGGCACTGAAACAAGACGGAAACCCATCTGAGGGACGACGTCGTTTCGACGACGCCCAACACAACCCACTCCAAAACGACTCGACGGAGTGCAGGAGAAGATGCCTGCCCCGCCAGCCCCGACTCCCGCAAAGGGGAGGGCCACCCAACGCCACGCAGGCCGAAGAAACGACCCGAAACATCCCACAAATCATGGGACCAGGCGTTGAGCAACACGCAGCCTGGTCCACGTGGAGCCAAGCCCGAAACTGGCACCTGTGGCCTTCCACACGAGAAGAACCCCGAGCCCTGGCACGATCCCTCAGGAAGGCCCCCACCCCCCGGGACCCCCGGAGAACCAAAGTCCCGACATAGGATGGCAACTGCCAAGCAGCCTGAATATTCTGCGCCACGGCCGTAGGAGCAAAGGGCAGCAGAGAAAAGGGTGACGACATCCTAGAAGCTAGGGCCCAGGCCAATTCCAATGGAGGCAAGCACCGCCTGCTGACATGCCGAGAGAAGGTAAAACAAGAAACTCCTGCAGGATCGGCGCAAACAGCTTCAACATGCAGCAACGAGCAAGCGCACCGAGACCAAAGCGCCGGACCCGGAACGCCTCAAGGTCCCCACTTCAACCAGTCCGAAGACAGCTCCAGGAGGGAAAAGAAACGTAAGGCTGAGGCCAAGAGGCCCCAGGCGGAGCAAGTCCTCAGCAACCTGCGAAGCCGAAAGGGAGGACCTGCAATGGAACTGCACAAATGCCAACTCCCTGGGAAGGGCAGGGGCAAACAAGCGCTCATTGAGGTGCTCAAGATCGCCCCTCAGGAAAACCTGAACCACCGTCGATGCCTCGCACCACTCAAGTGTGTGGGATGACAGAATGAATGCCAAGCCTCCAGCAACACAGACAGTCCGCCAGCCAGGACGACTCCGGAACCTCGTACGGACCTAGAAAGGGAAGAAGCCTCAAACCTGAAAGATGACAGATCCATCACCGAGCATAATCCGGGTCATGCAGGAGGTTAGCTGCAAGGGCCGCCTGCACCGCATACGGTTTGATGTGGGAAGCCGAAAACCTCCGGAACTCTCTAAAACTCAACCTGGAACGTGTACACTCACGGGGAACTAGCATGGGGCACCATATAACTGCAAATATGAAAAATCCTGCAAGCATAGCTAGATAGCATGAGCAGCACACCCACACTTGCATGTGCATACACTAACTTTGAAGAGGGTTCATGCAAATGGTGATAGTGTCTCCCTTTTGGTGAGTGACCGCCTGCCCCCACTCTTTCTCTCCATCTCCCCTCTCCCCCCCCCTTTTCTCTCTCTCTCCTCCCCCTCTCCCTTTTCCCCCCCCTTCTTTCTATTTGCATCTCCCTTTCTCTCTCTCTGGGACTTACTCTTGAAGCCGCAGATGCCAAAATACTTGGGAAGAAACAGGCTTTCCAGAGTGTACAGCGCTCCTGTTGTGGAAAAATAAATTTATACAGAATGTGCTGTACTGTTTTAGCAAAAAAGTATTAATATTTATTAGAATAATACTAATTAAAATTTCTTATTTAAAATGCAAACAGAGGTATACTGAAGCTTCAAGTAGAGCAAAATAACAATATCTTAATCTTACAGGCTTTGGGGAAGACACAAAACAAAGTGATTTAAATATAGCTTTGGTAAGGGAGTCAAAGCAGACATTGTTCTTTTTTCTTCAGAATAATGGGTGATAACTTACAGCAGCACTCATCACTCCTCCTCCCTCACCAGTCTCTGGGTCACAACTCACGATGGCATCTGCAACGTTCTTCAGCTCCTGTGGGGTATGCGAGGTATGTTAGTGATGTTACTGTGTGGGGTGTGTTGATGGTGATGCTTGTGGTACAATATTGGTATGGGTAGAGGGCATGGTTGGCATGATAGAGAGGATTGAGTGGTGGTGGCTGTAGTTTGGGAGGTACTGATGGTTATGAGGACAGTCATCTACTTGCATTAATGGATGGTTAATTTTTTGTTGTGCCACCATCCCCCCCCCCCTCTTACAGAGACATGTCTGTGAAAGGGGGGCTTGTTAACGGTCTGCAATCCTGTAATCTCCGATCATCTATGTCGCTACCATTTCGTTATCGATACAAGCACAACATCTAGTGTGTTGTCACCTTCTCCAGATGGGGGCTTGGGGAATAGAACATCCAGAACACACATTAGGTATCCAGACATGCCAGATCTTACTCTTTGCCTGGACCAGATTGCTACTAACAGGTTAACAGTCCACACCTACAGAACTCACATCTTGAATTTAAACCTTATCCCCCCTCCCCTCCCCGCCTTCCACCCTTTAACACTTTCAGTTTGACAAACTGCAAAAGTCAGGGATTATCTAGCCATCTGACAGCCCCTGGGATTTAGCACTCCACCTGTTACTCGAGGCAACCCCAAGAGAGTGCTTTCTGGGAGCACCTTCCAGACTGTTGCCCTGTATCAGACATCTAGGACCAGCTGTGCTGTTCTACTATCTTCTCCTATATTGACCTTGTCCAGGCATTTCACCAAACTCCTGTAATTCCAATAGACATCACAGATTGCCATTACATTGCCCTTCAGCATGTTTGAGTTTGTCCTCGTGCCCTTTAACATACATTGATGTTAAAGGGCACTTGGTGGCCAGCCATTCCCTCAACAGACCATCTGCTTTGCCTATGGTTTCTCCTTACCTGTCTTAAAGACTATGGCCTCCAGATCAATCTGGGAAAGTGCATCTGCGGTGTGCCAGAACTAGAATTCCTGTGACATCATGTGTCAGCGGCTGGTATGTAGCAACTTGAAAAGATCAAAACAGTCACGGGAGATTTCATGTCCTTTTACCCTGAAGAAGCTGTAGCAATTCCTCAGTATTGTAAACTTGTCCCCCATCGAGTTATTCTGCAGTACTCTGGCATCCTGCAGCACCCGTTCAATTTCATGTATGCAAGTATACATCAAAGCTTTCCTTGCATTGGACACATTAGGCAGAGAAACAGGGTTTCTAGACATCAAGCTCAAGTTCACAGAGTTCACTCTGTTTGACACCCCCTACCAGTTTCACAGGCACTTCCAATGTGCTGTGGGAGCAGTCCTGCACATGGCAGTCTGTTGCTTTCTCCTTGGCTCACTTCTTGTTTGCAGAATATAAGTACAGCACCTTGGACACTACCTGATGCTGTATTAAGTTCAATGTAACCTAGATTCTGTGAACTATGACTTAGTTTCAGTGGTCCAACGTGATGACTTGGAACTTTGCTGGTTGAAGATTAAACCCACAACTCTCCACCTCACTGACATCTGTGGAAGGCAGTCCCCCCCAACGTAATTTGCAAGCAACACCTTATTGACCAGGAACATGTGGCCCTCTACTTCCCCACCAACCTGGAGTTGCATGCTATACTTAGCAACCCACCGATGTATGCTGTTTGGCCAACAAGCCGGCCAAACTGTCCGCACAGCCGGTGGCTGAGCGGACAGAACACTGGATGTGTGATCCTGTGGTCTCGGGTTCGATTCCGGGTGCCGACGAGAAACAATGGGCAGAGTTTCTTTCACCCTGATGCGCCTGTTACCTAGCAGTAAATAAGTACCTGGGAGTTAGTCAGCTGTCACGGGCTGCTTCCTGGGAGTAGAGGCCTGGTCGAGGACTGGGCCGCGGAGACACTAAGCCCCGAAATCATCTCAAGATAAGAGACACCTGTGTCTGCCACATGAAGACCCCTTTGTCTTCAAGGTGTTGCATATCATCGTACGATCTTTACTACCTTCAAGAAGTTACTCCTATCATGCTTGTATTGAATGGTTCTCCAGATGTCTGTTACAGGGTTTATTTATTTTTATTGCATTGTGTTCAGTAGGTTAAATTAGAAAATGTCTCACTCACCTCGGGAATGTTCTGCCAGCCAGAGAAATTAGTGACGAGGTCCCTCAGAGCAAGCACATTGAGCCCACCTTCTTTGCTGTACCAACCTAGTTTCTCACTGACACACTTACGCACCGTAGATACAATCTGAAACACCACAGTGGTCCAGCGAGACAAGATACAGGAGGTACATATACATCCATAGTACATACAACTTTTTAAGCAAAACTAAAGGGCATTACATTCTATAAATTTGACAGATTTATTTTTAGAAAATAGATTTCAGAGAATGGCATTTAACTAGTTATGATTTATTTAAAATTAATATATACCTGCATACAATTTTACAAATATTTGTTCCCAATTATGGAAATGCTCACCTGTTCGTGTTTATTCTTGTCGGTGGCATTGGAGGCGCCTTGACTGTGAGACTCTGCATCACCACCACCCACTAGACCTGGAGAAGAGATTGTTATTGGTCACTAGACTATTCAGTTGCGCCATACACACATTATTGTACCCATGTCTTTCTTCGTGCATGTTTGTGTGTGTGTGTCTTATGAAATGGTAAATGGCTTAGCTTGAATGTTTGGGGTTCAGTTCCTGAGATCATTGTGTGACTTATCCTCCTGTCACTTCCCAAATGATGGGTGCTGAGGGTCCATAATAACTAAACTTAAATTACTTGTCTGTCACTTTCTCTTAAGTATGTTTGTCTCTGTTTATTTTATATGTATATCATTTCGTCACATTAGAAGCTAGTATTCTGCAGAATTATCATGATGTTTCCTACCTGCATTGTCAAGGTCAGAGTTATTTTCTTAGGCTTGGCACATTTTAAACCTTAGCCTTAATAAACAGCAAATGTTTTACAAGGTGGTCTCAGTATAACCTAGAGCTGTTACTTAACATCTGAGTAATGACAAAATTAAATGCTTATTAAAGTAGAGAGGTTTTTCAGGAAGGTACATCTAGGGAGAAACTACTATTAAGTGATCTTCTTGAGTTACATTACTACTTTTCTCATTGTCCACAAAGTGTGCCCGAGTGGAAATCATTAGAATAGCCTTGCACACAACCTCATGGCCATGCGAACACCACCTACCACAGGCTGTAATACCGTCAGCTCCTAGAGCCTCTCCGCAGGCCCGACAAGCCTCCGCATACTATGGGACAAAAAAACACAAGTAAAAAATAAATGAACAATAATCACAATATATTAAAATTTAGTAGTCATTCATATCTAGTGCACGAGCCACAGACCTCACTATTACTAACAACAACCACTTATTACCACATTAGAATTAACACACATTCAATACTAATTACATATCTCCACACACAACCATGATAAAGAGGTTTATTCTTATATTAAGACTGAATGCAGAGGGAGATTGTGAGACTAATGAGTAGGCATGGAGTTGCCAACTAAATTGCATTGGTTCATTTGTACAGGCCAAAAAAGCAGATTTCACATACCAGGCTCAAAAAGTGTCTAATAAGCTACAAATATAAGTTATACATGTGATTTTTTTTATTCAATGCATGTGCTGAAAGGGATCTCACTAGAATGAATTGCTATATATCAGGGAGAAACTAGCTAACAAAGTTTGAAGAATAAGTAGCACAGCTGAAGCTGTAACTGGAGATGTCAGAAGATACATGCACCGTCTATAGTTAAGAATACTTATAAAATCTTAAATACCATTGAGAATGAGAGCAGCCAAGACTTAAGAAGGAACCTAGTATTTGTCACAATAAACACTGATGCCATGTGCACATTGTAGTTAGTGAAATAAATTATTATTTGCAAATATATAAACACTACACTTACTATTGTACCTTAATTTCCACCACATAAACTAAAATTCAAGCACACCGTACTAAAGATACTACATTCATTATTATATCACCATGACTCCATAGTTGTCATATGCCACAAAACTACCACTCCATATATGTACTACCAAGCTCTCAAACACACAACACCATCACACCACCGCATCATGCACATTACCACCACAATGAACTGGGTAAGGGAGTACCTTAGAGACACAAAACAATCACAGTCAGAGGGGGTTACAAGCTGAAAGAATGTGATTAGTGGGGTCTTTCAAGGCCCAGTTTCAGGACCACTACTCTTACTAATTTATGTGAATGTCCTACCTGAAGGAGTAGGCTCATACATTTCAATGTTTACTCATGATACAAAGGTATTGAGGAATGTATAAACCAAAGTGGACTGAAGCAAATTACAGGAAGATCTTGAACTCCAGGAGTGGGCAAACAAATGGTTGCTAGAATTCTGTCTCTACAACTGTAAGGCGTTAAAGATGGGAAAAGAAGAAAGGAGACCTGGAGATATCGATACCATACTGGGAAGGCAACTACAAAACTCGGAAAGAAAAAGATTCAGAAGTGGATATAATTCCAGAAGCATACACAAACAGTAACAGGACAACATATTGGAAGCTGAATTATTAGAATGTCCTTTTGAAAACCTAACCCCAGGAATTCACTGTAATTCCAGAAACCCCAGAAATACTGTAATTCAAGGCAATGTACACACCTTATGTTAGACCAGTACAGGACTCTGCACCTTGTGATGCATAAAAATAGAATTGATAAAGTACCGAGATCTATAACAAGATTAATGCCAGAACTAAGAGTATTAAGCTATGAGGATAGGTTAAGGGAACTAGTTCTCACAATGATTTCTTAAGAAACATTGGTGATATCATCACAAGATACTCAGCAGAACTGACAGGATGAACAAGGACAGTCTCTGTAAATGAGGAAGTATGACTAGTGGAAATTGGGATGAAAATGAATAAGAAATGTAAGGAAATACTTATACCCCTGAATGGGTGATCAACCAGTGGAATGCACTGAAAGTAGTAGTTACGGAAGTCACTTTCATCCGCAACCTTAAGTTAAGGCAAGATTTGACAAAGCTTTCCAACATCAAGATATTACAGGTAGATTTGTAATGCAACAGGTTCACTACTAGTTCACTAAGAGTTATTCTCGTTTCCACGTAGTCATTGATAGAAAAGCACTCTTGCTTTCCAATCAGTGCAACACTCAATACCAGCACCACACTTTACCACGCACCATCAACACTGACACCAGTAACACAAACAATACACTACCTTCACCACCCACACATTCCAATACCACCACCACTAACCTGAGGAGTGATCATGACACGGCTACACACTGCCCCCTCCCCCTCACTCTGGAGCCACTGCTTGGCCAGCGCAGTTCTTACATCACAGTACCCAGTTGCCTCCCTCTGTACACACTCCATTGCCTCCATCACGTGCTTGGGAAGGGCAGTGGAGGGAAGAGAACATTTAGAACACTACCAAAAAGGTCAACTGGCCAAAATGAGGCAAGTCATTTTAACACCAAGGTTTTCACCATGTGTTTAGCGTATTCTAAATTCTAATTTCCCAACAAATTCTATAACTTTTATAATTAGAAACTTATCCAATGTATCCATTGTTGTGAAATCTGGTAAGATTCTATATTTTTCCAAAGAAACACATATCCTATATTACATACACTTTTGTGCTTATTTCTTACCTGAAATATCCTGTTTATCTTATTTCTTACCTGAAATATCCTGTTTATCTTATTTTTTACTTTAAACAAATCGTAGTTTGAGATCTATTCTTTCTTTGTCATTACTAAATTTTTATCCATGTCTTCCCTATTTTTAATAATAAAACCATTTATATTTTGTTTTAATTATCTAACACCTCTGCTTCTGATTATAACATTTCTAGGTGGTGTTGAGCCATTACCGTGTTAGCCTGACCTGCTGCCCTCACCTGGGTAGCGTTGGTATCTGAAGGGATACTGGAGACGCAGGTCATGATGACTGCTTGTAGGTATATGGCCTTCTGCAACAGGTACCTTGAGTTTAGCATTATGTGCCATGTTATTGTGACATTTTATATAATTAATGTACTGTAATTTTTATGTAAACTTTCCCAATTATGAGTGTATAACCATTTAGGAATAAAGTTGATTTGATATATTTGTTATTACCTATATGTAGTTACATATAGGGAGCTTTGCTCCAAGTGGCACATCTTCTTTATATTTATTATATTTGTAAAACTTTCAATAGTTTTATCACACAACCACATCCTAGAGTATACGTCTATCCCTCACAATTGTATCAGTTTAAAAGTGATTCCTGTTTTTTTTCTACAACTCTGTAGTTTACAACTATAACTTTTTTATCTGGTTTCTGGTTTCAAAAAAGTTGTGTCAAAAAAGTCAAAATATTTATACAAAGATACTGTGTGTGTGTTACATTAATAGTTAATAGTAGTACAGTAGCCGTATTAGTATTAATAGCAGTATCAACAATAGTGTTAACTGCATTAGTGGAGATAGTAAGAAGCACAGCAGCAGCATGAGCACTGCCTTCACTAACAGCACATACAGCAGTGGGAACCTGAAGCGCACACACATTGCCTTAACTCACCTCCTTGTTGTCTCCGTCAATGGTGGAGACCAGCTGCTGTATCTTGGTGGTGTCCAGGGTTCCCTCCTCCTGTGCCAGCTGTAGGTGCTCCTCCACACACCCCACCACCTGCTCCTTCGCCACCTCCTCCACCCCTACGCCCTCACCAACCACACTAATTAATAATATTTTTAATACCTGTATTTTAGTTTTAATTATTCACCGTTAGAATTTGCAAAGGTGTAATTCTGTACAATATGTTATATGATCTATTAATACTTTTATAAGTATTTTAAAGACATACAAATAAAGAATTTTGGTCAAGAGAAAATAAGCTCACCTTGTGTAGCAAAGTTGAGGGAGTCGGGTTTCTCTTCCTGCTGAATCCCAACCATATTTTTTTTTACCTAAATAAAATCTTAAATGTTAATCATATTTTTGAATGCCAAATGTTTATAATATAATTTTGTTTCACAAGCAATTTAATATGAAAAAGCAGAATACAGTAAACCCAGAGTAGTACCCTTGATCTTAATTAAGAGCATTGACTTACAAAATTATCTTCCTGAAAAATATTGTACAGAATTCAACATATCTTACTCAATATGCCTTCAAAGTTGAACAATAACAAAGTACTGTACACAAAGAACCAACAAATTTTAATGATCTGAGACAAAGTGAAAGATAAATTAGCTATTCCATATATCGCACTACCATGCACGAGAACCAAGAATCAAATACATATGGATCATCCAATAAAATTAGCAGACTCCCTAGGTGTTATTACTGTTCAGTTTAAACTGCTATGCATATCTGGAAGTTTGTATAACTTGCCAACGTAGACCTGATCAAGTGTAAACTGTGTTAGCAAAGCTATTAACACATTACTCTGTTTAATTACAAATTATGTACTACTAGAAATCTTAGCCAAGTATCTCAGGTTTCCACAATATAGATAGTACATATACATGATAGCAACATTTCCACTGAATGGGCTTAAAGAATAGGCTTGGCTTAAAGATTATTGGGGTTCTACGGTATCCTTTGTGTAATGTTAACCTTTTTGCCTCTTTCCCACAGGATAGGTTAGGGATCCTTAACAAACTAAACTAAACAATTATATATTTTTAATTTAAATCTCATTATTGTATATATTATATAATTCCTAGATTATTAATCAATTAAAGTCACATATCATACTTTGTCTTAAAAAGAAACACATGAAACCCAAATAAATATACTGTACTCTTTGTACATTACTATAATTTTATGGTAAACAATTTTGTATAAAACTTACCGATACTGTAATTCTAGAGCCGGATGGTCTGTTACTGACCATGTATAATACACAAGGAAGTCTATAACACCTCCAGGATGGCCTTCCTGCTACTTTTATTGAGATTAACACCCATCTTCTTGAGGTTATCTTGAGATGATTTCGGGGCTTTAGTGTCCCCGCGGCCCGGTCCTCGACCAGGCCTCCACCCCCAGGAAGCAGCCCGTGACAGCTGACTAACACCCAGGTACCTATTTACTGCTAGGTAACAGGGGCATACCCATATATAGGTATGATTCAAGCCACCAGGGGCAGAGGAGGTGGGGGTTATAAACTTGGTTGGGTTAGGCTGTTGTGTATAGACTGGTCTACGTTAGGGATCTACATCATTGTTTCCCAACTTTTTGGGGACTCTCAACCCTATTTTCTAATGCCGAAAACCTGCAACCCCGTGACGTGACACACGTTGGGGGAGAAGGTGGTGGAGGCCAAGACCGTCAGTTTCAAAGCGTTATATGACAAAGAGTGCTGGGAAGACGGGACACCACGAGCATAGCTCTCATCCTGTAACTACACTTAGGTAATTACACTTAGGTAATTACTTATTTGAAAAACATTCCCTTATCAGGATATTCGCCACATTTTAATTCTCGATGATTCACACGTATACTGCACTAGTACTCTGAATTTTGGTTATGCGGCCCACTAGAAGTGCAGATGTAATTGCGTTTGACACTTGAGTGGTTGTGAAGGCAACCCAGACATTTGGTGCAATCTGCTTGCACTAAAACTGCTTGGCTAGCAGCCTTGCCGCCTCAAACCTATCGATAAGTGATAGTTAACTCTAATTTAACCACTCTTAAAATGTTTAATGTCCCATACCTCCATTTATTGGTTCCCATAATACACCTCATTAAAAACAGTTTTGTTAGATGGGTCTTTATAGACAGGGCAAGGTTAATATAGTCTTTATAGAAGGTGGTGGGGGGGGGGGTTAGTATAGTCTTTATAGAAGGTGGGGGGGAGGGGTTAGTGTGGTCTTTATAAAAGTGGTTGAATTAATTACGGGAGTCCTTATAGACTGGGTTTGATTAAGAGAGCACAAGACTGGGCTGGGTTAAGGAAGTCTTCTAGGGTTAGAGAGGTTTATAGGCTTGGAGATGTGCATGGACTTGACTGTTGACCTTAGGGTCACTGATGTGGAGAATTAGCGTTGTATGAAGTGACTGACCTGGGCGGCGCACTCCATGAAGGCATTGCGGACGTTGGTGGGAGGCCTGGCGGAGGTGAGACAGCGGGGCACCACCTCCCTCAGCAGGAGACGACCCCTCCGGAGAGAACTCAAGGCACCACACTTGCCTGTGGCTGAGTAACGACCACCAATTATGTCAGCATTGTGGTCGGCATTTTGACATATACAGGAATGTTTACAAATTAGTAATTTCTTTGTTACTTTACCATGTGGGGCAGTTATAGTTATTAAAATATATTTTTTAGCATGGATCCTTGTTAGTACGAACACACACACACACACACACACAGAGCCATCGTGGAAACATAGGAGATTGGCAAGTTGTTGCCATAAGCACAACCAGAGAACACTGTATAAACATCAGAGGTCCACGGTTGTTCAACATCCTCCCAGCGAGTATAAGAATATTGCCGGAGCAACCGTGGACATCTTCAAGAGAAAGCTATCTAGTTTTCATCAAGAAACTGCCGGACCAACCGGGCTGTGGTGGATATGTGGGCCTGCGAGCCGCTTCAAGCAACAGCCTGTTGGACCAAGCTCTCACACGTCGAGCCTGGCCTCAGGCCGGGCCTGATAAGTAGAACTCCCAGAACTCCATGAAACAGGTAATGGGCCTATAAGAGTGAGGTCCTTCACATTTATCGCATTCAGCTATATATCCGGCAGCACTATTATAGGTATAGGTTAAGTAATAATTGTAATTACGAAGCAATAAGATGCTTATCTTAACATACTAACAAGGTTAGGTAAGGTCGGTGTTTTCTATGAAGCTTTTCAAGGTAAACTATTATGTTTAGTATATCACCTACGCACGTATTAAATAAGTCAATATTTACTATACGAATTTGCGAGGACAGGTTGCGGCATTCAGGTCCCCGGTGATGATGGTTGGGAGGTTCCTGTCGAGCAGCCTGTTAAGCGGGATTGAGGGGAGGGAGGTGACATATGCGGTGCAGACAATTAGGGGGCCGTGTGTGGTGGTAAATTTCATTGCAAGGAAGTGCTCGTCTTCTACGAGGATGGGGCGGTAGGAAAGTCCTCTTTTTGCTAAGACTGCCACTCCGCTGCACAATCCCCTGTTGATTCCCTGGTGGAGTAGCCCCAAAGAGAGATACGCTGGTGTTGTCGGGCCGCTGTTTCGTTGAGGAGGATAATGTCGGGGTTGAGTCTGGCAACCTCCAGGGAGAGAAGGTATCTGTTGTTGAAGTAGTGTTTGATATTAACTTGAAGGCTTGTAACCCCCATTATTGTGTACCTGCAGAAGCCCTTTGTTTGGCTCTGGTACCAGAGTCATTGTAGTTAGGGTGGAGCTTGGGGAATTGGAGGGAAGGCACTTTTGATTCTAAAATGGATGCCGGGGGACGGCTGGGGTGAGCTTTCTGTTTGATGGGGGGAGGGGGGGATGCGGTGTCATTGCTGCTCTCGTTAACGATCACGTCTTCAGTGCTTGAATCGCTGTCGATCGAAGTCTCTGAGAAGTCTCCTTGTTCCTCCTCTTTTTCCGGGGTTGAGGGCAAGTCGAAGCTGGGGCCCCTGAATCTCTTCAGCGCGGGATCTCTAGCTCCCACGTTGTCGTGTTGGCTGGTTTGTTGGGGATGAGAGGGGGGGGGGGCTAGTGATGCTGGGGAACTTGAATAAGAGTGGGAGATGAGCTGGGGCTGGTGTGGAGGTTCTGGGTCCAGGTGCCGGGATGGGGGGGAGGGAGAAATGAGGCCGCGTGAGGGTTTGCTGTGGCTTGGGCGTGGGCGGTATTTTGGAGGCAATGGTTGGGCTGTGCTTGGGCCTGGTAGGCGGCGGCTGTGCTGTCGGTAGATATCAGGGCGTGCGTGGCCTCGGACACGTTGATAGATGGCATGTTGTTGTCTTTCCCGAGTGCATGCCATACCTCAGTAATCGAGCAGGGTCGTTTGGAGCAATGATTTGAACAAATCCTAGGAGTTGGGCTCCTAAGTCAGACATAGGAGCTGGGTCGTTAAGGGGAGGGGGGGGGTGAGGAGCTTGGGGGTAGTTCATTGGCGGCTGCTGTAGCTGGTTCATGGTCTGTAGGAGTGTGGCAGTGGGGTCCGTGGGGTTTTGGATGGGTTGATGTCCCACGGGGGAGACTGTCTGGGGCTGGATGCCTGGGAAATGGTTTTGGTATTGGTTGGGGCTGCTTCAGGCACTTGTGTCTGGGAGAGGGGCCGGTATGATGGCTGCTGCCTGTTGACGGGCGGCTTCCTCAGCCTTTTGTGAACACTAAATAGCCGCCTGCCTCCCAGGACATAGGTGGGCGATGGCAATATGGTCCATTGCATAATGCACACCTGGGAGTGGGGGCGTTACATTCTTTGTAGTCATGCTCCTCTGCACACCTGCTGCACTTTGTGGTTACATGTTTGAGTAGTGGTCATATTGGAAGCACTTGAAGCATTGCTTGAGTTTGTGGAACGTCTGCCTGGAGATTTGGTTAGGTTCAATTATTATGCCAAAGGCGGTGAGGCGTGTGATGCCGGTTCTGGTGAGGCCAGCTCCAGGACTTAGTTGATGAGGGCTGGGTTGTGATCTTGTGGGCCTCCATTATCCTAACATACTGCTTTTTGGTCTCAAATTTCCTTAATGTCTTGCTCTGAGTTGGCCATGATGATATCGCAGCTCCTGTGCACAAAGAGGGTACGTTTGACTTGGAACTCGGCCGAGGGAAAGGCTGAGATCGTTTTGTCAAGAAGTGTGGACGTCGGGCCAAGAGTAGTTGTACAAGGTTTCAGTTGGGTACCATCAAGATGGCGCCATTGGTTATCTAGTGCACATTCTTAAAGTTAATGTTGGTGGTGCCATAGATCACGTCAAGCAGTTGGGCTGGAGCTCGTACCGGGCCGGCATCGTCACTGAAGTTGACTGGTTGCCATGGTCTGGTGGAACCTGAAAGGCTAAGTCTAAGCAATGTTGGTTGGTTGTGACTGGATAGTTGGATAGTCTATGTGGCTAGTGGTTGTTAGTAGATCGACCGAGGCCACTAACATGTAGTTGCTGAACAACTAGAGCTCTTAAAACAGATGGGTGATTAATATAGTTAATTCGAAAATATTTTAGATACCTGACACATGTTCATGGAGTGGATGGGCAGACAAGGTAGACAGTAGTACCCCAGCTAACATCAACACTATCTTCTCCATGTTGATTTCTGAAGGAAAAGTATCAATAGTTACTATGGATCGATCGTGAGACAAGTTAGAGATGGGTAGGATATGTTGGCTTGTGATGACCTCCACTGATCTAAACAGATCATCCCAGGTCAACAGGATGTACACATGATCACTATTGAAGAAATATGTGGAAGTTATGCTATTGATGGTCCACAAGGATGGTGCACAAGTCACTGTAGGTCCACAAGGATGGTGCACAAGTCACTGTAGGTCCACAAGGATGGTGCACAAGTCACTGTAGGTCCACAAGGATGGTGCACAAGTCACTGTAGGTCCACAAGGATGGTGCACAAGTCACTGTAGGTCCACAAGGAAGTTACTGTAGGTCCACAAGGAAGTTACTGTAGGTCCACAAGGATGGTGCACAAGTCACTGTAGGTCCACAAGGAAGTCACTGTAGGTCCACAAGGAAGTTACTGTAGGTCCACAAGGATGGTGCACAAGTCACTGTAGGTCCACAAGGATGGTGCACAAGTCACTGTAGGTCCACAAGGAAGTCACTGTAGGTCCACAAGGAAGTTACTGTAGGTCCACAAGGATGGTGCACAAGTCACTGTAGGTCCACAAGGAAGTTACTGTAGGTCCACAAGGAAGTTACTGTAGGTCCACAAGGATGGTGCACAAGTCACTGTAGGTCCACAAGGATGGTGCACAAGTCACTGTAGGTCCACAAGGAAGTTACTGTAGGTCCACAAAGAAGTCACTGTAGGTCCACAAAGAAGTCACTGTAGGTCCACAAGGAAGTTACTGTAGGTCCACAAGGAAGTTACTGTAGGTCCACAAGGAAGTTACTGTAGGTCCACAAAGAAGTTACTGTAGGTCCACAAAGAAGTCACTGTAGGTCCACAAGGATGGTGCACAAGTCACTGTAGGTCCACAAGGATGGTGCACAAGTTACTGTAGGTCCACAAGGAAGTTACTGTAGGTCCACAAAGAAGTCACTGTAGGTCCACAAAGAAGTCACTGTAGGTCCACAAGGAAGTTACTGTAGGTCCACAAGGAAGTTACTGTAGGTCCACAAAGAAGTTACTGTAGGTCCACAAAGAAGTCACTGTAGGTCCACAAAGAAGTTACTGTAGGTCCACAAAGAAGTTACTGTAGGTCCACAAAGAAGTCACTGTAGGTCCACAAAGAAGTCACTGTAGGTCCACAAAGAAGTTACTGTAGGTCCACAAAGAAGTCACTGTAGGTCCACAAAGAAGTCACTGTAGGTCTACATAGATACAGGATATATCACTGGGTCATATTACATAATAATTCATGAATTTATTTTTTTTACCTTAAACAAAAATTAATAAAATCCCCCAAAACCTTTTTTTTACCATAATAATGTGAGTACTTTCTGGTTAGGTAAATTCCACTTATAAATAGCGTGTCTCCGACCTGGGGACAAACGACTGTTTCACATATAAATGTACACCGTAGACAAACAATATATAAACTAAGCAATTGAGCACCATTACTAACCTCAGTCCCTGGTCGGGTCAAGTATGGCGCCAGGAAAGTTGTGCTCCATTTATATAACACGGCCGTTCTTCAGTTGCCAGATTGTCGGTGTAGTTTTAAAAAAAGTGTTCTCTTTGTGTGACACGCAGTGCTCGACTGGCAGAGGCGCCATCACGGTAATATAATGTATTGCTTACATGTAAACCTCGACGGTGAATTATTGTGTCATTGTGTGTAAGTGCGCAGCTGTCACATCACTTGTTACATGACCCGTCATCCTGGGACATTCTCTGCATCCTGTGCTCCCTATAGCTTCTTGTTGTGTCATCTGCAATAACAACAATTTATCATTCAAAAGTTTGATATGCAATACTGCTCACGATTATTATATAGTTGTAGTTGACGCCCTGTCATCCTGCTCGTATTCTACTAGCAGAAAATGTGAAAATTAAAATATTTTCAATATTTATAAATATTTCCAAAGCCACGTGGCTTTAGCGCCCAATAGTACAACCCATCCTCGACTCAAGTCCATTACATCCAGCGGTCAACCCCACAGACGCATTCATAAATTTTAACATGCTGTTCATTCAAAACGGGAATTTTCTCAAGTATAAATTAATATTATAATATATTAGCATATTGTGTATAAATAGGCATAGGTTAGGTTAGGTCAGGTGTTTAGGTTCTGTTGACGATTATTTGTATTTGTAGTACGTGGGTGAAGCATTTACAGCGTTGTGGTTCGAACAAAATTCGTCAGTGAAGCACTTGTTCCGGAAATGTTCGAACGTCAGCAGTTGTGAGTCGTGTGTAAACCGCTTTTCATTCATAAACAGGGGGTTTGGCGGGTGCATGGAATCACTTTTGGATCTTTGTTTGGAGGACGGGCTGAATAGTAATATCTGCTTTGCTTCAGGACCTCATCTGAACACCAGGGGAACCAAACAGTTCGGCTTAGAGCCTGACACTTCCCCACCATGAAGCAAGTAATTATCAAGAGAAGGCGCCAAGCCGGGAGCATTGTGTAACACCAACAAAGTTGAAGGATATTCAAAAGGCGCTTAATATCACTAAGGATGTCAATACGAGAACAAAGGTGCGTAATGCGAGCTGTTATCAAAGGTATTTGATTCACCAAGGATTCTATCGAGGGACGGCTGACCGCGAGCGAGGGTCGGACATTCAACAAGAAGGTGCATGAGGGCAAGAGCGACAATGTAGTTCGGACAATAAGGAGCAGGGCGGCGGGCCATTAAGTGTCCCCAAGTTATACCGCGTCCGGCCAATACATAACCTGGCCAGAGCCGTTCCCCACCTTGAAGCCCCACGTAGGAACCCTACCACAATGGTTTATACGATAAGTCATTGAAGATAACTCGGTATACAACCGAGTCATTGCATTTTAAACTGAACGTCGGAAAGACGGAGCTTGGAGTCCAACTCGTCCCTGCAAACACATCTGAGCACGCGCACCCACTCACCTGCGCACCCACTCACCTGCGCACTCACTCACCTGCGCACTAGTTCAGAGGTATGACACCAGACTAGTCCCCGATATGAGGAAAGATTATGGAAGCTAACCTCACGTTATTGGAAGACAGAAGAGTTAAAAAGTGAGACATGATCACCATCTATAAAATTCTCAGAGGAATTGACAGAATAAAGATAAACTATTTAACACGAGTGGTAACGCACAAGGGGACACAGGTGGAAACTTAATACCCAAATGAGCCACAGGGACGTCAGAAAGAACTTTTTCAGCGTCAGAATAGTTAACGGATGGAATGCATTAGGCAGTGATGTGGTGGAGGCTGACTCCATACACAGTTTCAAGTGTAGATATGATAGAGCCCAGTAGGCTCAGGAACCTGTACACCAATTGATTGACAGTTGAGAGGCGGGACCAAAGAGCCGAAGCTCAATCCCCGCAAGCACAACTAGGCGAGTACACACGTAGGGCCTCGCGGCGGAGTGGACAGCGCTCGGAGCTCTTAGTCCCCAGGGTTCTACTGGATTCCCTCCGGGAAGGGCCAGGTTCGATACCCGGCCGAACCAGAAACAAAAGACAGTTTCTTTCACCCTGAAGCCCCTGTTCCTAACCTAACCATTAGCAGTAAACAGGTACCTGGGAGTTAAGACAGCTGCTACGGGCAGCATCCTGGGAATGTGTTTGCGAGAGAAAGAATTATATGTAGTAGATGTAGAGGAAAAAATGTCGAGAGTCAGTACATTAGACAACCGACGGTTAGAATGGCGGGGTCCAACAGCTAACAGCTCGACTGAACAACTTAAACGGTTCCAGTCCCTGACCCCTGGCGTAATTCCATATATAACTTTCCCCAATACACATCACTAATAAGCCAAAGATGCATTTCTTTTCGTCCCCCAAATACAAAATTTTTGAAGAATGCAAATGTATATTTAAACAATATTTTCCTATAAATAATAAAGTTCTTTGCATATATATAAAAAATAAAGATTTAAACTAATATTAGCAACAACGAGCACAGCAACATAGTGCCAGATGCTATATGAAAATATTATTGGGCCTTTTAAAGTGTATGGTGTCAACGGTCCATACGACGAGCTTAAGCCAGTGTCGTTATATATAACATACCTTATATGTTATATATAACGACACTGTTGTTATATATGACATACCTCGTCCGTCTTGTGAGTTATACTCCAGAGACACAGCACCGAACATTCTTGTATATCGCCATTTAGTTGCATTAAAACCCCATGTTTTTCAACATCACGACAGGTGTGATTAAAATGTAGAATACACACTTGCCGACCCAATTGGTGAGACCCGGGGCTGGGTGGGAGGGAGGCGGGACTGGCGGCTCGCGCACACACCGTGACATTCAGCCAGTTCATATATCCTGTTTCCTGCCTCACTCATCACACCCATCATCGCTCTGCGTCCACCTTCCATAGCATTGTTCACAGGATACACACATGCACCGCCCCTCTACAGAATAGTTCGCAGGATTCACACGGACTGCTCCTCTATAGGATCACTGCCATCATACACCTACAGCTCTTCTGCAACACATTTATTTATTTATATATATACAAGAAGGTACATTGGGTTTGTGAGAATACATTGAATAGTACAGTATTTACAATCTTGTAAAGCCACTAGTACGCGCAGCGTTTCGGGCAGGTCCTTAAACTAACATAATTTGAAGTAGGTAATTAGTAATTAAGTAGGTAATTAGTATCCTTACATAGTAAGGATACAAATATATATGTACTGTTATTGTAAATTGAGATTAGACAAAATACAATTCCCGTGCAAAATAACATAAAACATAAAACTGCAGGTGTATTGACCCCTACGTGGCAGCTCCTGTTTATTCCCAACCAACCTCTTTCATGCATGTCTAACCTACGATTGAGGCACTCCAGCGATCCCATGTCTATTGTGTTACCGGTAATCTTTTTTTATTTTCTTTTTAGAAATCCACAAATTATTTCCAACCAGCATTTACAACTGGTACAACGTCGACTGGGGATTATCACTATATAAAATCCATTAACCCTTCTGGCCAAGTTTACAGCTCACCGAGGAACGTTGCTTATAATTACTCTAATTATACTCGCCGATGAGTGAGACACACAGACGGCTGTAAGAAGAGAGAGACAATAGGGCAAGACTTACCGTCAGCCATGGGGAAGCAACAGTCAGTAGTAGTCTGCTACTGTAACTTTCTGTGTAAACCATTTTCAAAGAAAACATCAAGCCGGGAAGCCGATATGTAGCACCGTCTGTTTCACAGGATATTCAAAAGGCCCTAAATATCCCCCAGGATGCCAATACGAGAAAAAGGGAACATAAGGCGAGTGACATCTAAGGTATGAGATTCACCAAGGATTTTACCGAGGGACATTGGGAACGGACAAAACGAATGATCGTCCTGAAAAGCAGGAGACTACAACAAGGTGCACAACTAAGTGGGACAATGCAGTTCGCACAAAAATGAGCAGTGTGTTGTCCCATTAAGTGTTAATAAGTAAAGCGAGTGCAACCAATACGCAGTCTAGCCAGAGCTTTTTCTCACCGTCCATTACGGAGGTAGGAGACAGGCCAAGGGAAAAAGGTAACAAGAGTAATCACGTTGTTACCCGTATTGCCAGTACACGACCCTGCTAATGGTCGCAGATGAATGCAGTATGAATGGCTGGACAGAAATCCAGAATAAGGAGTCCCATTTCTGGGAAATGTTGCAATTAAAGGGCCTGACAGCTGAGTGGACAGCGCTTCGGATTCATAGTCCTAAGGTTCCGGGTTCGATCCCGGTGGAGGCGGAAACAAATGGGCAAATTTTCTTTCACCCTGATGCCCCTGTTACCTAGCAGTAAATAGGTACCTGGGAGTTAGACAGCTGCTACGCGATGTACCTGGGGTTGTGTAACAAAAAGGAGGCCTGGTTGAGACCGGGCTGCGGGGACGGAAATCTCACCATCATCACAACACCAGAAGATTGTGTACAAAGAAGCTAAGAGTAAAGTACAACTTACAAAAGTATCATATTAATGAAGCCACTATTGCAGATATTTGGTAACGAACGCAGTGGTGGGGGACAATGGTAATGTGGAGAATGTAGCTGTGGACAATACGAGAGGACGCGGGGACCATGACCAATGAGCCCCCTTGCGTGTCCGCTGGCCAGCTAGTCAACAAAAATTGACTACGCTCTGCTCTGATGGCGGCTGGTGGAGCCACACCCTCTAGGAAGTGTATGTGATGGTGACCGCGAGGCTGCGTATAATGGTGACAATAGAGAATATGTACACTAATGGGGGTGATTGTGGTTAAGGCTGTAGTGGTGGTAGACTAATGGTGACGCTACTGACTCCGGTTGCCAAATGGAAATGGAAATAAGTTTAAATATAAACATTTCATATACATACGTTTTTAGTAGCGCTGGTAACAGTGTTGGTATCTGTAAGAATGTTTTTATTGGTTTTGGTAATAACAGCTGCAGCCAGTGGTGTTGGGGACAAAATTAGCATGCTTGTAATTACGAAGTAAACATATAAATAAATATTCACATTCCGTTTTGAGCTAATCAAAACAATTTTTTTTGTGCAGGCGATGAGTCACAATAACGTGGCTAAAGTATGTTGACCAGACCACACACTAGAAGGTGAAGGGACGACGACGTTTCGGTCCGTCCTGGACCATTCTCAAGTCGATTGAGAATGGTCCAGGACGGACCGAAACGTCGTCGTCCCTTCACCTTCTAGTGTGTGGTCTGGTCAACAATGTTTTTGTATTGTGGTTTGACAACGGTGATTTGCTTGCATATATTTCGTTCCCTTGTGGTAGACTTGTGTCAGCCATTTGTTATATTCGCCCCATCAATAAGAATTGTAAACATTTGTAAACTAACAGAACGACCATCAACAAGTATACCCCCCCCCCCACACCATAATCGTAGAAATACAGCAATGGATATTTAGAATCTCCAGCATACATAAGTAATAATTAAAAGAAGACACCAAGCCGGAGACACTTATGTAGCACCATCAGTGTCGCTGGTGCTATTCAGAGGGCTCGAGGACTGATGTCACCTCCCAAGTAAGGTTACAGATATTCAGCAAAAACTGAAAGCTGCACTGTGGGGGATGAAGTCAAAGCCGTCCGAGCCCGCCGCCGTCCACCTGAAGAGGGACAGGCCAGACTGAAGAAGAGATCGCATCACTGGATCTACCGCGACGCAGCCACAGATGGACAGGCAATATGTACGGAACAAATTTACCCGCACTCTTACAGTTCCTTCCATATCTGAGGGAGAGGATGCCAGACATAATGGTGGAGACGTAAGATTTTAAGCTCTCATATTTACCTGTATTGATGGTCGTACGAGCCATTGCACTAGCCTTCCGAAACAAAATGAAAGAATCATTTGTCTGACAGCATCTATCTTTTCCAGGCCACACGCTTACAGCGTACAGTCTGAACACATTCCGATTACCACCAGGAAACATAGTTCCGCGTGGAAATATACGGGAGGAATACCGAGGATCAGAGCGGAGAGCAGCATCTGATAGTGTCGTGACAAGGGAGGGCTCGCTGGGTTGAGTAGCGGTGGAGGGTGAAAACATTCGTCCGCCATATCAACCCGCCATGAGGGCAGAGTCGAGGGCGGAAAGAAGAGGGTTACGAGGATTGGAAAAGGGTCATTTATGGAGGCCGTCGTGAACCTTCCACGTCAGGTCTATATAAATTGCGGAGGAACAGAGGGGTACGCTGCGACAACACGAGTCGACTCACTCGAATTCAGGAGAGAGAGTGGAGAACACGGGACGAATGTTATAGAAGGCGGACTTGGGTATGTGTCACAACATCACTCCAGAAGGCATGCCGACAGTTAAAATCACATAAAAGAAATACAGGCTTGAGTAATGAGTCCAAGATGTGTTCAAGACAGGAAGAGAAAGAGGAATTCGAGGGGGGAACAAGATACATACGCATGGAAACAGTATACATTTATCACAAAGGCGACAGAGGAATTAACTTTCGAATGAAAAAAAGAGGCGGGGGGGGGGGGGTTGAAGGGGGCAAAGGAATACTATTCTAGATCAAAGGGAAGAGTTAAGGGTTTCCAGCCAAAAACTTAGGAAAGGGAAAGGGAAGAGAAAGTGATAACCATGGAAGTGGCCAAGAGCACCAAGTGTCTGCTCCCGGGGACACGCACAAAGCTCTGAAAACTGAGATTAGAAGTCCTGAAAATTGGCTTAACAACGTTACATTCCATTCCAGCTCCCACGGCGAGCCCCACTCCACCCAGTTCGATGTGAGATACGTCATACATTATTGTGATACTTCCTCGGCCCCCTCCACCTCCGCGTGTGTGGAGGGGGGGGGGAGGAGGTTATATCACTATTGTGTTATGTAACAGCCACACGCACACCACCACCCATCCTGTAACACCCACACACACCACCACCACCCATCCTGAAACACCCACACACTCCCAACCCCGCCCAATAAGAAACTGTTGCTTTATATGCAGCATGAGAGAGCGAGGTATATGAGAGCCACACCAGGTATATGTGAGTATATGTGAGCCACACCAGGTATATGTGAGCCACACCAGGTATATGTAAGTATATGAGAGCCACACCAGGTCCCAAACTACACGTGGTCTAGCTAGGTGTACCGGCGTGACGCAATCCATCATATGCCCGTCACTCGTTCGCGTCACGCCACCCATGAATCTGTCCAGTAACTGGATGGGTGAGCACAGCTCCACCCTTACTTAAGCGGGGACACACCTACTAAACTGCTCACCTCCCCTCACACGGGGGTGAACTTGGTGGTCAATATCCTCGACTCACACTCTGGGGTCCTGGGTTTGATCCCCACGGCGGACGGAACATCTGGGCAAGTTTCCTTTCACCTGCTGACTCTTAGTGCAAGGTAAACAAACAGATGCCAGGGGGGTATCCACTACGGGCACCATAGCCCGTGCTACTTTGAACTTCTTGTTCCAGGTAGCGAATCTTTAACAAGATGCCAGGGAGTTGGCCAACTGTTGTGGGTTGCGGTCTGGAGAAGCTGTCTCACAACCTAAATGTTAATTAGTAAAAAAAGAAAGAAAAAAGGTATTATACTGATAGTATGACTTCAGCTTTTTTCTACATCTCGTAGTGCTGTTACAGCCGCTACATGTATTCTGCTGCTGCTGCTGCATGTTGTGTTGTTGTTTTTCACATGCTCAGCTGCTGCTGCTGCATGTTGTTGTTGTTGTTGTTGTCACATGCTCAGCTGCTGCTGCATCCTCTGCTAATGTTACTATCGGTACTACACCTGCTATTGGTAACGTTCTCCTGCTACTGCTGCTACATCCTCGGCTGCTGCTGCTGCTCCATCCTCGGCTGCTCCTGCTGCTGCTGCATCTCTGCTAATGTTACTATCGGTACTACACCTGCTACTGGTACACGTTCTCCTGCTATGCTATTGTACTCACCTGCTGCTGCTGCTACATCCTCTGCTGCTGCTGCTGCTACATCCTCTGCTGCTGCTGCTGCATCCTCGGCTGCTACTGTTGCTCTTACATCCTCGGCTGCTGTTGCTGCTCTTACATCCTCGGCTGCTGCTGCGGTTCTTACATCCTCCGCTGCTGTGCTGCTCTTACATCCTCGGCTGCTGTTGCTGCTCCCCTGTTAGCATCCGCGAAACACAGCTGTTGCTGCTCTGTACCCCTCGTACTGCGCTTGTTGCTTGCTCTACATCCTCGTCTTGCTATC
>WNGS01000690.1:4798797-4815966 GCA_020271785.1 Procambarus virginalis | reverse complement strand
CGTTTTGTAATTCATGTCAGGAGTAAACACCTCCCCATCTTTTCATATCACCAGCCCCACTCGACCAACAGAGTAACACGATCTGGTCTTGTACAAATCACGAACGTTTGTGGGTCCCGAGGGCTTGCTAGAGCTGCCACTCTAAACAATTGTCATCTTCCCAGAAATACACTCCCATAAAGAGTGACATTGCCCATTACACCCCACCCAGCACTCGTGGCAATTCTTCCACCAGCTCCTGGAAAACTCATAACAGGCTAGCTTGTTGCTGGCTGACTTGAAAAAGTAGATTGCTGTCTCCCTCTGCACTCATGATGCCCTTCCAATACCCCCTCCTCCCCATCCCCTCAACCAATTCCTAGACAGGTTTTTACATGTGAAATAACATTAACTGAGAGTGCCTGCCTGTAGTACTTGTCAAATGCACCCTGCTCTGAGGCAACACATACTTATGGCCCAACCATGGCGCGTACTTACGGCCTCTGTGAAAAAGTTTAGACAGAAGTATGCAAAAGCTACATGTCATGGGAGGCATTAGCTCTAGAGAGACCACTTTGCCAGAGGCGTCCTGGTTGCCCATTGTTTTTGCACTTATTAGCAGTTCATGTGGTATGACATTTATTATGGCATCCACCAAGGAAACCATTGCTCAAATCATTGCACTAAAGGAAGCAGGCTACCAAAGTAGGGGAATAAGTAGGGTGTAGGCAAGCCGACATTTAAGTATTGTGCGTGTTTCCAAAGGGAAAACAGTGGTGACACACCATCACAGAAACATCAGTTTGGTTGTCCCAGGAACATTTCTCCAAGGTCTACCCTTGCCATAACATGGACATTTATTCCCTTACTTTGGTGGTCTGCTTCCTTTAAAGCAATGATCTAAGCATTGATTTATTTGCTTAGTTCCTTTGTAGGTGCCATAAAAATATAACACCAACACCACTGTTAACTGCCATAAAACCCAGCAAGTTGCCAGAGTGAGACAACACAACTTCTCACTGTGACCGAGTGAAAACATTACTGCTGGTAGGCAGTGTGGATTACAGTATGACACTAGTGGGTCATTTGATAACCTAAAAAAAAGCTGTTAAAAAGTATTGTGTACGATTTGACCATACCTCCACCTTCCTTAATGGGCCGTGTGAGCTTTTTTACAATACTGTACTGTGTGGCTGTTATATGGATATTTTAATGCACTGCCATGTAATACTTGGGATGGTCTGGAGAGATTATACAGTGATTTTTTGCATGAAGGGAGGGATGGGAGGACTTTAGAGAATTCCATTCACCTGGATTGTGGATCTCGACCCATGGATCCCATGCCTGTGAGGCAGTAGCACTATCAACTGGACTATGAACAGTCTTAAAAAGGAAAGTTTCCAGAAGCAGCATCCTGCTGCCCAAACTGGAATTTTCAACTTAAGACTACTCACAGTTGAGCTGATAGAGCTACGGCCTCATACTCGAGGGGTCCACGGTTTGAGACACACACAGTCCAGGTGATTGGAATGGACCGGTACTACATTAATGCTAATTTATCATCTAATCTAATCATCATATAATATTAACAAATTGATATACCAATAAATTACTTAATTTGTTAATATCACAAGAGTACTGTAAATCAATTTATTTACTGTTAAGTCAAATGAGGAACTCATGTATCGGGTGTGGTGCTTTACCTTCATCTGAGAGGATGTGGCTGCAGGATGCTGACCTTCTGATATCATGTCCTGTGGGTCATCTAAACCCATGGTTTGCGTATTGTCTGATGTCATGGATTCTTCACCTTCTGATGTCATTGATTCTGCATCCCGCTCAACATCTACCTCCGTCAAGTCAGTTGTCTGGTCTTTCTCAGGTGATGTCTCCAGTAAGCCAGCTAGGGGGTATACAAAGTACACTATTAAAGTGTTATGTCTCCTCAGCAAAATAGTCATCTTTTAAGTGATAAAATACAAAATTAGGTAAATTAGGTGTAACAAAATGACTTTATCCTATTCAAGCTTCTCTTGAGTAATCTATTATGGGTATAAAATCATAGTCTAACCAACTTATAACATCTTAGCTAGCTTAATCTACAGTAATGTGCTAGTAATTTTAACTAAGCTATGAGTTAAGTACTGTATACATCCCACCTGAATATCAGTTATGTTCACATCTCTTGGACTTCAATTATTTATGGAGTAGCCGTTGAAAAGATTTTATCACTCTACATAGCGCATTTGACCTACAACTGAATGGTTTAAGTTTTGGGCAAGGCAAGAAGTTTGGGCACATTCACTCGCACTTTATATCCATTCACCTAGCAGTGAATAACNTTATATGTATTTTGTATATGTTATTTTTTTTTTATTACAGCTAATGTATATACTGTATTTGTTTCCCCCCATCAATCATCAGTTGTAGAGATCATTCACGGTAAAGTGGAGGAAGTGACACTACCTGTGGACAAAGTTGACATTATTATAAGTGAGTGGATGGGTTACTGCCTCTTCTACGAGTCAATGTTGGAAACTGTGCTCTACGCCCGTGATAAGTGGATGGCTGCAGATGGTATGCTGTTCCCTGACCGTGCTACGCTATTTGTTGCCGGTATCGAGGTGAGTCTGACTTTTACCAGGCCCCAATAACTGCTCAAAGTTTAGGGCCAAGAGCATTTAACACACTGGTGTTGGGGGACATAATTCTATGCTTAATAACCAGCTTAACTCTTTGCTTTGAGCTGTATATTATGATACATCCCTATAGGTGGAAATATAAATGTATATGCAGTACATATTGGACTGAAGGAATGCTAAAGTGAATTTTCTTAACTATAACATAAAAGAATGTTCCTGTATGAACTCTCATCTTGTTTATTAGGTGTCCCAAGTGAATACTGTGCCTCTTAATTTTCCTCAATTATTTTAATTATGCAGAATTTGTGGTTACTGTCGAATACCTTCGTGTATTTGTATGAATTTATTATGAATTTGTATGGCAGTGCATGAAATCAGTTTGAATTCTACATTTAATTTAATGTTGAAGCTGTGGTGGCGGCTTTCATGTCATTCACTGCATTCCACTTGTTAATGACTCATACAAGGTACAATTTCTCTGTATTTTTACTACCGTATTTTTAACTGACATTGATAGCCTCTAATTTTTTTTTTATATATATAAATTTAGAGATGCTTGTCATTATCAACCTTATCTATTCCTTTAAGTGTTTTATTTGTGCTGATCATGTTCCCTCTGCTTCTTCATTCCTCTCGTTTAGTATTTTTCCCAAACACTCCCTGTAGTTCATTTGATCTTTATTTAAGTAGTTGGCCTTATCGCAGCCCTCTGTAGTTTTATCAAATTTCCTTTTGTGCTTTACAAGGTGCAGATTCCATGCTGGTTGTGTGTGACCTAGTGCAGGTCTAGCATAGGCTGTGTTGATAGTTTTGCTAAAAATGATATATTGATCACTTGTATATAGCCACATACAGTATTTGAAAAATAGATGTTTAAAGATTTATCCCATCTGTGTGCAGGACCGTCAATATAAGGACGATAAGATCAACTGGTGGGATAGTGTTTATGGTTTTGACATGTCATGCATCAGGGAGGTGGCCATGACTGAACCTCTTGTTGATGTTGTTGAAGCAAAGCAGGTAAATACCCACAAGGTTGCTATATTCCTTCTATGCTATTTTAACATTACCCATTTTTTTTTTAATTGTTGGTTTTGATAACTTGCTATTGATAGTAATATTGATAGTCTGAGTAATAATGTATTGGTTGTAATATATAAATGGATTATGATAGTTATGTAATTTATATTCTGGCAAAACTGGAAATAATGACATTTGCACCATTGCAGGTTGTGACGAACTCTTGCCTAGTTAAGGAGGTTGACTTGTACACAGTAAAGAAAGAAGATCTGGCCTTCAGTACCCCATTTCACCTTCAGGTAGAGTTAAGTAGTTCTATCAAAGTCCTTCATTGATTGCATTGTAAAGGATATATTTTGGCAAGTATTTCTAAGTGGTTAATTTGAGCATGTATGACATTGTTAAATTTTTGTTGTGATTAGGATGTCTGGATATTTAAATGAACTACTGTATATAACATGACACCAAGAAGTGAAGGTAAACATGTGGGTAAATGTGAACTGGTTTTATTACCACACAGTAGCTGGTATAACATGAATGCAATTAGTCAGTTCTCCAGCTGACCTGGTAGTGTGATGTGTTAAACAAGATGAACACTGTTACCTATACTCTTATTGGTCAAACAAAAATTAGTAGTGACATGTTGAGAGGCAGGTGAAGTATAAAACAATACCTAATAACGTTTTAAGAACTCCTTGCTGAATCTTCTGAGGGGGCTTCCTACACAGTTTCTAAGAACCTTTGTGACATGCACATTAAAGAAATAGAAATATGATGCTTAGCGAGTCTAGGTCCAGGTGTATAGTGTTTGCTCATGAAATGTCGTGCACAATACAGTACAAATACCAATATTCTGCTCCCCTCCTAACAAAATGCCTCCACACAGCCTTGTGCCTCAACATAATTGGTTCATTTTACATAACCCATCCTCACTTGCATACTGTACTTGCTGCTGCTCCTCCCCTTAAATTCAATAAGATACACGCTTTCTCGCCATTCACTTACCATTACTAGTATTGTATTCTATATCGCTGTTTATGTTTTGGGATAGGAGGGCCTGTGGATACCTCTTTATACGATATAAAATCACATCTGTTGAATTTATATTTCACATTTTTTCTCGTTATACATTTTATAACTTATTTAATTGTGTATTTGCTAATTTTTTGTGTATAAATTGGTTGAAATCTGTGATATTGGTAGATTAATATTACAATATTTTTTGTAGTCCATTTCATAGTTATTATAAAAGGTACTTGTAAAGTCATAAATATTTTGCAATTAATTCAGCAAACAATTGCTATATTGTCAAAAAGGCTATTGTTCACTTAGCTTAATTCTTGTCTTCAGCTTAATCAACCAATGACTTGGTTAATTTATAATTACTTAGATGTGGTAACAATACTGTTATGTTAGTAAATGTGAGTTATCCTAACGTTGTACATACAGTCCAACTGGAAATTAAAGAAGGTTGGTAGAAAAAGCAACAGTATCATAAATATTGGTTTTAATTATGTTTTGGACGATACTGTATCATTTGTTTTATCACTAGGATGGTAAATCTCACCCATCATTATACTTTACAGGTGCGGAGGAATGACTACGTACATGCCCTCATTACGTACTTCAATATTGAATTTTCTAAATGTCACAAGAGGACGGGTTTCTCAACAGGTGATTAATTCTACGCTTTAGTCAAGACATTTGGTATCGAGCTACAGATAAATATAAAATGTGTGTGTGTGTATGTATGTATTCACCTAGTTGTGTTTGCGGGGTTGAGCTTTGCTCTTTCGAACCGCCTCTCAACTGTCAATCAACTGTTTACTATTTTTCTTTTCCACACCACACACCCCAGGAAGCAGTCCGTGACAGCTGACTAACTCCCAGGTACCTATTTACTGCTAGGTAACAGGGGCATTCAGGGTGAAAGAAACTTTGCCCATTTGTTTCTGCCTCGTGCGGGAATCGAACCCGAATGTATCGAATGTATGTGTACTCGCCTAATTGTGCTTGCGGGGGTTGAGCTTTGGCTCTTTGGTCCCGCCTCTCAACTGTCAATCAACTGGCGTACAGTTTCCTGAGCCTACTGGGCTCTATCATATCTACATTTGAAACTGTGTATGGAGTCAGCCTCCACCACATCACTGCCTAGTGCATTCCATTTACTAACTACTCTGACACTGAAAAAGTTCTTTCTAATATCTCTGGCTCATTTGGGTACTCAGCTTCCACCTGTGTCCCCTTGTTCGCGCCCCTCCAGTGAGGGGCGTGTGTGTGTGTGTGTGTATATATATATATATATATATATATATATATATATATATATATATATATATATATATATATATATATATATATATAAATATATATATATATATATATAATAAGGAGTGCACAGGGGAGGGCTGGTGAGTTATTTGCATGTATGTAATTGGTCGTTACATGATGTGAAGACTTTTGTCATGAAGTTGTATGTGTAAGAATTAATAGTGTAGTGAGTGGGTGGGATGATGGGTGAGGGGTCAAAATTAAGAATGCTTTAGGAGGGATGATAAGTGTCATTGCTGGCTTCTGGTGATACTGGTTCAGAGATAACAAGCCAAATGGTAGGTCACCTTCTTCTCTCGCTCAGTCTGCTATAGTGGATTCAAACTTATAAATGGGTTGAATTGTAAATACTTTCATTATCTGCACTGTTAGTCAAGGAGTTGTTGTTGCTAGTGATTTCATAAATTTATCTGGTATGTAAAATTTATTATGTAAAATGTTTATATACATAAAATATATTATGTATTATGTAAAATTTATCTGGTATGTATACATTTGCAAGTTTCTAGGAGACTAATGAGAGATATGAATGTGTTGCTATCTTAGAGATTAAATTATTTTAAATTTTATTAAATGATTGATACAAATAAGGTGACTGGTAAAAAAAAAAAATTGGATAAGCGAGTCGAGTACTGGCTTATATCATGTCATGAAGTCAAGACTGGTTAGAAAGTTATGTGGAGTAGTGGTGGTGGTGCATGTTCTTGTGCAGCTGCTCCTGATGTGGGCAAGGCAAAGGGAAGAAAACTAGGCCAAAAATTAGGGACTCCCCAGAAACATGTACTACCAACTGTATCTTGTTGTTGTAAAGTATCTCAACTTATGAAGTGATGTGTAAATATAACTGTTCAACACCTTAGGGTGACCGCATATTACTGTAAACTTCTGTTGAAATTAATGTTGCATTAAATGTTTCCATTACAGCTCCTGAAGCACGGTATACTCATTGGAAACAAACAGTCTTTTACTTCGATGATTACTTGACAGTGAAACATGGTGAAGAAATCTTCGGCACCTTCACAATGAAGCCCAACGAGCGTAACAATCGTGATCTTGACTTCCACATTGAAATGGAATTCCACGGTGAACTCTCAGACTGTCAGGAGTCTCATAAATATAAAATGCGTTAATTTTTTTATAGGTAAGTTGTCGCTATCAGTGGACTTTTGGTTACAGCAATTTTGAAGTTTAATTTTTATTTAGAATAGTAAAATACTGGTATTTGTCTTTTATCTTTACCTCAGAGCCACACTATCTAGTGGCCTCGATGAGGACAGAAAACCCGCGGCTTCTCCCCTCCATTTGTCCTGAGGATTTTATTTATGGGCCTTGTAAAGTCTGGCAGGCAGGTATGATGTTGGTCTGCATATTTCACTAATAACTGAAAAATGTTCCTACAAAATTTTTTGTAGGAACATTTTGATGTTTTTAGTCCAGTTTTTGGACTGAAAACATTGATGTTTTCAGTCCAGTTTTCATGTGCATATTATTTTAAATTGATATAGTTTTATATATAGCAAGTTAAATAATTAGTTATTCCTGCCAGCGTTACCAAGACCATAATAGCAATAATCACTTTTTTTTTATATGATTTAGTAACATGATGCAATGTGATACAATCCAAAGACAAGTCAAGGAAACTTTCTAAATATTAAGGGAGAGAACAAGATGACATGAGCACTTCATGCAAAATACCGAGATGAATAGACAAGGTGGACAAGGGACAGCCTTTTCCAGTTGACGGAAAGAAAGGACATGAGTCGAAATTGGAAATGTGAGAGTTGTCAAAAAGCGAAATGCACGGAAATGAATTTTGTAAATGCTCTCCATCAACAGTCTTAAGAGCAATCCTTCGCCTTGTGCGTTTCTGTTCTGGTATTGGCATCCTTGGTGATATTTAGCGCCCTCTGATTATCCCGCACATTTGATGGTGCTACATAGCCCTCCTGGTTTGGTGCCTTCTATTGATAATTACTTGAGAGCAATCCAAAGAGTCCAAAGCACTCGACACATTATAGACACGTGTTCACATTGAACCTTTATATACAATGCTTTTCCTGTATCTGGCACTTTACACTCAATGTATGCAATTACATGCCCTCGGTGCACATGCTAAGTTGCTAGAGAAGGGGATTTAAGTATCAAAAGCCTCTTGGGATAGTTTTAAGAAATACAGTGCACAACTTTTTTATAGTATTTAATGCTATTGTTTGCACTCGGATATGCTGGCATAGGCCAAGGGTACTAAAATACTTTTCTTGGTCACACTTGTGATGGAACCACATTTACATTTAACCCTCAGACGCAGCTGAATAAAAATTGTCATTCCTGCCTATGCACAAAAGACTATTTTTTTTCATTATACAATTATCAATTTTAGGCAAAATGCAAGACAAAACATGAAAATAAGTTATTTTTTTTTTATTTTTTTTTTTTTTACTGGGTTGAGGCATTCTGTAAAGTTGCACAGTGGCTGTGGTCTGATATCTCAACAAACGATCCCCAAATTTGGTGATAATGATGAGGTATGCGAGAGACGACTCCTGTGTGATCCTCTGATGTTTCATTGATTGGTTATTACTTGTTTCTCCTTATTTACAAGAATTTGTGTAATAACTTGATTCATCACATAATACATAGTTTCACTGGATTGGTTTACCTGGTATGCATCATTACAACCATTTAGAGTAGTGAACACCATATACACATAATATACAATGGGATGATATGAGGCTTAATGGGCAGCATATGGACAAGAGTATGGATTGAAAGAAAGGTGTAAGCCACCAATGTGGCATCACAGATGACGGAAGGCTCCTAGTACATGTGACACATGTTAATGGGTCAATTGATGATTAATTTACCTGCTTTACCTCATTACAACCATATGGAGTTGTGAAAAGCACATGGACATCATTACATAAGAATATGTAATTATCAAATTTTATACACTGACAGCATTCACCTTGTAACACTTATGGCGATAACGGCATTCACATAGCGAAACCATGAAACGATTGCAGAATTTTTTAATGGGTTAATTTACAATTATCATGAAATGATTGCAGAATTTTTTTAATGGGTTAATTTATAATTATTCATAAAATGTATGTTAAAATGAATGTGGATTCTGAGACTTTTTCTTTCTTTTCAGGAGTTGAATTTTGCTACGTCCATCAGATGGTCGTCCACGATTATGCCGCAAGTTGACTTAGTCATTAGGTTCTCTACAAATGTAGCAATGGCTTCCTTCTCAAATGAGGCAACCAGGTTTTGTGTAATGTTATGTATGTGAGGCCTAATGGGTCATTGAAACAGCTTGTGGCACATCTTGTACGGACACTTGTGACAGTGCAGTCTTTACCAGCTGTTAGAACTGTATCCCAGCTGGTGGAGTGACCTTTGTGTACTCCTTATAATGGATGAGCTATAGACTCGGCCTCTCTACCAGTAGCAGTATTATATGAACTTGGTAGATGAGCATAATACTCTTGCCTCTCCAGTGTAAGAGGATTGAGGAAAGACTCTTGAACTCTCCCTACCCACTAGGCTCTGGCCAGTAACAATCTGGTGTCATTTTTTATGGTGCAGGTCCTCGGCAAAGAATAAGAACAGTTATGTGAAGTGATGGATAAAAAAATATATTACAGAATGGAAAAAAAATTGTGGTGAAATCAACTGGCTTGTTAAGTATTATGGACTTTGATTTTGAGCTAATTGGGAAAATTGCTAGAGTATAATGGTAAGGATATTGCTGATTGATCATATGCCTCCATTTGTTCAGCTACATGATGTGCTGGTGAAGATAATTTTCTTCTATTTAAATTTTAAAACTGTTAATTAACAATTTCAATTTAATCTATTCCACTAGTACTGTACTTACAGTAGTTAAAAATATTCATTTGTTCAAGTATATTTGTGTTGTGTATGTACCAAGAAGCTACTGTGAAAGTGTAGAAAGGTTTGGCAGATGTTCTAGTCCTTGGTTTGAGGACGTGAATTGTTGTACCAGGTTAGTGGGCGTCTTGTATGTTATTCAAATTATTTTTACAGATGGCAATAAAAAGAAATAAGAATGAAGTATTTTTTTTTTTTTTGAGATGCTGACATTTAAATTATTCCATGCTAGTAGAACTTGTGTATCCATTACAAATGTTATTGTGGAAATATTAAGTCTTGCATATGGGAATCTTATCAAGGCAGAAATAATTCACAATAGGTATGAACTTTTATTTGTAAGAAATGAATTTGTTTGTAATTACAATAATTTTTTTCATTGGTTTTTATAGTCCTCCTAAGGTGAAAATGATCATGAGCAAAAATGATGGTAGGAAAACTGGTGAGGGTGCAAGATAGAGGAGGCCTGGAAGATAAGTGAGATTACCCTGGGTCAGGACTGATATGGCCCAATAAGCCGCCTGTGGCTCCCTTTATTCTTGTTTTTGTGATATGATAAAGGAAGCAAAGATTGAATTGAGGCAAGATAGATGGGAAAGGGAAGCACCTTACAATTTTTTTTAATCAAACGAACTCTAGTATGTCATGAATATCTTCCTTATATATGCAATGGGTATTTAGAAATTATAATTGCATTTTATGACTAAAATACAGTAATAGGTTAGTCATTATCATACCCTATTTTCCAGTCATTGGGTTAGGTGGTGTCGAACTGGTGTAAAAAGTTTAATGTGAAAGATTGTATACAGTGGTTCTCATATGAATTGTTTTATACAATGCAGATATTAACTCCTGGTAAACCATGTTCACCAAACCTTGGCCTGTACCATATGGTAATACTTGTCCTCTGCTTTCAAGAGGATAGTACATTCAATAAAAGATAGGAGCAGGAATAAAGGTTTAAAACTCTGAAAGACAATGTCTCTAAAGTGTAAATTTTAACTGAATAATATCAGCTGGTCCTCAAGTGGGAGCTGTCACTTTGTAAATCATAAAAAAATTAAACCCCTCCAAAGTTTTGCCATGAGATGCACCAATAGTAAAATGAGCCTAGGATTGGCTAGGTGAATTTAGCAACATTATCGTAGATGGGTAACATAATCCACAAGTGATAGGTTTGACAAAGTTGATAGCTGCAGCCTTTTCCAGGTGAAGGGACAAGCCAAATGAATGCAAGCAAATATTTGTATTAATTTGGAGGCAAACGAGTATAAACTTTTATCATTGACAATGGCAGCAACTACCACTTAGTTTTGAGGTATAAATGCTCCAGGTACAATAGCAATAAGTAGTGTATGTGGAACTGGACTGGTCCAGAGAACTGTTGCCTCTGAAGGCAACTAGATTAGCACCTGCTAATCATCCTGAGCTTCCTCTCCTAATCTCAAGGATGCCATTTTCCAATCCTCTTATTCATTTAACATGCACTACACTACTACATTGTTTCCCTGGCTTGGTGCCTGCTTTTGCCAATTAATCATTCAATGCCTTTCCGGTTTGGTGCCTTCTTTTGATGATTACTTAATTATTCAATGTACCTCAACCATCCGGGTATGCTCTTTAATCATGTGGATTAAAGAGTTGCTTCAAATATTGTCATTTTCATTTTGTACAGTACCTTGTATATTAATTTAAAGCGACATGTGCTATTCATTGTGCATTGTCACA
Organism: Procambarus virginalis; assembly: GCA_020271785.1. Lineage (NCBI taxonomy): Eukaryota > Metazoa > Arthropoda > Malacostraca > Decapoda > Cambaridae > Procambarus > Procambarus virginalis. The sequence goes on along the minus strand of WNGS01000690.1, from coordinate 4,804,369 downwards.
TTTTTATTGATTTTACATCATGGTTTGCAGATATACCTAATGATTGGCACTAGCACTCCTGCATTTGGCTGTGCTTGCATAGATTGCATGTTGAACACTTGGTCTCAGTTGCACTGATTTCTCTAAATCACTCGCATTCATGATATTTAAATTTTTCCAGAAAAGCCCAATTTGTGTTCATTTACTCGACATAACTGCTCTCTATCCCCATTGCTATGGGTACTTTTGTCAACATTAAGTTTTAAGCTTTTGCATAATCCATTTGCTATTATTAGGCCTATGCATTAGGTTTACAAATTTATATCCCCCCCCCAGTTCCCATCCATGCATATAAAAGTAGCAAAAAATTATATATCTGGTAAAAACAAAAAGATGCCAAGGTAAAAGTGGCAGACATAGTAGAGAGTAAGAGAGACAAGACCAAGACAGCCAGATATAAACCTTGACCAGATGTGTGATCACAATGTGCAGAGTACTTTCTTCCAGGTAAGAGATGAGAACTAAGGACCCACATGTGGTGGTTAACAAAAACTAAGGAGAAAGATTAATGTAAGAAAATCATCATGTGGCATGGTTAAAAGTGGTTATTGTTTGATTAAAATGAATAACCAATCATGCTCGACTTAACAAAAAACTGAATGACAATACAGTACTGGAATGGATTGTATACGTGTCCCATGGGGTAATACAAGTTCACAAATTCCAGTGGCTATGTGGCTTTACCTACATCTTTACAACCATCGACTTGACTACGCAAGTTGGCACACAATTCAGAGTATTTAATATAAAACTTGGACTAGCCTTTTTCAATATTGAACTAGGGTTTTAGTAACAAACACCAATTCATATTTGACATGCAAAGTGCATTTAGTTTATATGTATTTCCGGACCGGGGGGAGCCGAGCAGACAGAACGCTGGACTTTTGATCCTGTGGTCCCGGGTTCGATCCCGGGCGCTGGCAAGAAACAATGGGCAGAGTTTTTCACCCTATGCCCCTGTTACCTAGCACTAAAATAGGTACCTGGGTGTTAGTCAGCTGTCACGGGCTGCTTTCTGGGGGTGGAGGACTGGGCCGCGGGGGACACTAAAGCCCCGAAATCATCTCAAGATAACCTCAAGATATTTAACACATTAATACAGTATATCTCCTTTGTTATACCCTTTCATTTGTTACTGTTAAATTGCACAAGTGCTAGTAATTTTGATCTTCCTTCTGGCATTAAGTTAGGGTGATTGGGAGGGGGAGACATGATTAGGATAGGTAACTTATTGACCACATGCCGAACCTCCTATTCAGAGCTGCTTTGTTGGGGCTCTTAGTCATCCACGTTGTACAGTATAGTATAATGTCCTGATTTTTGGGATGATCTGAAGTCTCGATCCCCAGTATTCCTTTGTATATTACCTCAATAAATTCCCTTGAATCTGATAGCTTTGACATCACCCGTCCTGTTTTTATGCTCTTGTATTAACATCCACAATATCTGAGAAATTTTTTGGTGTTCTGTGATAGTCTTCTTTCTTAATTTGTTTATAAGAGAGGTTTCTAATGGAAACGTTTCGAGAGGTTTAGAAACGAGAGGTTTCTAATGGAAATGAATTTTATTATCCATCTCTGCACGTTCAAGTGAGTTTGTCTATTCTGTTTGAAGACTTAGAACCCTACTTTTGTCAGATTATGCATTTCAGCATTAACCTGCATCTACCAGTGTTATGTTCATTTTAACTGTAAATCGTCTTGCAGCACTCCGGTCGTCGTCACCCATGTAGATTGATCTTGATTCTTCCGATACTCTAGCTGATGCTCCATATTTACTACTATTTTGAAGGTAAGTTTTAACAAGTTGGCAATAATTTTGAAGGCCATATGAATACAGTATGTGGGCAATTTGCTTGCAACCTAAAACCATTGCTCTTGGATTTTAGAATGGGTAAGAATGACCTGGGTTAAGTCCAAATTATTATTATATTTAATCTCATATTATATATATATAATAATTTAATAACAAAATCAACCATATCTGTAAACATTGACTTGAAAAGCATAAGATAAAACAAGGCAATATGAAAAAATATTTGGGTCAAGATAATTTTTTTTAAAGCTAATTTAATAATGAAATTTGCTTGTAATATGAAAACTGTGTTTGTCTTTTGGTACACAAATACTTAATTCAGAGTCAAGCTTTGGATTAGCTGAAAGATGATTTGTGTCTGCTTTTGATACTGGTTAAATGAGAAAAAGTGTGTTCACACATGTAAGAAGTTGAAAATGTAACAATACTGTATATTTATTGCTTGTCAATGAATTGTAGGATAATCTTTAATAGAATTCCAGACCTAAGCCTGTTTATATCTCTCTTGGGACCCATAGTGACCTTTCGTGGAAGCGTGGTTGAGAAACGCTGCTCTAAGGAATTAATATGAATATTTGACAATTTCTAGATAGAAGCCAACAAACAGTTTAGAAAACGTTCACTGATTGTAAACATTTTTTGTATCGCTAACCAGCCCAGGGATCCCAGAACATTTAAAGTCGAGAATGCGTGGAAAGGCTCGACTGTCAAAGTGTTAATGTAAATATCCTATTTTAGTTTTACAAAAGGATGATAGACAAATCTTTATTGCAGTTCCTTTTAATAGATTGTAACTTATAACATCAAAACAAGTTCAAACTTCCCATGAAAAAACCTGGTGACAAAATTATTGAGGTACAATGCAATTAGGTCATCATAAAAATTATAAAGTAAATCCAATGTTTATCAGATGGTCAGTGATAGGTTGAAGGCAACATGTTGAGTATTAATGGTTTTAGAGTGGGTATACATTATTACAACTACGAAAATTTTGAACAATGTAAAGTTAATACAAATACATATAAGCATCTTTTGTTAACAGTAGCCAACCCTAAAACCTAAACAGTTTTAAGGTTGGTGATTACATTTAATGAATGAATGAATTATTTTTGCCTCAAATGTACCTATACAGTTCATTCATGCCCTTAGAACTTAGATCGTGTATAATTGGTAGTTACTAAAAATTAAAATTAAAAATTACCTTAGCTTTTAAACATTCATGTGAGTATGCAGAATTTGAACATTAAGTAACTTGGGCACCATTCCTTACCCCTGCCTCATCTCGAATCCTTATCCTAATCCCTTCCAAGTGCTTTATAATCATAATGGTTTGGTGCTTTCTCCTTATAGTTACCTTCCCTTACTACATTATTGCTTTAGGTAATATATGTATACATTAAGCACTTTTAAACCATATTACTGTACATGTAGCAGGATAAAGAATTGTTCAATATAGGTTCTTTACCGTAAGTATAGTGTGAAATAGGTTTTAGTATCCTATTACACTATACTTAAAACTTTCAACTTAGTAAACAATACCTTTAATTGGTCCTGTATTTGTGATAAATCAGTGGTGGAAACATAATATAAGTTTAAGTAATTCCTACTTACTGTCAGTTTCTTACTTTTGCAATCAAATTCCCCATAATGGGGCACGTATAAATTCAGTACTATCATTATTTACTGTCATAATTAAAACAAGTAATTTATGAGGAATTTCAGGTTTTACTTACATGTCTTAATACATGCATTAAAATAAATTGTGGATTTTGACCATTTAGTTTCTCTACAATCATTGGTTTGCCATTACTGTTGATATTAGAAATTTTCCTTGTGTACACAATCTATAAACTAGTTTAAATGAAATCAGTGGGTTGAACTTACCTATGTTACCTTTGGTTACTCTATATTGGGCTAGGCTAAGCTGAAAGGATAGGGCATTAACTGGGTTAGAATGAACTGAGCACATTGCTTGAATAGGGTGGGTTAGATTAAGACAGCCTCATCAAGTTGGGATAGCTAGAGTAGGATATTTTGAGCAACACTGAGCTAGTGTCATGCTGAGCTATTCATGGATGGACTAAGCTAGAATGGCTTGGTTCAACTTAAGATGAACTAAGCTCCAGTCTCTGTAATCTCGGCACTCCCAGGATCTCGTCCGGCTGCAGAGAGATGTCAGACACACTCTCTGTTGTCATTTCAACCCAATTCTTCCGACTTTTCCGTGGGATTTACATTTGTAATCTCGCTATGGCTCTCCGTGGATTCGTGATCATATTTTCCATCTGCTGAAATTTCTTCTGGATTAACACTTGCGATTTTGTTGGGTTTCTCTGTGGATTCATGATCTAATTTTTTATCAGCTGAAATTTCTACCGGATTTATGCTTGAGGCTCCTTGATGATGGCTAGTGCAATCTCCTGCTTGGCATAGCATCTGTTTGAAGAGTGAAGTGAACTAATTACTGTATGAATAAATAAAAATGTGTACGGTATTGGTGGTCGTCATTTTGTAATTTGCCTCTGGAGTAACCTCCCCTCATCCTCCATCACCACCCAGACCCCACTTCACCAACAAAAATACGATCTGGTCTTGTACAAATCATGTAGTTTGTGGGTCATGAGAACTCGAGAGCTCCCACTCAAACAATTGTCATCTTCCCAGAAATATCACTCCCATGAAGTTTGCCGATGCCCTTCACCCACCCACCACTCGTGGTGCTTAGGGAAAGCAAATGTAATGTAGTGAAGATAGGTGTAGGAGCAGAGGCCAGATACAAGGTCTCATTTGGGAGATGAATTCTTCAAGAGTCAGACAGAGAAAAAACAAGAAAAATGCACAAAACTGGGATGAGCCAAGCTTAAGCTTGGCTCGAAAGAATAGAAACTCCCAAAACCCTCTCCAGTAAAAACATGTCCCCGACCTGTCCTAATAGGTAGTAAACTGTGACGCTTGCAATGTCAAAAACGCATACTAAGAAAATGTAGCGACTCCGTGGATTACATACTTTTCCGTTTTGCTGTTGGTCTGGGTAGGTTAGGACAGGGCACTTTAGTAAATCTGACGTTATCGTTGGGAAACCTTAGGACGGCTGCCTCTCGACTAATTATATTAACGGCTAACTGACTATTACAAAAATTGTAGCATCTTGCTCCCCTGCCTCTCTACCATCCACACACACTCGGTCTCTCCTCTCTCAACGGCTCCTGCTCCCATCCCCGATACTCGCCACATCCCCTCATGGGCCACTTTCTGGGCAACCTTGTGTACAATTTTACCATACCTCCAGCTTCCCTAGTGGGTATGTGAAGTTTTAAATAATACTCCCACTGCCATGAAGGGATTTTAGCACACTAGTGATACTAGGAAACGCCCACGTGGGTTTGGTTGGTGATTTGATGCATAAAGGGGACCGTGAGAGGATGTTCATATAACAAGCATGCCCTGTAATTAATAATACTTTTAATATATTGTACTATACTTATAATTTTAAGTGTAATAATAAATTAAAACTGACATTTGTTAAATTAAAATTTAAACATTTTTCAAAAATTATAATATTTTTTACCGTGAGAAGTTTAAAAGTAACCAACTTCATGTAAAATATAAAAAAATTATCTAATAATTTGCTCTTCCTGTTTTATAAAGGATAAGGAATCTCCTTTCCCCGGGAGTTTACATAAAAAATCCAAAGATAAATCCACTGAGAAATCTAGCG
>WNGS01000690.1:4774816-4798697 GCA_020271785.1 Procambarus virginalis | reverse complement strand
TTTTTTTCTAGGAATACCAGTACTGTACTGGTCACTCATACCTAGTGGAGACGGTCTGGTGGTCAAAGATCTCTTCCTCTTTCCTTATAAATATTAGGTGCAGTTTTGATGGAGCAACCCTTTCCTCGTTCTCATTGGCTTTTTGACACGCTGGTGAAGAATGCCTCCAGGAGAGGTTTATGAATTTGCTAGTCTAGCAGTCCTCTGTCCTTGCATCATAGGCCTCCTAGTCTAGTCTTGTTTTTGAATTAAAGTCCTAAATACTAGCAGGTGTGCTTTATCTGCTTTGTTATTATGTCACTCAATCATTATAAGACCGTTTCATATATACAAAATATGGTACAGTATTTTTATACTCTCCAACTTTATATAAGGTGTACTCGCAGAAATAATATAGCTTAGTAAACAATATTTTTAAATTTTTGCCTTGTCATACAAGAATAATTTAAATTTTATGATACAGTAGCTTAATGTTCTTCAGATTTATTGTAATTGACAGGTTGCAAGTACTGCAGTTCCTGTGTGATCAGTTCCTGCAAACATCTGTGGTCGGGAGGACCTGCTGAGCGAAGGCAAACTTCGCTATGATGACCATTGTCGAGTCTGCCACAAAACTGGTGACCTCTTGTGCTGTGATTCGTGTTCGGCTGTGTATCACCTGGATTGTGTTGACCCTCCACTACACGACATACCTGGAGAGATGGAGGATTGGACCTGTAGTGTCTGTACTGCACACCAGGTAATACCACTCCCTGACTATGCAGTGACAACTAGTGAGTGAGTAAATCATCCAACTACTGCACTCACTTGTTAGCGCCTCACCCTCCCGCGACTTTCAGTTTCTTGATTCTGAAATTTCTTTTGTTTAATTTTTTCTCTCTCCTTGGTTACCCCTCACATTTTATCAACTGTGCCTATTCTCAAGCTAAACAAAATGTCTTTCATCCTAAACCTGCTTCCAACACAATTAGCACTGTGCTCTGCCTTCCCTTCATATCTGAACTCGAACTCTTACTAATATCCTTTGCCTTCCTGACATAAAGCTCGCCTTTCGACAAACAAACACCCTTCATACTAAATTTGGTTCACACTTCTCCTACTTTTAATACTGCTGATGTCTACTCTTATTTCCTGTTCGTCTTGTCCTTTCCAATACTTTAGGGAAACTGGCCGTACACTAAATGACAGTTTTAAGGAACACAAAAGAAGTGTTAAGTCTGCAGACAAACAATGCTCTCTTCTGTCATGTTAGGGATTCTGGTCATCCTATTGATTGGTCTTCTTATGACAATATTTCCTGCCTCTACTCTTCACAGACGCCTTCTTGTTGAATCGGCTCTGATACACAACCTACCTAACATGAACCTTAGTCCTGGCTTTGTTTCTGTGGACTCTTCCCTTTCACAATACATACTCAAATGCTCTAAACTTTCTAATAAACGTGATATCACATAAGTCTACCCATACTTTTTTCCTCTTTGTTTTCTTTCTCTTCTTTCTTATGTTCCCATTCTAACTCCTATTATTATCCCCTTTCACCCTTTATTTCACCTATCCCTTCCATACCTTTTGCTGTGCTCTTACCTTCTTCTAAGGTTTCCCCTTCCTCACCCCTCTCTTGCCTTACTTATGCCTGTGCCTTTCTCATCTCATCATAATCGATTTAATAATCATTCAGGACGGACCAAAACGTTGTCGTTTTTTCATCTTTTAGTGTTAAATGTAATGAGCGAGTACTGGTGACTTCCTGAAGTTACTATGCTGAGACAATATAATTCATTGTGTCAGGAAGCCAGAATGTATTCATACATATTAGGCTTATATCAAGGTTACATTCCCCCCCCCCCCACCCCCACCCCCCGGTTGAATTACTGACCCCCGGCCAGGATGCAACCCTACAACAAGCTGACTAACTCCTGAGTACCTACTTACTGGTAGGTGAAAGGAAATGTGCCAAACCATTTCTGTCTCTCCCGGGATTCGAACCCAGAATTCTCGATTGTGCATCGAGAATGAACCTGACAGTGCTACTGGGACCCCTCCAGTCACTATAGATGGTACCATCTACTAGGTCATATCAAACGAGGAGTTCTATAGGCTTACTGAAGACCAGTGCCCAGAGCCTGTTCCCCTCGAAAAGGTGCACGGAGTGATGACATTTATTTTTGCCACCTCGCTGGGCAAAGACAACCAGAAAGTCAGCAAGTTAAATCAAACCACTGCAAGCTTCAAGAGAGACTGAAGAACAATGACGAAGGGAAAAGGAAGTGGCAAAAGGAGCATCATAAAACCTCATACATTACTGTCAATGAGAAGAACACAGGAGGGACATTATCAAAGAAGCTACCTGCTCACCGTAAAGATAGCGATAAACGCATCAAACTTATCAGATGTGAAGAGCGGAGGAGATCGAACCAGTGAGGGAAATCACTGGAGCGACCCACTGATAGAGGTGGAGCCACTGAAAAATGCCTGGGTTCAAACACTGAACAAGCAGCACCTACAACCAAGGCTCAGCCTGTCACCAAAGAACCAGAAGGATCACCCTACCCTGGAAGGACTCCAACCTGTTCAGGACCTAGAGCAACAACTGAACTAAGGAAAAGAGGTACAGAAACCCCCTTGACTAGTCCAGCTGAAAAGCATATACAGTACTTTGAGGGCCTCGCAATTGGGGAACGGATCAGCGTTTAAGGACAGGCGTCGATTCCAACCTGATGCGAAGAGGTCCATGTCCAGGCAACCAAATGTCTTGTAAAGACACAGGAAGGAGATGGCAATGATGATCCACTCTGTGGAAATGGGAAGGAACTGGGACAGACCATCCACGAGGATGGTCTGGACATCCATTCTGCACATCCAGAGCAGGATGTGCAGAATACCCCTGTTGAAGAGCAGAGGTGCAATAGGTTCTCTGAGAGAGAACTCTTATCAACATCAGAGGCCCGAGACTGTTCAACATGCTTCCACCACACATAAGAGGCATAACTGGCCGACCCCTGACAATGTTCAAGAGAGAACTCGATAAGCACCTCCAAAGGATACCTGATCAACCAGGCTGTGATTCATACGTCAGGCTGCAAGCAGCCGCGTCCAACAGCCTGGTTGACCAGTCCAGCAACGAGGAGCCTTGGTTGACGACCGGGCCGCGGGGATGCTAAGCCCCGAAAACACCTCAAGGTAACCTCAAGGATGTTGGACTCTCCCTGGACATGAACTGCACAAAGCCAAACCCTGAGAATCCAATAGAAGAGCTATCCAAAATGGCTTGCTCCAATGAAACAGATAATAAAGCAAACTGCTTTAGGTTTAGACAGTAAACCATAGGGGGACAGTCTGAATGTAGCATGGAGCCCAGAGAAATTCGCACCCTCCACAGAGCATGCCACACGGACTCGTGACTCCCATACAGTACTCGGAGCCTAATGAAGGAGAAGAGGTCAGTGGCCTTGACAGGCTTGGTGAGCACTGGTCACAAAGCCTCAACCCAGAGCCAACGTGTCTGTGAAGACGTCAAGCAAGGGCAGAGGAAAGCGCCAGGTAACTGAACCCTGAATCCCAAAGAGGAAGTAGCCGACACATCAGTCAGCAATGGGCCAACGTAGCCCACACCCAGTGATCGTGGTGGTGGTGAAAGGGCTGCCCTGCAGATACCAGAACAGCTGCTGAAGCCATAGTTTGCCCAGAGAAAAAACTATACAGGCAAATTTCAGGCAAGCACAATTGCTGAAGCAACAAGTCATCAGAGGCCAACTCAATACCAACAGATGGCAGTGCTGCAACTGCGTCAAAGCTGCCGTGAAGGCGGCCTTCAAATCACTTGTGCTGTCCCGTCTTGAGTAGTTTGGTACTCACTTCCCCCTTCAGAGCATGAGAGATTGCTGAAATAGAGGGAGTACAGAGAACATATACGACATACATAGATGCAATAAAACACCTAAATTATTGGAATCGTTTCAAAGCTTGCCAAATGTACTCACTAGAAAGGAGACGAGAGAGATATCAAATAATATACACATGGAAAATACTGGAGGGCCAATGCCCAAATCTACACAGTAAAATAACTATATACTGGAGTGAATGATATGGAAGAAAATGCAGAATAGAACCAGTGAAGAGCAGGGATGCCATAGGCACAGAGAACACTGTATAAACATCAAAGGTCTACGGTTGTTCAACACCCTTCCAGTGAGTATAAGAAATATTGCCAGAACAACAGTGGACATCTTCAAGAGAAAACTAGATTGTTATCTCCAAGAAGTGCCGGTCCAACCGGGCTGTGGTGGATATGTGGGCCTGTGGGCTGCTCCAAGCAACAGCCTGTTGGACAAAGCTCTCACAAGTAGAGCCTCTCCTTGGGCCGGGCTCGGGGAGTAGAAGAATTCCCAGAACCCCATCAAGCAGGTATCATGCATGTAGGGCAAAGAATGCAACGCTGACCAAGAATCTCAAACGAGGCCCAGCCAAGTCCGAACATGGGATGAAACCAATTAGGACATCGCCAGTTCACTAGGAAACTGAACTTGGTGAGCTGGGAAAGAACCAGATCGTTGGCTAGCAGGAACATGGACCAGTTGGGAGCCCACACTATCCAGTCATCAAAATAGGCCAAAACCTGAACCTCCAGCAACTGAAGACGAGCCACAGTGACTCGAGCTAAGTGTGTGAACATAAGTGGAGGTAGATTTAGTCCAAATGGGAGGACCCAAAATAGGTAAGCCTGCCACCCCATCACAAAACCTAGCCAATTCCTGAACCTTGGATGTACAGTATAGGGATGTTCCAATACACATCCTGGAGGTTCAGGGAAATCGTCCAAGTACCCGTCTCGAGGACCTGGGACAAGGTGGTCATTCGGAAGGAGGGGTAAGGGATAGTGCTTCAACTGCACAAGGTCGAGGATGAACTAGAGGTTCAGTGAGTCCCACCTACTGAAGATGTAAAGTTGTTTCAACTTCGTCTGAAACCGCCCACTTAGAGACGACTTGATGCAGGCCAGAAGAGGAAGCCTGCCCAGAAAGACCTGAACTTCCAGAATGGGGTGGCACCAACAGACTCCACTACAGGCATACCTACTGTTGATGATTTTGAGGATCAACATCCCAGTAGCCCAGTGTCTGACCAGGCTTCCTGGTTGCTGATCTGATTCACCAGACAGTCTGATGCAACTACTCACAGCCTGGCATATGAGTAATAACCTGGTTGATCAGATATCCTTTGAAGGTACTTGTTGAGTTCTCTTTTGAACACTGTGAGAGGTCGGCCAGTTATGTCCCGTATGTGTGGGGGAAGTGTGTTGAAAAGTATTCAGGTTTTGATGTTGAGAGAGTTCTTGTACGTAGTACAAGAGTACTAAGGAAGCAAACTTCTTCACAGCGAACAAGGAATTCGCTGTTCATGTTCCCACAGCTAAAGTAAGTGGATTTTTTTTTTATATGTACAGTGCATGTTCGTTAGAGTGAGAATGCACTGTACTTACATGAAAAAAAATAAATCCACTTACTTTGGCTGTGGGAACGTGGACAAAGTGGTATGTGATGTCATCACGGGCTGTTTGCCTGTGTGTGAAGATCCCAGAGGCGGTCGCCCAGGCAATTCAAGCCTCAAGAGTTGTCACAAATAATTATTTTTGTTTATTTTTTTTATGTATTTTCAATGCTTTATAATTAGTTTTTTTTTATTGTATATGATGGAAATTTGTGTCCTTTGCAATATGTACCGTATACAGTAGAACGATCATAATGTTCTATGGAACTGTTATACATGTGTCAGTAATGTGTCCACAACAAATGTTCATTGGTGCAACATTACATGTTCAATATTCAATATATTTACAATATGTACACTTTCACACACTATTTATACAGTGACACACTGTATTACACACTCAGCACTTCAAAAGTGAGTGATAATCAATGAAACAGTCCATGTTACACAGCGCGACTTCGCTCTCGATGCACCAGATACAAGCAGATTTTCACTTCCTGCTTCTTTGTTCTGTGTGCTTGCAAAGAATGCACTCGCATACACCCTTGGTTTTAGTTCCTGTATGTAGACAAGCTTGTGAAGTATAAGATAGTCTTGAAAATATTATAGGAAAAGATCAGTTTGTAAAGTAGTTTCGAAGAGATCACTTTGTAAGGTATTCTAGAAGAGATTCAGGTGTCCTGGAAGAGATTCAGCTATTCTTGAAAAAGATTGGCTTGTAAGGTAGCGTTGAAAAAATCCAGGTATTCTTGGAAAGATCTAGGAAAAGTTGAATGACAAAATTCTGTCCTGGTATCACTCATATCTTCACCTGTATATATGGGAAAAGTGGGTGCATCTATAAAAATTGGGGATAACGCGGGTGAGCATGGGTGGCGTTCACCGACTACTGGATACACTTGCTGTATCGTTCTTATCGGTGTTGTATTGTCCTCATCAGTGGTATCACTTGTATCTGACCCTTGTGTTAGGTCTTCATTGTACCTAGCTTCATCAATATCTTGACCCCTCATGTTTTTCAAACAATATGGGCTGAATTTTACAGACGGAGAGCAATCTTTCAACACTGTCAGACAGGGGATTGGGAGCCAGATGCCCGTGCACCACCCATAGTTGCTCACTCGGAACTGATCCAGCCAGCAGTCCTAGGGCATTCTGGGAATTTTTTCAAAGATGGCTGCCTCTCACTGGAGGTCCCAATCTTCTTGAGGTAATCTCGAGATGATTTTGGGGCTTAGTGTCCCCGCGGCCCGGTCCTCGACCAGGCCTCCACCCCCAGGAAGCGGCCCTTGACAGCTGACTAACCCCCCAGGTACCTATTTACTGCCAGGTAACAGGGGCATCAGGGTGAAAGAAACTCTGCCCAGTGTTTCTTGCCGGCGCCCGGGATCGAACCCGGGACCACAGGATCACGGGTCCAGTGTTCTGTCCGCTCAACCACCGGCTCCCTAAGAGTCCATTTCATACCCAACCAATCACGCTTTCATTTTGAAAGGATATGAAATTTTAAATTGGTGTTTTCTCGGCCGGCGAAGTTTTAGGTGAGCGAGTTTTCTCAGCCAGCACAGTGCAGTGATTAAAGCTTCCATTCAAAGCATCATTTCGAAGCAACAGGTTCCGTGTGATTTGGAGTACACATTACAGTACTGTACTGTTTTATATTTTATATGGTAAGTGACAGTTACATTTGAGAGCCTAAGTTTATTTTAAAGTGTTTCACCTGTCCTCGGTGTATAATTCTTCTTGACAACATTGTATGATAATTACAGTATATATTTTGTGATTTATCCTACAGGTTGAGGGTGTTACTGACTGTATATCTCCTATGGAGACTTCAGGAATTCTATGCAGACAAGACCCTTTAGGGTTTGATCGACATGGGAGGAAATATTGGTTTCTTGTACGCAGATTATTTGTGTGAGTACAGTACTCTACATTTGGTTGTTTGATTGTAGTTACAGCTCTTCCTGTAGTATTTAATAGTATGGTACATGATAATGTTGCTTCAATTTTTAAGAAATATTCAGTTGTTTGTATTGTAGTAAAGTTGTAATGATGGCAAAATTTTGTTTAATAACTGTATTAGTATGTTTAGTGATTATTAACTTGCTAGCCAATATTGATTCTCCGATAATATAGAAAAACCAATATTCTGATGCAGATACTTAACATTGTTTTTAGTTGTCAGAGCATGGTAAGACATGAGAGTCCTCAAAATAAAAATGTTATATGAATTCCCCAGCAGTGATTATTGATTAGTAATAAATTAGCCTTCCAAATTATTAAATTTTTAGCTGTTTCTTTGAGTCGTGGGGTTAGGATCTTTAATGAGCGTGTTCCTCGTTTTTTCCCCGCCTCTGCTAGTAGTTAATTAACTTTGCTAGTTAAACTACTAGTTTTTGGGTTCACTCTTTCTGGTGGTGTTTCCTCTTGGCCTTGGTTTATATAGTATCTCAAGACTCCACTTACCTGTATTGAGTGAGGCAGGTTTTGGTCCTGGTCTGTAGTTGTATCGAGACATATTCTGGTCCAGGCCTGTGGTAGTGGCTCATAACTCATAAGTGCCTGTTGGGATGTGTGAGGCTTGGAGCAACTAGGTGGGGGGCTTGGGGAACAACGAGGGGGGACCCACCAGAAAGAGGCATTTCATTACATTCAATGTTGGATTTTTAGCTAATTCTTTTCTTAAACTTATAATTTAATAGAGGGGGAACTGAATTGGTGTAGATGCCAGATTTTGCCAATATTTATTAGTGGGTGTATTTCAGTGAGACTGAGGATGGGGAGATCTGGTACTATTCCACCCGAGCTCAGCTGGAGGAGGTGCAGGGCCTTTTGGACGGAGCAGACCTGGAAGAGGAACTCTATAACACACTACACGATGTAATGTCAGAGTTGAAGCGTCAGATGTCGCTCACCGAAACTATAACGGAAGAGAGTAAAGGCAATCGCAAGTCCTGCATAGAAGTGGAAGATGGTATGTTTGTTTAGTTTTGCTTCTCTGATAGCTTAATTCTTAGAAATGTTTCACTTGATTTTCAGAGCTAACTCCTTCAGTAGCTTCCTTCAACTTTTGTTGGTAAGCAGGGAATATAGTATTAACCCTTAGACAGCGGCTTTGGAGAAATGGTCATACCTGCCTATGCACAACAAAAATATAAAAAATTCCAACAGATAATTTTGTATTATAGAATTATTAATTTGCATGCAGAATGTTAAGAAAAACACAAAAATAAGTGAATATTGTTTCACTGGGTATAGGTGCTCTGTGAGGCTGCGTCTGGCACCTGTCAACACCTGGTGCTCGACAATGCGGATGCTTTCTTGTTTATCCTCTGACGTTTCACTGCTTGTTTGTCACTTGTTTTTCTTTATTTACATCCACAGAGAGCTATTACATCTATATTTATATCATACATATAAAACCCAGACAATTGTTCAAATCATTATATGGTGATCACCTTACCCTAGTAACATTCATGACGATAACCACATTGGCACCATGAAATGGTAGCAAGATTTTTTGTTAATGGGTCAAAGTAAATGCCATTTATCCACATAAGACCTATTATATCCCTATTTGCATCATACACGTAAAACCCAGACAATAATTTGTTAAATCTTCATATGATGATAACCGCATTACCCTGTGAATCAACAATTGGCGATAACTGCTGTCTAAAAGAGTTAAGGACACGCTGGGTTCTTGTGACAGTCTTGACCCACCCGGGACATGGACCTTATCACAAAAGTCTTGGTTTCTCAACAAGGTAAGGTGCTCATGTGAATCAAAGATCAACACACTTCTGAAGTGAACTATCTGAGAAAATTATAAAAGGTCATGAAACATTCTCACCTAGAGAAATGTTTGACAATGCATAATCAGAGAACACTATAAAAATCAGAGGTCCTCATTTGTTCAACATCCTCCCAGCGAGCATAAGAAATATTGCTAGAAGAACCCTGGCTGTCTTCAAGAGAAACCTGAATACTGTAGTTTTTTCAGGAAGTGCTGGACCACCCAGGTTGTGATGCATATGTTTATTTTTTATACCATAAGTAAGCCTAGATTATTAGCTACATTTTGATATACATGCATATATGCAGCAATTCAGGAACCCCAGAGGGGGGACTACAACCCCCCCCCCCCCTGCCACCCCATACGAGCCCACTTCCCCAAGCCCAAATCCTCCCTTCTCCCTTACACCATATTACCCAAATCCTCCCTCGTCCTTACCCCCAAGCACCCACCTGCCCCCCATCCATTGGTCTTCTTCCTGCCCCAAGCAGGCCGAGGCAAGCCTTCCATCCCCAACTCAACCTCTCCCCAAACCCCTGGTAACTACCTCACAGGAAGACTGAGCCCTCGCCCTGAACACCCCCTGGACTTCTACCTGTCCCAAGCAAACCCAGGCAAAATCTAAGCCCTCCATCCAACACCACCCCACCTCTCTCCAATCCCCTGGTAACTGCCCCACAGGATGATGAGCCTACCCAAGTAGCCCTGAACATGAAATGGCTTCCCCACACCAGTGGAGTGTGTGTGCGTGATATTGGATATAGGAAAGAAAGCTTCAAGGTAATGTACTCAAACATCGATGGGATTACTAATAAAGCAAGTGGAAGATACTAATACATGGAAGATAGTGGAGGACCAGGTCCCAAATTTGCGCAGTAGAATAACAACATACTGGAGCAAAAATGGAAGGAAATTGCAGAATAGAACCATTAAGGAGCAGAGGTGTCATAGGCACAATCAGAGAGCACTGTCTTAACATCATGGGCCCACAGCTGTTGAACACCCTCCCAGCAAGCATTAGAAATATTGACGGAATGAAGGTGGAGGTATTCAAGAGGCACTTGGACAGGTTCTTGCAAGAAGTGCTGAACCAACCAGGCTGTAGTGGATATGTGGGCCTGGGGGGCCGCTCCAAGCAACAGCCTGCTGGACCAAGTTATCGCAAGTCAAGCCTGGCCTCAGGCCGGGCACGGGAAGTAGAAGAACTCCCAAAACACTAGGTATGCTACAGGTACCTTCCTCCCTTGGGTAAAAGTGACCATGTCTTTTTGGGAATAAAGTATGCAATGCATTATAATCTGGAAGAAAATATGAAAGTTGATGCAATTGAAATATCTGACTTTAGGAGAGGACATTATGGCAACCTTAGAATTTTTTTAGTATAATTGGACAGACTTGTTGCTAGGCAAGGAAGTGAATGAGATGTATGTCAATTTTATGAAATATGTGATAAAGGCACACAAATATTTATACCAAAACAGAGATGCAGAACTAGGAAACAGGATTGGTTCAACAGAAATTGCGAGAGGGCCAGAGACCAAAAGACACAAAAATGGAATCAATACAGGAAGAGGCCAAACCCTCGAACATACCAGCGATACAAGAGATGCGAGAAACAACTACACGGCAGTGAGGAGAGAGGCAGAAAGAAATTTTGAAAAAGGGATTGCAGACAATGTAAAACAGAACCAGGTCTATTCTATAAATTCATAAACAACAAATTGCAGGTAAAGGATAATATTCAGAGGTTGAAAATGAGAAATAGATTCACGGAAAATGAAAATGAAATGTGTGAAACATTAACCCTTACACTGCTCAGGGGTCCTGGGGACATTTACACCCCTGTGCGCAAGAAAAAAAAAATTCAAAATTTTTTTTTGTCTTCTAAACACGTTAATTTGTGTCCCCTGAGCACGGAAAAAATAACAAAAAAATCATAGGTGACATATTTTGGGCGCAATTGACCGAGGAAGTCTGGCAAAAAGTGGGCGTTGACAGAGCGATCGTCAGGGCTGGTCAGCATCACCCGCGCTGACAGATGGGAGTTGCCACAAAGATATTATTACCTAATTGTTTCAATGTCTCCGATTGATTTTTTTTTATTTTTTTTTGCAGTAATATTATTCAATAGTGTGTATTGTAATATATTTATATAATAAAAGTGGTGAATAATCGCTATACTCAAAAGTATAGTGTGCATATTTGTGATTCTATTATTATGTTTATAAACAATAAACAAACAGTTTTACTGCTATTACTCTATACACAGGTTTTATGTAAGTATCTGCATGTTTTGGTCACCATAACGAACCACTAAGTTGGTATTGAGAGTCGAAAAGCAACGAAGAGTTACCCACACACCAGCCAGCCACTCGCTGCCACTCCCTCAACACACGCACTAAACTTTCTCCCCCAACAATACCATTTGTGGTGTTATTACACTATATACAGACGTTATATATAAGTATGTATATATTTTGTTCACCACAACTGTACAGCTAAGCTGATATAGTTAGTTCAGGCACTAAGAGTCGTCGCTATACACAGCTGGCGGCTCCCTCACTCTTTCAAGGTCACACGCACTAAACTTTCTCCTCCAACAATACTGTTTGCAGTGTTATTACCCTATATACACATATTATATATAAATATCTGCATGTTTTATGCACCGTAACTGTACACCTAAGCTTGTAGTGCGCCCAAAGAGCATAGTGGCCACTCTCTGAACAGCTAGACAAATCGTGCAGACGACGTCACCTCCGTCACCCAAATGGCTCCTCCGTCACCCAGATGGCTCCTCCCAGCATAACCCTTTGCTGTTATTACACTAATACACACATTATATATAAGTATCTACATTTGTGTTCACCATAGAGAACCACTGAGCTGGTATGGTGAATGTAAACAATAACAGGTGGCCACACAGTCAGTAAACGATGCTGTCTCCCTCCGTCTCTCAGCATCACTCCTCCTACAGCGCTAATTATTACAACAATCCTGCTATTATCACAACCCTGGTTATTTATATCACAGTCAGGGGTCATCTGTAATATTGTCATCGCTAAATAATAACAATTATATATTTATTTTGACATTTTTCGGCGATGCTGTGGTCACAAGCTGAACAGCAATGCTGCTCGCTCATGCTGCGTGCGCCAGCCTTGGTTGCTCCAACAGTAATGTGCCTCTCACACCTGAGAATATTGCCCACGATTTTTTTTTTAAATTGCGTCTGTTTACAAGAGCCCAGAGGAAGCTACTGTGAACCCCGTGTAGCCGCAGGCCATTTGAATCGGGCGTGGCACCCTATGGCGTATATATACGCCATGCGCACCGTGGGTTACTCAGGGCGTATATATACGCCATGCGCAGTTTAAGGGTTAAACGAAAAGTTCCAAAGTGCGTTTGTACAAAATGAAATCTTCAGGGAACCAGATACAATAAGAATTCCAGAGAACAACATAGAGCACACAGAGGTGTCTAGAGACAAAGTGGGAAAAATGCTCAAGGAGCTAAATAAGAACAAAGCAGTTGGTCCAGATGGAGTTTCACCATGGGTTCTGAGAGAATGTGTTCCTGAGCTCAGCATTCCACTTCAACTGATTTTTCAGGCATCCCTGTTTACAGGAGTTGTAGCTGATGTGTGGAAAAAGGCTAACATAGTTCCAATCTACAAAAGTGGAAGTAGAGAAGACCCCCTTAATTATAGACTGGTATCATTGGCAAGTGTAATAGTCAAAATATTGGAAAAATTAATTAAAACTAAATGGGTAGAACACCCGGAGAGAAATGTATATCAGACACAGTATGGTTTTCGAACTGGAAGATCCTGTGTAACGAACTTACTCAGTTTTATGATCGAGCCACAGATTTTACAGGAAAGAGATGGTTGGGTTGACTGCATCTATCTGGACCTAAAAAAGGCTTTCGACAGAGTTCCCCATAAGAGGTTGTTCTGGAAACTGGAACATATTGGAGGGGTGACAGGTAAGCTACTAACATGGATGAAAAATTTCCTAACTGCCAGAAAAATGAGGGCCGTAATCAGAGGCAAGGTATCGGATTGGAGGAATGTCACGAGTGGAGTACCACAGGGTTCAGTTCTTGCACCAGTGATGTTTATTGTCTACATAAATGATCTTCCAGTTGGTATACAGAATTATATGAACATGTTTGCTGATGATGCTAAGATAATAGGAAGGATAAGAAACTTAGATGATTGTCATGCCCTTCAAGATGACCTGGACAAAATAAGTATATGGAGCACCTTGGCAAATGGAATTTAATGTTAATAAATGCCTTGTTATGGAATGCGGAATAGGAGAACATAGACCTCACACAACCTCACACATAGACCTCACAAAATATTATGTGAGAAATCTTTAAAGAATTCTGCTAAAGAAAGAGATCTAGGGGTGGTTCTAGATAGAAAACTGTCACCTGAGGACCACATAAATAATATTGTGTGAGGAGCCTATGCCACGCTTTCTAACTTCAGAAATGCTTTTAAGTACATGAATGGCGATATACTAAAGAAATTGTTCACGACTTTTGTTAGGCCAAAGCTAGAATATGCAGCGGTTGTGTGGTGCCCATATCTTAAGAAGCACATCAACAAACTGGAAAAGGTGCAAAGACATGTTACTAAGTGACTCCCAGAACTGAAGGGCAAGAGCTACAAGGAGAGGTTAGAGGCATTAAATATGCCAAAACTAGAAGACAGAAGAAAAAGAGGTGATATGATCACTACGTACAAAATAGTAACAGGAATTGATAAAATTGATAGGGAAGATTTCCTGAGACCTGGAACTTCAAGAAAAAGAGGTCATAGATTTAAACTAGCTAAACACAGATGCCGAAGAAATATAAGAAAATTCACTTTCGCAAACAGAGTGGTAGACATTTGGAACAAGTTAGGTGAGAAGGTGGTGGAGTCCAAGACCGTCAGTAGTTTCAAAGCGTTACATGACAAAGAGTGCTGGGAAGACGGGACACCACGAGCGTAGCTCTCATCCTGTAACTACATTATGGGAATTATGGGAATGCTCAAATCCAGGGATCCCACAATAGTGCTAATACTATTTAAATCGCTGGTGCTGTCCCATCTTGAGTATTGGTCAGTACTCACTTCCCCTTTCAGAGCAGGGGAGATTTCTGAAATAGAGGGAATACAGAGAACGTATACAGCATGTATAAACAGGATAAAGCACCTTAA
This sequence comes from Procambarus virginalis, assembly GCA_020271785.1. Classification (NCBI taxonomy): domain Eukaryota; kingdom Metazoa; phylum Arthropoda; class Malacostraca; order Decapoda; family Cambaridae; genus Procambarus; species Procambarus virginalis. Next base: position 4,784,196 of record WNGS01000690.1, on the reverse strand, counting down.
TTATTGGGAATGTCGCAAAGCTCTCAAAATGTACTCTGTGGAAAGGAAACAAGGAACTGTCCAACTTTGCACAGTAAAATAACAACATACTAGAGTAAAAGGTATGGAAGGAAATGCAGAATAGAACCAGTGAGGAGTAGAGGTGCCATAGGCAGAGAGAGCATTGTCTGAACATCGGAGGTCTACAACTGTTCAGTACCCTCCCAACAAGCATTAGAAATATTGTCAGATCAAAGATGGAAGTCTTAAAAGAAGCATTTACATACGTTCTTGCAAGACGTGCCAAACCAACGAGCCGGTTGGAGGGATATGTGGACCACTCTAAGCCACCAAGACCAATATATCACAAGTCAAGTCTGGCCCCAGGCCGGGCTCATGGAATAGAAGAACTCTTGAAACCCTCTCCATGTATGCTCCAGGTATGTTGCTGCTCCTGATTTGTCAGGAAGGCCAAAGGTCAGGTACATTATATTTGTTAATATTTTCTTTGTCCCCATTTTCAAAAGCAATTAGGCTCTTAGACTACAGCTTTTTCATGGGTGAGGTATAGTATGATGATTTTACTGGCTATTATCACCACTTTTTCTGTTTCCTGTGTGTGTCCATATTTTAAGAATGCTGTATCATAAATCTGTTTTTATCTTGAGATATGTCTGGCATAGGTGCTAGGAATACCTCCCTTGATTGGCAATGATATAATCATACCTAGTTTATGATAAACATAAATTTTGTTACTATATTTCTTGAATTTAAAAGCAGGTAATGTCTCTTTCTCAGATGAAGTGAGCAAGAGGATAGTGGAGCGGAAAAAGCAGAAGCTAAAAACAGAGCAAGAAGGATTAGACCAGCTAATTGAAGAGGTAGAGTAATACAATAGTATCACTTTTGACTTCTCGCATTAAACTGGATCACTTTAGACTTACCTTGGCATCTTACATGAGTTATTTAATATTTGCAAAATATCTTAGCACTTTGTTGCTCTGGGCGCGCGAGCGCTGCACTATCCCAGGTGGGTTTGGGCATTCCTCGGGAGAGCGCAGTAATTCCGAAAAGTGTATACTGTACTCTTCAACTTTCTTACCTCAATTCTCATCTAAGGTTTTTTAATTTGGTATTGTGTTTGCAATTGAATTCTCTACAGGACTAAAGGCATATAAAGTCCTAAAGCCCGGCTTACCATCCGCAACAAATAGAGAAAGTGCGAGTGTGTTACATCACTTTGGTCACTTCAATTCTCGTCCTAGGTCTTTCATTTTGGTATCAATGTGTTCGCAATAGAATTTCCAACAGGAATACATGCATATAATGTAAAAAAAACTCGGCGTGCTTCACCCGCCGACGTGATGAAAGCAGGCTGAGGTTACCAGGAAGAGAGCGCCCCCGCCACCCTAAGAGGCGCCTAGCCTTTCATTAGAGAGCACGGTAATACTGAAAAGTTTACTCTTTTTCAATTTTGTCATCTCAATTCTCGTCCTAGGTTTTTCAATTTGATATCAATGTGTTCGCAATAGAATTCTCTACAGGACTAAATGCATATAAACTCCAAAAGCCCGGCTTACCACCCGCAGCAAACAGAGAAGTGAAGTTAACAGAGAACAGAGAAAGCTGACACAGTTAACAGCAGCAAACAGAGAAAGCAAGTTACCCGGGAGCGCATAAGAGCAATGAAATGTGTACACTCTTTTCACTTTGGTCAGCTAAATTCTTGTCATAGGTCTTTCATTTTGGTATCAATTTGTTTGCAATTGAATTCTCTACAGGACTAAATGCATATAAACTCCAAAAGCCCATTGTACCACCCACAGCAAACAAAGTGACATCGTATTACCCCGTGAGCGCTAATCAAGCACAATAAAATGTGTGTACTTTTTTCAACTATATATAAAGCATATAAGGTCCAAAACCGTGGCGTGCACCCTCCCACAACCAAGTGCGAATGCTGGGCACAGTTTTTAATGGACGACGCAGCATTGCGTCGTCATCGGAAGTCCATCTACTAAATGAACGACGCAATGCTGAGTCATCGCCGAGCGAAAGTGTTAAGTTCCTTTCTTGTCTCTTCTCTAGCCCTTAAACTGCGCATGGCGTATATATACGCCCGGAGTAACATGTCCCACGGTGCGCATGACGTATATATACGCCATAGGGTGCCAGGCCCAATTCAAATGGCCCGCGGCTACATGGGGTTCACATTAGCTTCCTCAGGGCTCTTGTAAACAGAAGCCATTTAAAAAAAAAATCATGGGCAATATTCTCAGGTGTGAGAGGCACAGTACTGTTGGAGCAACCAAGGCTGGCGCACGCAGCATGGGCGAACAGCATTGCTGTTCAGCTTGTGACCACAACATCGCCGAAAAATGTCAAAATAAATATATAATTATTATTATTTAGCGATGACAATATTACAGATGACCCCTGACTGTGATATAAAGAACCAGGGTTGTGATAATAGCAGGATTGTTGTAATAATTAGCGCTGTGGGAGGAATGATGCTGAGAGACGGAGGGAGACAGCATCGTTTACTGACTGTGTGGCCACCTGTTATTATTTGCATTCACCATACCAGCTCAGTGGCTCTCTATGGTGAACACAAATGTAGATACTTGTATATAATGTGTGTATTAGTGTAATAACAGCAAAAGGATTATGCTGGGAGGAGCCATTTGGGTGACAGAGGTGACGTCATCTGCACGATTTGTCTAGCTGTTTAGAGGGTGGCCACTGTGCTCTTTGGGCGCACTACAAGCTTAGGTGTACAGTTACAGTGCATAAAACATGTAGATACTTATATATAATATGTGTATATAGGGTAATAACACTGCAAACAGTATTGTTGGGGGAGAAAGCTTAGTGCGTGTGACCTTAAATGAGTAAGGGAGCCGCCAGCTGCCAGCTGTGTATAGCGACGACTCTTAGTGCCTGAACTAACTATATCAGCTTAGCTGTACAGTTGTGGTGAACAAAATATATACATACTTATATACAACATCTGTATATAGTGTAATAACACCACAAATGGTATTGTTGGGGAAGAAAGTTTAGTCGTGTGTTGAGGGAGTGGCAGCGAGTGGCTGGCTGGTGTGTGGCGGTAACTCCTCGTTGCTTTTCGACTCTCAATACCAACTTAGTGGTTCGTTATGGTGACCAAAACATGCAGATACTTATATATAACCTGTGTATAGAGTGTAATAGCAGCAAAACTATTTGTTTATTGTTTTATAAACAAAATATTTGAATCACTAATATGCACACCATACTTTTGAGTATAGCGATTATTCACCACTTTTATTATATAAATATATTACAATACACACTATTGAATAATATTACTGCAAAAAAACTAAGAAAAAATCAATCGGAGACATTGAAACAATTAGGTAATAATATCTTTGTGGCAACTCCCACCTGTCAGCGCGGGTGACGCTGACCGGCTCTGACGACCGCTCTGACGACCTGACGACCGCTCTGTCAATGCCCACTTTTTGCCAGACTTCCTCGGTCAATTGCGCCCAAAATATGTCACCTACGATTTTTTTTTTTTTTTCCCGTGCTCAGGGGACACAAATTAACATGTTTAGAAGACTAAAAAAAAATTTTGAATTTTTTTTTTCTTGCGCACATGGGTGTAAATGTCCCCAGGACCCCTGAGCAGTGTAAGGGCTAGAGAGATCATAGATTACTCAAAAAAAAAAAAATAAAAACATACAGTACTATGAACAAATCCACAAGGGCCGTGACGAGGATTCGAACCTACGTCTGAGATCATCCCAGATGCTGCCTTTATCGACTGAGCTCGTAGGTTCGAATCCTCCTCGCAGCACTTGTGGATTTGTTCATTTGATGCATTATTTTATTGCGATTTCTGTGTGTAATACAGTACTATATCTTGAGGTTATCATGAGATGATTTCGGGCCTTAGCGTCCCCACAGCCCAGTCCTCGACAACGCCTCGTTATTGTTACACACACCTAGGAAGCAACCCGTAGCAGCTGTCTAACTGATTGCCGAGTGAACGGCGCTTCAGATTCGTAGTCCTGAGGTTCCGGGTTCGATCCCCGGTGGAGGTGGAAACAAATGGGCAGAGTTTCATTCACCCTGATGCTCCTGTTACCTAGCAGTAAATAGGTACCTGGGAGTTAGACAGCTGCTTCCTGGGGGTGTACAACAAAAAGGAGGCTTGGTCGAGGACCAGGCCGTGAGGATGCTAAGCCCCGAAATCATCTCAAGATATCCTCAAGAAGATAACATCCCAGGCACCTAGTACCTACTTACTGCTAGGTGACAGGTGCATTAGGGTGAAAGAAACTGCTCATTTCCGCCTCCACCAGGGATCGAATCCGGAACCTTAGAACTATGAACCCGAAGTGCTGTCCACTCGGCTATTAGGCCCCATATAATTGTTGCCTGTCATCTGTCAGGCCGGTATAATTGTTGGACCTTGAATATAAAAATCGCATTTGTGCCATTGGATACATTACCCTTGCACTGAACCCCCTGTTTATAGCTGACAACATCCTGGTGCACAAGAACAAAAATTTCATTTTTTATTTCCTAATATTGAAAGGTGTTCTTGGATCATATGAAAAATAATAATAAATTAAATGAGTTACCATGGCTTTGAACCAGCGAAGAAATCTCATGATGATGTCACCAATTCATGCTTCCTCCTGTGGTGAGCATCCCAGCAGTATTGCACAGGCCATTCAGTTGACCAGAGTTGCCATGAAAATATTGTCATTTAATTATTTACAACATCTCTAATCTATTTTGTCAATTTTTTTTATTGATTTTCTTCACTACGGTGCCACTTGATGTTTTATTATAATTTTCACAGTAAATTTCATGTGTATTCCTTAAGTTTCATCACTACAGTATTATTGGTTGTCGTTTGGTAGTTGATGGTACTTGCTTAAAGGGACTGGTGAGATTACAAGTTTTATTATAATTTTCACAGTAAATTTCATGTGTATTCCTTAAGTTTCATCACTACAGTATTATTGGTTGTCGTTTGGTAGTTGATGGTACTTGCTTAAAGGGACTGGTGAGATTACACACTGTCGTTGCGTCAAGGGCTTTATTGGGTAAGACAACTAGGTATAGATGGAGCCCACCGAGGTCCTACCTGACTCTTGTTCTGTGAGATACTGAGGCCTGCCTCCAGAGCGGCCAGTGCCGGCTGTGGGGGAAATTACGTCAGAGGTCTACTCGCTTGCTCGATACCAGTCTATAATTAAGATGGTCTTCCCTGCTTCCATTTTTGTAGATTGGAACTATGTTAGGGTATAGTGTCTAAATATGTTGTAAATATACATAAATGAACATGAAACATTGGATATATGAGCAATACATGTGGACACATTTGTGACACATATAACAGTGTCTTGGGACTACTGATGTTCTACTGCCATAATAATGTGTACGTGTTCATTATAGACAGGATTGGCAAGGAAAAACAAAACAAATGTATTTGGAAATCAGTGTTCACCAGTTCGTCCAGGGGCAGTGGGGTCTGTCTTTCCATCGGCTCACAGCACGGTGCGGGAGTACGTGGAGGTGTGGTATGCACTTTGGAGGGTTTGGGTCGCTCGTGGATCGACGATTCGGCTCCATTTGGACTGCTCCCCGGTGGTTCATTGCATCTATACATTTCATATAGTCATCTCTGTTTCCTTATATCAGAGACAGTATTAGTGCCTATGCCAAAATCTTTTGCAACACCGAGCTGATGGGCTATTTTCACAAAAGTTCGATAACACGTAACTTATCTTTAATAGATAGCACAACCTTCTTCCTCTTAACACCTCCAGGATGATTGTTGCTGCTACCAGACATAATGTTGGCAGAAAATTAGTTTTGCCCATGAAAGCAAAAATGTTAGTTGAGGAAATTTTTCAACAGTGGAGCAGAACTGTAGTATCTTAAGGCAAGAGAGAGAACACATGGCTGTTTAGGTGGATTGAGTCTAAATGGGTCCATTTGGGGCACATTATGTACCTACCTGGTACATAGAGCCGGTCGGAGCCGAGCGGACAGCACGCTGGACTTGTGATCCTGTGGTCCCGGGTTCGATCCTGGGCGCCGGCGAGAAACAATGGGCAGAGTTTCTTTCACCCTATGCCCATGTTACCTAGCAGTAAAATAGGTACCTGGGTGTTAGCCAGCTGTCATGGGCTGCTTCCTGGGGGTGGAGGCCTGGTCGAGGACCGGGCCGCGGTTCTTGTCTGGTGTAGTGTTATTTCTATGCAGATTTGGAACCAGTCCTAATATTTTCCAAGTGTTAATTATGTATCTCTCCTGCCGCACTCTAGGGAATACAGATTAAATTTTTTTAGGCAGTTCCAATCATTTAAATCTTTTATTGAGTGGATTGTAGTGGTAAAAGATGTTTGCACACTCTCCAGGCTAGAAATTTCTCCAGCCTTGAATGTATCTCTTAGTGTTCAACAATATTCCACCCTAGAAAATAAATTTGCTTAAATATTCTTCTGCACCAGTAGCATCAGCAGACTGCCTTTCACCATGTACTCTAATGTACCTAATGCCATAGTGGAGTCTAAAGCTTCTGAGCCATCCATCATTGTATAAACTACACAGGAATTTTCATAGATTGGTGAAACTCGTGTGCTTTTTCCATGAGCAGCCAGTCTGCCACTGGTTTTTGGTCTCCTCATGCTTCTGCTTGCACTACTGCCACACTGCATTAACAACACAATCCACTTTTGCTTTACTTTCTGCCTTTCTATTACATATTGGTTTGTCACTTTCACTTTTAGAGAAATAGGCAAAGAGGTTTAGCCTTAAGAAGATCAAAAACCATCGTCTTGCTAAACCACATTCAGCACGCACAACACTTCTCAGGATTCCACTCTACACCTTCTTAATTACTTTATTTCAACTTCTCAAATGTCATCACTGACCTCTTTCTTTTACTATGTATCCTGTTCTTTGAAGCTTTCACTGAGAGTGGATGTATTTGGTGACGACGTGGTGCACAGATATTCCTAGATTTTGACGTTACAGTTCTGTATATTCAACAAAATCACTGAATAAACACTCCATTCTTATGACAAGTCAAAACAATGGGCATGAATCTGTTACATCACGAGGTTGAAGGCACTAGTGGTGCCCGACAGTCAGTGGGCAAACTAGGCCCATCTTCCACCCAAGCACCCCCAAAACCCATGGGCTGTGAGATCTGGTGGAGGCTCACATCACGGCTTTCTCATACATTTTTATTCAGACAGCCCGCCTGATGATTTTATTGGATCATTTTATTTAGTCTGCTTGCCACACCAGTTTAGTGGAATTTCTTATTTGGACAAACCCAAGATGGAAAACAGGCATTTGGATAGCACGTGACCCTCTGTACAGTACTTCTTTTCACTTGTGTTCTCACCAGTGTATGGCAACATGTTTGTAGCCCCAACATTTGTATTGTCAATTGTAAGGTTTTTTGGAACAAAGTGCACACCATCACCTCACATGAGTACACCTGCTGTTCAGGCAGGGGCACCACCACTACTACGGCCATGTATCCTAGCACCAACAAATTAATTTAGGCTAGGAGATGAAGGCCATCTATCGTGCACAAGTATATTGAGAGGCAATTTGCTCTGTTAGGTGCCGTTGGCAACTGACAAGCATATGGTGCTGTGATGCTATGAGATTATCACACCCACCAGAACTGGTTAGTGGCTCGTAATGATGTATAAAAGTACAGCATAGTTATGTGTAACGTGTATGCAGTGTAATAACAGTAAAAATGGTATATTTTATTGTTCATGGAATATAATATTGTGTACATATTTGTGACATGAACATTTGTGTTATGTTCTACACATTTTATGAAATAAAATGACATATTGAAAAATAAAATATTATTGACACCCCAATGCATCATTGTATCTGAAAAACTATGGAAAAAGCATTAAAAATATGAAGAAAATATAATTTATTCAAATGTGTGCAGTCACAACTTTATGCAAAATATGATGTGCTAGACAACTCTGATAACTGGTTGCAAGATTATTACACCTACCAGAACTGCTCAGTGTTCATAATGGTGCATAAAATTGTAGATAGTTATATGTAACATGTGTATACATTGTAATAACAGAGAAAACATTGTGAATCAAATGTCATCTTAACATTTCCTTGCTGCACCATGGCCATAGTAAGGCACATAAGTTTAGTTTTAAAATTTCTCTGTAATCAGGGAATGCATTTTAACAATATTAAAAGTTAAAAAAAAATATATTCTTGTGCACAGAGCAGTTGTCATGGAAATTAGGCTGAGCAGTACAGGGTTAAGGGTTCATGCAGAATGGTTTGTGTACACTCCACATGCCATGATTCATAAATTCCAAATTTTGTTGCTAAAGTTTTGTCTCTACAAGTAGACTTAACATTAGTCAGTCACTTTACTAGTAGATATAATGCATCTTACAGAAAATACATCATTGCTACAAATCTCACAGCAGATTTCTGCCTATTTGATTATTTCAGGTAAATAATTCTTATTATAGGTGAAATTTACTTTCTAACAGATCAAAGAAGAAGATATAAAATGTGAAGTTGAAGAAGTAGATGACAGATCTAACCATGTAATATTTTGTTTGGTTTCACTGACTTTCTGGGTGCTTCCCTGTTGGTGGCAGACAAGATTAACTTTAAATGTAAAAGTGTTCATATTGTCACCACTCCCTTTACACCTCTGAAGGAGGCCAGGTTTTGGCTTGTGGTCGTCGGTAGGCCAATAAGAACTCCACGCCTGATGGCACCTAGTAGTATGGCACTGAATCAGTGATAATGTCAGGGGACCCTCAAGGGGCTTCCCCTACAAAAAGGTAAGACATGACAAGCAGAGATCTATTACTACAACTGTAAATTGGTAATTATATATATTAGATGCACAGTATACACAAAACAAGTGTGGTTGTAATTAACATCCATGACAACATGGAGAACTCGACAAATAAAACCATGAAAACAATTTAGTCAGATTTGAAAAACAACTAACCATTACTTTGCAGCTGGGCTAATTTGCTTTGAGTAAGCTTTTGGACATCTTCGTCATCTGTTTCTTTCTTAATTCCTCTTTGCTGTCCCCCTCCACAGGCAGTCGCCGTCTCAGGTCGTCCACAGCAAACTGCTTTGGGATGAGTGTTCCTGTTTTCGTTCTCGTCTTGATGCCACTGTCTTTATTTTTCTCCTCACTTTCAATGTTTTCCTCTTTATATCAATCTCTTCCTTTACTTCATTATTTATTTTTGGGGAAGAATTCAGAGTGGAGAGTGCAGCCGAGTTACTCAAGGTGTCCAACATTTCTCCCGTAACAGGATCTAAGCTGGAAACATGTCCTTCAGACTTTATCTTTTCCA
>WNGS01000690.1:4753823-4773816 GCA_020271785.1 Procambarus virginalis | reverse complement strand
ATGCTACAGCTCCCAGTACTCTCCCTCTATGCTACAGCTCCAAGTACTCTCCCTCTATGCTACAGCTCCAAGTACTCTCCCTCTATGCTACAGCTCCCAGTACTCTCCCTCTATGCTACAGCTCCAAGTACTCTCCCTCTATGCTACAGCTCCATGTACTCTCCCTCTATGCTACAGCTCCAAGTACTCACTCTCTATGCTACAGCTCCAAGTACTCACTCTCTATGCTACAGCTCCCAGTACTCACTCTCTATGCTACAGCTCCCAGTACTCTCCCTCTATGCTACAGCTCCCAGTACTCACTCTCTATGCTACAGCTCCCAGTACTCTCCCTCTATGCTACAGCTCCCAGTACTCACTCTCTATGCTACAGCTCCAAGTACTCACTCTCTATGCTACAGCTCCAAGTACTCACTCTCTATGCTACAGCTCCCAGTACTCTCCCTCTATGCTACAGCTCCCAGTACTCACTCTCTATGCTACAGCTCCCAGTACTCTCCCTCTATGCTACAGCTCCCAGTACTCACTCTCTATGCTACAGCTCCCAGTACTCACTCTCTATGCTACAGCTCCCAGTACTCACTCTCTATGCTACAGCTCCCAGTACTCACTCTCTATGCTACAGCTCCAAGTACTCACTCTCTATGCTACAGCTCCCAGTACTCACTCTCTATGCTACAGCTCCAAGTACTCACTCTCTATGCTACAGCCCCCAGTACTCTCCCTCTATGCTACAGCTCCCAGTACTCACTCTCTATGCTACAGCTCCCAGTACTCTCCCTCTATGCTACAGCTCCCAGTACTCTCCCTCACTGCTATGGCTCCTAGTGCCAATCTTCTATGCTGCACCTCCCTGTGTTGCTCCTTTATGCTGTACCTCCCGGTTCTTTGCTAATTCCCACAAAGTTGTTTTATTTTCTAAAATTTATACTTGCATTTTATTCTTCCTTGTTCATAGTTGCTCCCATATTATAGATTATAGGTTTATGAAAGTCGAGCATTTGCTGATGCAAATTATTTGTCTTTAGGTTTGGAAGCTGAAAGGTGAGGAGTATCGTGTACACGGAATGTGGGGATGGCAGTGGTTGTCTGCTCATAGACGTGCCCCGCACACGCCCATGTCAAGCGTTGGACTCCGTGCAGGAGGCGACAAATACATGGTGCCTATTAAGGGAGCTTCTGGTCTCAGGAGCCTCTCTGTCAACCCAGCCATCTACAAACAACTGGCCTCTAAAACTCCGTCTTTGAGACCATCTCTTCTTTCCCCCAAACAGTGTGCATTACTCGTGGATTCCAGAAATGTGCCAACTGAAGAAAAAAAGAATGAAATTATTATAGCAAGCTCAAGTAAGAATAAATATACAGTAATAGGTTTTTTGAATCTTGATTATGATGTTCTTAATGTTTAACACTCAAATGTTGCTTATTTCTGTAACTGTTCATTATATTTTGGTATTAATGCTCAAATAATGGGTTTAAAAGCCCTAGTTACCAGACATGTTAAGTAAATGGGGATGGAGGGCAGTTTTTTATTAATGGTTAATTTGAGAAACATTAAATAGGGACACAGATAATGTAGGTCCCACTATGTAAACATTTTACATAGCATTGAGCAAGTGGGCTAAGGTATTGGTTCACTTAGATACTGAAAATGGGAACAACCACACTTTGCATGTATCAGTACTTTCCAAACAACATACGAAATATTATGTGTATTGTTTATATATGCACTGCAGCCCTTTAATAGAAAGTGTAGCACAAAAGTCAAGTTAACACATTCCTCGGCCCGGCGTGCCACCCGCATCACACCACAAGGTAGGCTGGGCATTGCCGGTGAGCACACAACCCAATGTTTAACGCTTTCACTCACAATGTTTATACTTATTAATAAGAATAATAAAAAATTAATGGATAATGGCGCCGACGTCGTGCCCCGAACTGTGTGTATTGTTTAGATGACTACGATAAACGTCATCAAGATGTCAGTGTTAATGGTACCATGACTGGAATAAATTTGCACTAACCCTGCACATGAAAAGTTTTAAGAGGGACAACAAAAATACCATCATGTACAAGTATGAAATTGAAACAGATAATGGGCAAGGATGGACTGGTGTCATTTCTTTAATCCATATTTTTAATGTGTAGGCATTCTCTTAATAAAATTTAAGTGCACCAAAATCCGTTAGTCAAATCTAATGCATCTTGCAATTCCAGCAAGTGTGAAAAATCCCTATAATTATGAACAAATCCACAAGGGCCATGACGAGGATTCGAACCTGCGTCCGAGAGCATCCCAGACACCGCCTTAATCGACTGAGCTACAAAATGGTCAAAGCGTCTGGGATGCTCTCAGACGCAGGTTCGAATCTTCGTCACGGCCCTTGTGGATTTGTTCATTTGATGCATCACGCAGTTGTGATTTCTGTGTGCCCTATAATTATCTTGAAAATTTATGACAAGTACAATCTTTATTTTTTTTCTTCAGTGGTGAAGAGAGGAAATCAAACCCATGTGTTTTACCTTGCTTGAACAAACCTGGCTATGATGAGATTCTGCAATGTCTCAACATGATCATGTTTAGTTTCAATTATTCATAATACAAAAATTTACAGCTACATAACTTTGTTCGTTTAAGACATGGCTGTGCGAACCCATCGGGATGCATTCTGGTTAACAATAAACCTAATCTTAACAAAAATATATTAAATACTTTACATTGCATAAAAACTTTAAAACAAACTCGAATACAGTGCAAAATACTATTTTTCAAATTATGTTATAGAAAAATAGTATTTAATAATATACCAGATGCAAAATGCAGTCAAAAATTAATTTGGCATCTTACGATGTGTTATTTCTATAGAGTTTAATGGTAATTCGAGCATTGATAAAATATGTAAAAAATATATACACAGTAATGCAACAAAATATTAGAAATATTTTATCATCAAACCATAACTCATAAAATATACACAAAACTGTTAAGGGGGAACAAATTTTTAAAGAAATATTTGAAAATAATCAAAATTGCTCTTCCTGTTTGCAAAGCTTATTTAGGTAGTGCAGGTTGGCCTATTAGGTATGACATGTGTTTTTTCTACATTCAATAATCTGATAATATGGAGTTCACCTCCATTTGATCTGTGCAGACACATGGAGAGCTAAGCTGCTGGACATGCCAACGAGAAACTTTCTAAGACAACACATCAAGGGACCAACAAGAATGGGAAGGGAAGATAAACCAGCTTTCTGATATTTACCATGATTGAGTTGGATATAAGAGAAGTCCAGTTGGAAGCACCCTTGGAATGAGTAATCAGTGTATTAATCTTTGAGTACCTGGTAGAGCTAGGATTTATCCCCCCCCCTAAAAAAAAGAACTAGGAAACAAAGGGCTGGCATACCAAAAGGGAAATCATGAGAAAATGAGAAAATTCCTAAGGGATATACCACGGGACACAGAAACTCGGAACCAAGTTCGTACAAGACATGGACTGTCACCAAAAAGAGTCAGGAGGTAGTAAACAGGTTTATCCTGGCCCAAAAGGAAAAAAGCAAAAGAAAAATCTGTGGTTTAATAGGGCATGTATGGAAGGAAAGGAACTGAACAAAAGGGCATATCTTGAGGTTATCTTGAGATGGTTTCGGGGCTTTTCAGTGTCCCGGCGGCCTGGTCCTCGACCAGGCCTCCACCCCCTGGATGCAGCCCGTGACAGCTGACTAATACCCAGGTACCTATTTTACTGCTAGGTAACAGGGGCATAGGGTGAAAGAAACTCTGCCCATTGTTTCTCGCCGGCGCCTGGGATCGAACCCAGGACCACAGGATCACAAGTCTAGCGTGCTGTCAGCTCGGCCGACCGGCTCCCTAAGGTAGGGGAGCTCTAAGTTCCATAGAGGAACTTCCAAAATAACAACACCAGAAAGCAGAAAGATATACCAGAGAACCAGGATGAGTATGTTAGTGTGGGAAGAGAAGCAGAAAAAAGGATGAAAATATGATGATATGCAAACAAAGCGAAGACCAACCTAAAGCTACTCCACGGTCACATCAGGAGGAAAACAACAGTGAAAGAACAGTGATGACACTTGCAATGGGTGAGGACAGGTACACACAGAATGACAGAGTGTGTGTGTGTGAAGAACTCAACAAGAAGTTCCAGGAGATCTTTACAATAGAACGAGAGAGAGTCCTCACGGCGTTAGGAGAGATGGCAGTAAACCAGCAGCCATGGAAGGGTTCGAAATTACAAATGATCAAGTCAAGAGGCCTTGTGTGGACTGTACATGAGAAAGGCTGTTGGTCCAAGAAGAATCTCACAATGGGTAATGAAAGAGTGTGCAGAAGCACTTTGCTTGCCACTCTCCCTCCATAGTGTATATTTGGTCACTGGAGATGTAAGACCTTCAGAAAATGGAAGACAGCTAATGTAGTCCCAATATACAAAAAGGGTGACAGACAAGAGGCACTGAACTACAGGCCAGTGTCCTTAACTTGTATACCATGCAAGATGATGGAGAAGATCATGGAAAAAAAACCTAGTAACACATCTGGAGGGAAGAGACTTCGTGACAAACCACCAACATGGGTTCAGGGAGAGTAAATCTTGCCTTTCTGGTTTAATAGAATTCTACGACCAGGTAACAAGTATTAAAGGGAGGGATGCATTTTCTTGNGCTGGCTGCTGTGTCACCAGGTTCTGCTTCGTTGTTTTTCGGGCTTCCTTTCCCTGGCACCATCCACTGCCTCGCTCACATGTTCATGGACGCTTCAGCTCTTTCTTGGGACTTTTGACCAGGGTCACTGGTGCCCTCCCTTTTGTCGAGCGCACAGTACTGTGCAAAAGTTTGTGGCAGTGTAACGGTGCTGCGAGAGCTCGAATTCCTCTGGCTCCGTCATCCGTATCCATTCAACTGTTTCCCCCGTGGTTCATTGACTAAACCAGAATGGGGGGTTTCTTGTCTTTGGGGCTGGTCGCTTCGAGTAGGTCGTCTAATGAGTTCTTGGGGGTTTGTATTTCAATGACGTTCATGTCCAGGGAGTGGCCAACGTTCTGGCCAACATTCTGTCTCGGTTCCTCTCAACATGGAATGACCGTCGACACCACTTCCTTCCTTTGGCATTTCTAGATGTTCAGGTACCAAGACATCGTTCTCTTTGTGTCAGTGTGGTCTCAGTGTCTACCCCTTTATGCAGTGCCATTTCCCAACTGCGAGGCCCTTGCAGTGGACACTTTATGGCTCAACTGGTCGAGATGGGGGGGTTCCTTTACCTCTTTCCACCTGGTCCATCTGTTGCTCTAGGTGCTGGCACAGCTGGTGTCTTACAGGGGGAGAATAATGATTCTTCTGGCTCCTTGGTGGCCAGCCTTGGTTTTAGACACTGCTTGTTTGGCGTCCGAACCCGGGCGTTTTTCTGCAGGTCCGCCTCTTCAAGGGATCAGGTGAATGTTGTACTTCGCTGGTTCGGCCTTCTCTTCTGCTCTACGAGTCTGGAGTTTTTGATGCATATTTATCATCTGCATGGTGATCACGTGGCTGGTTTAATGGTGTCCCACCTGCAGTATTCTTCCCGGCAACAGTGTGAAGTATATTGGCGGTCTTCTCACCATTTTCTATCATTTAGTCGTTGTTCTTCGTTTTCTGAGCGGGTGGTTTTGTCCTTTCTTGAGCGACGTCTTATGCAGAATACGTCGCCTCATATTGTGCGGATTTGGCAGAACCACGCTGGCTTGCGTTCTGGGTTGACACCTCTTCAGCCCCATTTCATAAACTTTCTCGCACTTTATTTTACCTAAGCCCTGCTCAAGCACTGCCTGAGCCGGCCTGGTCTCTTGACAGAGTTTTTAACTTTTTTTTTTCTTCAGCTCAGTTTATGGTGGCTCACTTGGTCTGTGATTATATTTTGAAGGCTATGTTTTTGCTTTCTTGTCTTTGGTTTTTGAGTGAGTTAGCTTCATGCTTTTCTCTGGTGCTGGGGGTTTTGTTCTTGTGGCCCTTGTGGACATGGTCCACATTTTGTGGACCATGTCCACAAGGGAATCTGAACTTTGCCATACTGGTTGGCCCGGGTCAGGTCTGGCTTTTGTTTCTGTTCTGGTTCCTTCGGGGATGTCCCTTCTGCCTCTTTTGCAGTCGCAGGGTTCGGCCTCCAGGGGCCTTGTGTCGGTTGCTACGTCGCCGGCTTCCTCTTCAGGTTTTTCAGGGTTCAGTGTCTTGGTGCCTACCCGAGCCTTTGCTTGATGTGTTCATCCAGCCTCTCGGCTGGAGTTAAAGTGATTAGTGCTTACCAGGCCGGCCAGGGGCGGTGGGTTCCGTCTTTCCGTAGGGCTCACAGCTCGGTGTGGGAGTTCGCGTAGGTTTGGCTGTTGTTTCAGAGGGTTCGGATCGCTCGGGGATCAATGATCCGGCTTCTTTCGGACTGCTATCCAAATTGTTCATTGTTTGAACTGAGGGGGTTCTCATTGGTCTGCGGCTTTTTGGTGCTGGCCGCTTTGAGTGACTCATCTGCTGGATTCTCTGGTTTTGGCTCTGTGCAGTTCATATCCTGGGAGTTTCCAATGTCCTGGAGGACGGTCTGTCTCGGTTTATTTCCCTGTCCATGGAATGGACGGTCGACGCCGACTCCTCCAGTTGGACGTACTGGACGTACGGGTTCCGGAGGTGGACCTCTTCACGTCAGCGTGGTCTCGGCATCTTGATGTGCGCGTGGCAGCCGCCTTCAGGATAAGTCTCCCTGTTTTGTCTTTGGTTAGGTAGCTCCAGGGAGCCGATGGGGCTCCCCACAGAAAGCCAGCGTTGAATGTAATGAAACAGCATTTTCTGGGTGAGCCCCAGAGGCTCCTAGGCACCCTCCCTCCCTCCCTTCGGTCGGCGGTTTTGTTTTCCTTTTGATTCTTAGCCTCCGATCTGGGGTTGAGTTGCTGGCTCAGTCTGGGGCTTCCCCCTCCCAGGTGGGGGGAGTTTGCATGGAAGAGCGACATGACGACGTGGAGTGACGGTTGCTTGTTTGCTTGTTTCCCCGGGAATTGAGGGAGTTCTGCCTCTCTGTTTTGCTTTCTGTTGTATTTTTCTTAACATGTGGGGTCTGTTTTGTTATGTCTACTTTTCTGGGGTGCCTAACCCTGGTTAATGGTAGATAAGGTTAACTACAGGGAGGGTTTTCCAGGGCCATTGTTTCCTGCACCTCTCTGAGGAGGGGCCATGTTCTGGCTAGTGGTCTCCGGTAGGCAGAACTCCATTGACTGTTGCCCTGGTCGAAAGAGTGCATATTAGCCTTATAGCTTCAGGGAGCCTCTGGGGCTCACCCAGAAAATGGCATTTCATTACATTCAATGCTGGGATTTTTGCTACTGGCTTCTTCTCTGCCGGAGATTGGGTCAGTTGGCCTCCAGAGGGTTCCTTGCGTCATTGAGGGTTTGTTGGCTCAGCAAGGGGTGCTTCATCTGTTGTCGGGTGGCGGCTTACGCCAAACCCTTTGTGCTGCTGGTTCTGCTTTGATCTTGTGGGTTGTTCTTGTCTCTTGAGTCACCTGTTCCAAAGCTTTTCCTTCTTGGGTCATCTGCAGTATTTCTTCATTGCCAGGTTGCGGTCTTTGCTCGTGCCTGTAGGGTTTGGAGGTTTGCCATTTTCTTGGCTGTCCTCATGACCATGTCCTAGGCCATTGTTCAAGGGTGGAGTTTTTGGTTGCCCAAGGTTTGGGCAGCCTTGTTTTCCTGTTTGAGAGCATGGCTCTTTTTTTTGGTCTTGCTCACATTTTTGACTGGGCAATTCACCTCACATCTACCATAGAACTTAGGACAGTGCCACCAACTGATCGTGAAGTACCAACTCCATCCCCCCAAAGGAGCGAGGGAAGGTGGGGCAAACGAACTGGGGCTAGTTTTGAAAATTTTTGATCATCTGTTTACATTGTTGGGGAGTTCTATTGGCAGTTCATAATGCATGCTATGATCTTTACTACAGCCATCTGTGGTTTGTTCTGGGTACCTTTCCCGGTGGTGGCATAAATAAATAAATGGCACTTCTCTGTGCTTGTCTGTGAATGGGGGGGGGGGAGGCTCTGGCTCTTGGTCTCTGGTGGGCAAAATAGAACTATGCAGGTGATGTGAACCAATAGATGGGCCACTAGATGGGTAGACACTATGAGTCATAGTAGCTCTTGGGACCCACTGGGCCTCACTCAGATATTAGCATTTTATTATAGTCTGTGATAGTTTTTTGTTGTATATTTTATGAATTGCAATTAGTGGTGACTCATAACTTGAGATTATTGTACATTCCTTGGGTTTAGGATAAAATGAAGGCAGTAGGAGGACATTACAATTTTACAATGGATGAAGCTTGGTGAAAATAGCTACTAACCTTCACATATTTATGGAGAAGATTTCTTTGGTACTGTGTATAATAAACTATTTGTTTTTCGTGATAAATAAAAGGTAAGTTAGTTTTAAAAATTTTACATCACATTTCCTTCCTTTAAGTACATGAAATAAAGAATATACAGCAGGGACTCATTCCATATCCTCATAGTAACTATTCTATGAGTCTTCAGGAACTGTTACCTTTGGAAATGTGTAGGCCCCACTGTACAGTATTATGAAAATGATCATAATTCTTTAGTTTCTAATTTGTTCTAGTGCTCATTAACATCCAGATATATAAAATAATCATCTTCCAGCAGCATATTTGCAGTTTGATCTGTTTGAAGGTGTAATTATAATTCTGACAGTCTGTTCGCTAGTCAGTCTTTTGAGGGATGAGAGGTGGGGGTGGTCTGCTGGAGGACATTTCACTGTGTATTGTATAAAAATTTAAAAGTATATACTGTACATATATAAGTATTGTATTCCCCTCAGCACATCTGTACCGACTTGGATGTGATGGAAAATTCAAAAATTACGTGAACCAGTATTCATCGAACACACTGGCTCTCAACAAGTTGCAGCACAATGAGGAAAGGGACAAGAAAAGACATCTTTCTCACAAGTTCAGTCTTACTCCCAATGCTGAATTCAAGTGGAATGGAGTTATATATGGTAAGTGTCTTCTCTTTATAATAAAATATGATCCAGTGTTTTCTACACTGACAACTTTTCTGACTGTATGGGAACAAGTTCACGTATCCTGGTAGATGGCTATGACAACAGGGAATGTTTTGAGGGAATTACGTTACACATTCTTATGTTGTGCGTTAATGTAATGTGCAAGGATATTACTGAACCATCTGTTGTGTGTGCAGGGATATTACTGAACCATCTGTTGTGTGTGTACAGGGATATTACTGAACCATCTGTTGTGTACAGGGATATTACTGAACCATCTGTTGTGTGTACAGGGATATTACTGAACCATCTGTTGTGTACAGGGATATTACTGAACCATCTGTTGTGTGTACAGGGATATTACTGAACCATCTGTTGTGTGTGCAGGGATATTACTGAACCATCTGTTGTGTGTACAGGGATATTTCTGAACCATCTGTGTGTACAGGGATATTACTGAACCATCTGTTGTGTGTGTACAGGGATATTACTGAACCATCTGTTGTGTATACAGGGATATTACTGAACCATCTGTTGTGTGTACAGGGATATTACTGAACCATCTGTTGTGTACAGGGATATTACTGAACCATCTGTTGTGTGTACAGGGATATTACTGAACCATCTGTTGTGTGTGTACAGGGATATTACTGAACCATCTGTTGTGTGTGCAGGGATATTACTGAACCATCTGTTGTGTGTACAGGGCCAGATTTTTTCATAATCAATACTGGTGGTAAGTGAGTGAAATGGGCTTGAAGCTGAAATTTTGGAAGTTACCTCCATTCCTCAATTTACAACTTCAAAAGCGAATATGGCAGCATTAGAATGCTGAAAAGTGTAATGAAAGCTAGGTAAGCAGTTGGGCATAACTGCTCTTGCTGGATGGGTAAACTGTCATTTAAGTTGATATGCCATGTGCAGCAAGGCTATGGTATGAATTTTGCAACTTTGTTATAGGCAGATGATGATCTATGGAAACATTCTATTTGGAATGTCTAGTATAGCATTAACTCTGATATTTTAGTTTAGAATTGTAAACAAATTTGTTTTCACACAGGCAATAAAGAATCTCTCATATCTACACTTCGCCATACACTCTTGGCTTTAGAGCAGAATGTCTCTGTTCATCTGTTCCACCCACACTGGCCCAACATTCGCAAGGCTTGGAATGTTGCTGTGATGTCTTCAACCGAGTCCCGTCATTTCTCACGTGTTCTCATGTGGTTGGTGGCTTGCATTAAACCTGTGGTCCTCAATCCTGTGTGGCATGATTCTTTGGGTCATGTTAGGTAAGTTAATTTAACTTTTATTAAGTGAAACTAATATTATTAAATTTAATTTAATTTTTTTGATTGGACAATGGTATAAAACCCATTGTTTTATGCCATTTCTGTGGGGAGTCCCATCGGCTTCCTGAAGCTATTTGAACTGATATGTGCTATATTAGTTTGGGGTCATCAGTCACAGGATTTCTTATGCCTACTGGGAACCACGAGCCAGAACCTGGACTCCTCAGAGAGGCATAGAGAGCAATGGTCTGTGAGCACTTTACATTTAAAGTAACGCTAACAAGTAGAAGTGCTAGTCGAATGAAGGGTTGCTTGTTTGGTTTCTTTCTCGGAGAGTTATTTTGATCTGTTGGGATGCAGATTGCACAGGTTAACCAGACAATGGTCTGTTTTGATTCGCGTACCTTTCTGGATCCTTCGCCGGTCGATGGCAATTATGATGTGCTTTAAATGTAAAGTGCTCTTAGGCCATTGCTCCCTGCGCCTCTCTGAGGGGACCAGGTTCTGGCTCGTGGTCCCCAGTAAACATAAGGACTCCTGTGGCTGATGACCCCAAACTAATATAGCATATATCAGTTCGGATAACTTCAGGGAGCCTCCGATGCTCGCCTAGAAAATGGCGTTTCATTACATTCAACCCTGTTTTTATGTAACTTAAGTGCTATATAGTTTATGGGACTATTTACTTTATGCAAATGGTAATACATTTACATAAAAATTTGATTGGTCCATGCACAGTGTTATTGGCATAGGGTAAGATGCTTGTATATCTGTATAAAGTTGGATGCCAGATTCTTCATGGTGGTTTTACCCAAATTTGTTGGGGAAATGGGACAGGTGTAAGCTGGTCAGGGTAGGCCTAATTTTAATGATTTAAGAAATATTATTTCTTGACACCACCACACCATCCCACCTGCGAGGTGATCACAGTGGATGCTTTTTCTCAGAACTGGTCGAGGTGTGGGTTCCTGTTCCTCTTCCCCCGGTCCAGCTGTTGCTTCGGGTTCTAGCTCGGTTGCTTCGTGTTCTGGCTCGGTTGGAGCCCATTCCCAAGGAGAGTAGTCCTCATGGTCCCTTGGTGGCCGACCCAGCTTTATTTTCAGACACTGCTTGATAGGTGTCCAAATCTGGGGCGTTTTCCCGTGGCTCCGCCTCTTTTGGCAGGTCGGACCAATCCTGTACGTGACTGGTTCGACCTTCTCCTCGGTTCTTCGCGTCTGGTATTTGTATTGCGGGTGTATCACCATCTCTATGGTGATAAAGTGGTTTCGTTGATGGTGTCCCACCTGCGAGCTTCGTCTCGGCAACAGTATGACGTTCCTGGTGTTTCTATTCGCCATTTTCTTGCTCTTCGTAGGTTGTCTTCTCTTTTGTATCTATTTGTCTTGCCCTTTCTTGGGTTTTTAGGACTTATTTGATGCTTCTTAATGTCGCCTCGTGTCATGCGGCGCTGGCGGGCTTGCGATCACATCTGCCCTGTTCCGTACGCTTTCTCTTGTTTTGTTTCACCTCCGGCCGGCTCATGCGTCGCTTGAGCTGTTCTGGTCCTTGATCAGGGTGCCCTCTTATCTTCTCCTCAGTTTGTGGTAGCCCCTTCAGTTCAAGATTGTTTTTCATAGGCCAGATTTTGTTGGCATGGGCCTCTGCGGGTCGGGTCTGGGAGCTTCCGACTCTCTTCCGGTGCAGGGGTTTCTGCTCTTTTGGTACTGGTGGTAGGTTTGTGCATTTGCAGCCTTTCTCCGTCCATCTGGCGACGGTCGAGACGGCTGCTTTCCGAAGGGGTCCTTGGGTTATTGATGCTCGGTTGGTTCGGCCGGGGTGCGTCATGTGTTGTCTGGTTGCGGCTCTTTGCCGTTACCTGCGTACCGTGACGGGATGCGCTTTGAATTAATCCGGTTCCCCTCGTTCTCTATTTCAGGGCTCAGGTCTCCCAGGTCGTCCACAGTGTTTTTAAGTCTACCAGCCTGCGGTCTATCCTTGCACCTGTGCCGTTCGAACATTTGCAGCTTTCACTGCCGTATTGGTGACGTCTAGGGCTCATTTCCAGCGCGAGGATTTGGGGGTCGCACAGGTTCCTAGCCACCCGTTCTTTGTGCGCATGTCTGCTCCTGTGCGTTCTTGTGTTGCCTTTGGTCACAGGTTGCAGCCTGTTGTCTCGGCTTCGCATTGCGGAGTTTGTGGCGGCCGCCTCCCGGGTCAGCCTTTTTTTTTTCCTTCTCTTTGGGTATGAAGCTTAGGTAGGGGCTCCCCACAGAAAATCATCGTTGAATGTAATGAAATGCCAATTTCTGGGTGAGCCCCGGAGGCTCCCTGGCAACCTCCCTCCCACCGGTCGGAAGTTTTTTTTTTTTTTTGCGTTGTTTGAAGCTTAGCTTCCGAGCTGATGCTAGGCAGCTGGCGCGGTGAGGACCGGGACCCTCCCCTCCCCCTCTCGGTGCGGGGAGGGCTGCACGGACGATCGGCGCGGCAGTAAAGTGTTATGTTTGCTTGTTTTCTTGTTTCCTTGGGATTGTAGGGAGTTTCTACCTTTCTGTTCGGTTTTGTTTTAGTTTTTTACCATGTGGGGTTTGTTTTGTTATGCCTACCTTTCTGGGTGCCTAACCCGGTCGATGGCAGATAAGGAAAACCCCAACCACAAGTGGGTTTTCCAGGGCCATTGCTCCCTGAAACCTCTGTGAAGGGGCCAGGTTCTGGCACTGGTCCCTGGTAGGTCTGAACTCCTTAGCCAATGTCCTGGTCTAACATACATTAGCTCGATAAGCTCCAGGGAGCCTCCAGGGCTCATCCAGAAAATTACGTTTCATTACATTCAACGCTGTTTTTTTTCTTGTTGGCACTGGCTTCTGGGAGTTGGGTCGGGAAGCTTCATGTTCTCCTCTGGTGCAGAGGTTTCTGCTCTTTCGGTCCTAGTGGTCGGTTTGTTCGTTTGCAGCCCTCCTTCTTTTCTGGCGAAGAATTAGTCGGCGGCTTTCCAGGGGTTCTTAGGTTGTTGATACTTGGTTGGTCAGGCCAGGGGTGCATTATGTGTTTTGTCCTGTTGCATCATGTGTTGTGTTCGGTTACCTGCACACCACGGCCTCTGGCCGGGACTGCGCTTTGGGTTGACCCGTTTTCCCTTGTTCCCTGTTCCAGGCCATGGGTCTCCTAGGTGGTCCGCAGGGTTATTTGATCCAGCCAACCTGCGGTCTATCCTCGTGGCCAGGACTTTAGTAAGTTTGCTGCTTTGGTTGCCGTCTTTGGTAACATGTCTTGGGCTGACATTCGGGCAGTGAGATTTTGGAGGTCGAACAGGGTTTTGGCAACGCGTTACGTAGTCAATGTTCTTGGCCCTAGTTGGGCATGTGTTGCTTTGGGTTGCAGGTTGCAGCCAGTTGTCTTGACTGGCTACACTTTACTTTGTTTAGGTAGCTCCAGGAAGCTGTAGGCGCACCCTACAGAAAACCAGCATCAATTGTAGGGAAACAATATTTTCTGGGTGAGCTCCGGAGTCTCCCCCATACCCTCCCTCCCTCCGGTCGGCAGTTTTTCACATTGTTTTTTGATGATCAGTCTCAGAACTGAATGCTGTAGCAGCCAGTGTGGGTGGTCTGGGCACCCCCCTCCCCCTCCTTGGGGGATGGGCTGTGCGGACCATCGGTACGATGGCGATAGTGATGTTTTGATAGCGATAGTGATGTTTTGATAGTGACCCCGGTCAATGGCAGACATCCAATGCTTCCAAATACATGGAGGTTTCCATAGGCCATTGCTCCTCGTGCCTCTCGGAGGGGGCCAGGTTCTGGCTTGTGGTTCCCGGTAGGCAAGAACTACAATCGACTGATGCCACAGTCTAATACATACATATTCATTATGGGGAGCCTCCGGGGCTCGGCTAAAAAATGGCGTTTCATTACATTCAACGCTGGTTTTTAAGTTATGTCATGTTTTTTCACCATCCAGCCTGCTCACTCATGATCTTTGTTAGTCTTTGGATCAGGTTCTGACCTTTCTTTCATCTACTTGGTTCTCAGTTGATACATTGGCCTGGGATCTGTTTTATAATGCCTTGCTTTTGTTGGCTCTTGCTTCTGGCTGTTGGTTGGTAGATCTTCATGCTCTCTTTTTGGAATTGGCATTTCTTTTTTTATTGACCTTGGTAGGTGTTTTTTCATCCGCAGGTATCCCCCTTTTCTGGCTAAGAATGAGAGAGCTTGCTTCCAGAGGGCCCTCTTGGTTTGCTCAGTCATGGGTGCCTCATGTGTTTTGCCCAGTTGCTGTGCTGTGGCTGCTGTTATTTTTGCACCACTCAAAATGTTCTGGGTAACATGTTTGTTGAACAGGTGTCCTTGGTTCCTTGCTTCAAGTTCCGTTTGCCTCAGTTCGTGTGCAGTGTCAAGTTCAGCCAGCACGCGATCTACCTTCGGGTCCATGATCTTCAGAAGTTTATAACTTTATCCAGTGTGTTTTCTTAAATATCTTGATCTTTCAGAGTGTTGGTGGGATGATATCTTGTTAATGTGTCAGGTATCCACCAGGTTTGTGTGGCGCTGTGTAGGGTTACCCGGAAATAAATCCCCTTTCTTTCTTCACATAAAGGTTGATAATAAAAATTTCAAATTATGCATGAAGAGGATGTGTTTTTTAAATTTACGGGAAAGAGGTGGAGACCCTCGTCTACAGAGCTTAGTGAGACTTAGTAGTATGTTAAGTTGCTGTAGCACCTAATTTTTCTGACTTGTGAGTGATATTTCCTGTCCTGTGTTTTGTGAACAGTACTCTCTTGATTTTTACCACATACTTCTTGTTTTTGGAGATTCTAAATTATGTGTACATGAATTTCTCCTTTTCCAACTCTGGCATCATGCATTTCTTGACCATCTAGGTTCTCTCAGCCTCCATCAGTGTTGATTTTATGATTTACTTTCCTTATGAGCCTTAGCAACTTCAGCAAATGTTTTGTTTGGTATTGCTTCTCATTGCTTAAGCCAAATTCTCTACCTGTTTGTCTCTCATTTCTGTTGACCTTGTTAGCTGCTAGTTGTCTTTCCTTTTCTGTCTGTAATCTGTCCTATAACCTGTATCCTATGGATATTTATTTCCATCTATTTTCTCAATTCTTCTATTTCTCCCTTTTAAGTGGGGTGCATCAGTCTTGGCGAGATGGGTTATTAGGTGTTTATAACCGTCCAGTTGCTGGGGGAGGCATGTCCCTCCCTGGAGGCATGTCTAACCTAGACATCACCTTGGAAGGAGGTTCCTGGTTAAAGGGAGTAGAACAATCTCATAAACATATTGATGGTAGTTCTATGCCTGTCTTTTTCAGATTTAACAGAGTGACTGCTTTAGAAAGAGAAGAGAAGAAAAAACAAGAGAAGAGAGACAAGAAAGAGTCTGATCAAGAAGAACCAAAACCAATGACCATCATAAAGTACACTCTTGGCCTCAAGCATCAGGTATTATGACGGCTGTTTGTTCACCCACTTTCACCTACACCCATGTATAGGGTAACTGTTGGTTCACCCACACCCATGTATAGGGTAACTCTTGGTTCACCCACACCCATGTATAGTCAGGGTAACTGTTGGTTCACATACACCCATGTATAGCCAGGGTAACTGTTGGTTCACATACACCCATGTATAGCCAGGGTAACTGTTGGTTCACATACACCCATGTATAGCCAGGGTAACTGTTGGTTCACCTACACCCATGTATAGTCAGGGTAACTGTTGGTTCACATACACCCATGTATAGTCAGGGTAACTGTTGGTTCACATACACCCATGTATAGTCAGGGTAACTGTTGGTTCACATACACCCATGTATAGCCAGGGTAACTCTTGGTTCACATACACCCATGTATAGTCAGGGTAACTGTTGGTTCACATACACCCATGTATAGCCAGGGTAACTGTTGGTTCACATACACCCATGTATAGCCAGGGTAGCTGTTGGTTCACATACACCCATGTATAGCCAGGGTAACTGTTGGTTCACATACACCCATGTATAGCCAGGGTAACTGTTGGTTCACATACACCCATGTATAGCCAGGGTAACTGTTGGTTCACATACACCCATGTATAGCCAGGGTAACTGTTGGTTCACATACACCCATGTATAGCCAGGGTAACTGTTGGTTCACATACACCCATGTATAGCCAGGGTAACTGTTGGTTCACATACACCCATGTATAGCCAGGGTAACTGTTGGTTCACATACACCCATGTATAGCCAGGGTAACTGTTGGTTCACATACACCCATGTATAGCCAGGGTAGCTGTTGGTTCACATACACCCATGTATAGCCAGGGTAACTGTTGGTTCACATACACCCATGTATAGCCAGGGTAGCTGTTGGTTCACATACACCCATGTATAGCCAGGGTAACTGTTGGTTCACATACACCCATGTATAGCCAGGGTAGCTGTTGGTTCACATACACCCATGTATAGCCAGGGTAACTCTTGGTTCACATACACCCATGTATAGCCAGGGTAACTGTTGGTTCACATACACCCATGTATAGCCAGGGTAACTGTTGGTTCACATACACCCATGTATAGCCAGGGTAACTCTTGGTTCACATACACCCATGTATAGCCAGGGTAACTCTTGGTTCACATACACCCATGTATAGCCAGGGTAACTCTTGGTTCACATACACCCATGTATAGCCAGGGTAACTCTTGGTTCACATACACCCATGTATAGCCAGGGTAACTGTTGGTTCACATACACCCATGTATAGCCAGGGTAACTGTTGGTTCACATACACCCATGTATAGCCAGGGTAACTCTTGGTTCACATACACCCATGTATAGCCAGGGTAACTCTTGGTTCACATACACCCATGTATAGCCAGGGTAACTCTTGGTTCACATACACCCATGTATAGCCAGGGTAATATTACTTTGATCCTGTAAAGTAATATTTGAGTTGATAATGGATTCAGTATCGATCTAGTCAATATAACTTATGCTGAAAGACCTTTTGCCACAAACAAATTGCTGTTTCTTTTCGAGTATTGCTTTTAACATCACTATTGTTTCTAGCAGTGAGTGAACTTTGATGACCTTAACAGCTAATCACATCTTGTCCCTGCCATAACCCACTAATAATCTAAGGTCCTTTCCACTTCATCCACATGATATTGCTGAGGCTTAGCTAAAACATTAGCAGTCTGGCCCCTCACTGCAGGGCTAACCATAAATGTTGTGCTATTCAGGGCCTTGCTCATTGCTGCCTAAAATATTTATACTACTCTTTTTACGGAAAAAAAAAGATCAGTTCTGGCTTCAGTAGAAGCCTCAGGAAACCCTTGATACCTGGTTACCTGGTTGATTGGATTCTGGGAGTTCTTCTACCCCCGAAGCCCGGCCCGAGGCCAGGCTTGACTTGTGAGAGTTTGGTCCACCAGGCTGTTGCTTGGAGTGGTCCGCAGGCCCACATATCCACCACAGCCCGATTGGTCTGGCACTCCTGGGAGAAAACTCTAGTTTTCTCTTGAAGATATCCACGATTGTCCCGGCAATATTTCTTATAGTTGCTGGGAGGATGTTGAACAACCGTGGACCTCTGATATTTATAGTATTCTCTGATTGTGCCTATGTGCTCTATACATGGCCGCGGGGACGATAAGCCCCGGAAGCACCTCAAGGTAAGGTATGCCACCCCTGCTCTTCACTGGTTCTATTCTTCATTTTCTTCCATATCGTTTACTCCATTATGTTGTTATTTTGCTGTGTAGATTTGGGACCTGGCCCTTCAGTGTTTTCCATGTGTATTTTGTGTGTTCAGAAGAACTCCAGGTTGCAATCCTTATTTCCATGTTGTGGTCTAGTCCCTAACGTGTGTGCATGGGAACACCCACCACATAGGTTCGAACCCCTCGTCACTACTCATACGGATTTTCTCATTGATTCAGTCACATTAGTGTGATTACTCTCTGAGTACTCTTTTTGCTATGTACAAGGTTCGGGTCCTGGCTACTAGCTAGTCTGCATGTCTGCTTGTCAGGGATGTGGCTCTGTCCCAGCTGGCTGGGTTCGGGTTCCTTATGAATTGGAGGAAGTCCCATCTGGTTCCATCTTGGGTTCGGACTTTGCTGGGCCTCGTGTGGGATTCTCGGACTGCATCCATTTCTCTTCCTCCTGTGGCTTTGTTCCGGCTGCAGTCCTGTTATCTGCTTTTTTTTTTTTTTAGAGGGCCCTGGGTCACTCAGAGGTTGCTCGAGCAGCTGTGCAGGAGCCTGAACTTTGCCTTGCTTGTTTTCCCGCTGGGCAGGGTCTGGCTTCAGAGGCTGTTCTGGTATCTTCAGGGCAGCCCCTTTCACTGCTCTCATGATCATTGGGTTTAACCTCCAGGATCCTTGCATTGGTTGCTGCATCTCCATCTTCCTCTTCGGGTTTTTCGGGGTTCGGTGCCTTGGCGCCTTCCCCTTCCCTCGCTCGATGTGACCAGTGCTCACCAGGCCAACCAGGGGCATTGCGCTACATCTTTCCAGTGGGCTCACAGCACAGTGTGGGAGTTTGTGGCTGTGTGGCAGGCGCTACGGCAGATTCAGTTGCCTTGGGGCTCGGCGAGTCAGTTTCATTTGAACTGTTTTGTGATTCATTGTTTCAACCAGGGAGTGTGTCTGCAGTCCATGGCTGTTTGGGGCTATTCGCTTTGGGTAGCTCTTCTGCTGAGTTCTCGGGGTTTAGCTCTCCTCGCCGTTCATTTTCAGGGAGAAACTGCTTGCACATTGTCCAAACACGAGGGTTTTACAGCGGCTCCACCTCTATCAGCAGGTCGGGCCGGTGAGGTACCTTGCTGGTTTGGCTTACTCTTCCACGCTTCGCATTTGAGTTTTCTGACCCGGGTATATCACCATTTGTATGGCGATCAGGTGGATTTGTTGATGGTGTCCTACCTGCGGTCGTCTTCTCAGCGACAGTATGAACTCTCTTGGCGGTCTTTCTGCCATTTCCTTTCCCTTCGTTGGATTTTGTCTGTCTGTTCCTGTTGTTTTGTTCTATCTGGGCTGTTTTCAGGATCGGTGTCTTTTACCAAATTCTGTTGCTTCTTGTCCGTGTGGCGCTGGGTGGAGCCGCTTCAGCTTGCGTTCAGGGTGGATATCACTTCTGCTCCATTCCGCAAGCACGCTCATGCGTTTTTTCACCGGTCTGCTCATATCAAGCCTGGCCTCGGGCCGGGCTTGGGGGTAGAAGAACTCCCAGAACCCCATCAACCAGTATCATATGCCTTCTGAGCTTTCTTGGTCTTTGGACAGGGTGCTCTCGTTGCTCTTTTCTCCTCAGTTTGTAGTGGCCTCCATCAGTCCAGGATTGTTTTCTCAAAGCATTGTTTTTGTTGGCTTCAGCCTCTGTGGCTCGGGTGGGGAGCTTCATGCTCTTCTGTGGTTCAGGGGTTTTCTGCTCTTTTGGCCCTGGGGGTTGTTTAGTTCGTTTGCAGTCTTTTCTCTCCCTTCTGGCGAAGAATGAGGCAGCTTGTTTAGAGGGTCCTTTGGTTGTTTACGCTTGGTTGGCGGAGGTGCATCATGTTTTTGTGTCCGGTTGCAGCTTTATGCCACTACCTGCACCAAACTAATCTGGCACATGTCAGTTTGAATAGCTTCAAGGAGGAGACGGGCTCACCCTGAAAATGGCGTTCTAACTCTGGTCCCCGGTA
>WNGS01000690.1:4728923-4753723 GCA_020271785.1 Procambarus virginalis | reverse complement strand
TTCAGTATCGATCTAGTCAATATAACTTATGCTGAAAGACCTTTTGCCACAAACAAATTGCTGTTTCTTTTCGAGTATTGCTTTTAACATCACTATTGTTTCTAGCAGTGAGTGAACTTTGATGACCTTAACAGCTAATCACATCTTGTCCCTGCCATAACCCACTAATAATCTAAGGTCCTTTCCACTTCATCCACATGATATTGCTGAGGCTTAGCTAAAACATTAGCAGTCTGGCCCTCACTGCAGGGCTAACCATAAATGTTGTGCTATTCAGGGCCTTGCTCATTGCTGCCTAAAATATTTATACTACTCTTTTTACGGAAAAAAAAGATCAGTTCTGGCTTCAGTAGAAGCCTCAGGAAACCCTTGATACCTGGTTACCTGGTTGATTGGATTCTGGGAGTTCTTCTACCCCCGAAGCCCGGCCCGAGGCCAGGCTTGACTTGTGAGAGTTTGGTCCACCAGGCTGTTGCTTGGAGTGGTCCGCAGGCCCACATATCCACCACAGCCCGATTGGTCTGGCACTCCTGGGAGAAACTCTAGTTTTCTCTTGAAGATATCCACGATTGTCCCGGCAATATTTCTTATAGTTGCTGGGAGGATGTTGAACAACCGTGGACCTCTGATATTTATAGTATTCTCTGATTGTGCCTATGCCACCCCTGCTCTTCACTGGTTCTATTCTTCATTTTCTTCCATATCGTTTACTCCATTATGTTGTTATTTTGCTGTGTAGATTTGGGACCTGGCCCTTCAGTGTTTTCCATGTGTATTTTGTGTGTTCAGAAGAACTCCAGGTTGCAATCCTTATTTCCATGTTGTGGTCTAGTCCCTAACGTGTGTGCATGGGAACACCCACCACATAGGTTCGAACCCCTCGTCACTACTCATACGGATTTTCTCATTGATTCAGTCACATTAGTGTGATTACTCTCTGAGTACTCTTTTTGCTATGTACAAGGTTCGGGTCCTGGCTTCTAGCTAGTCTGCATGTCTGCTCGTCAGGGATGTGGCTCTTTCCCAGCTGGCTGGGTTCGGGTTCCTTATGAATTGGAGGAAGTCCCATCTGGTTCCATCTTGGGTTCGGACTTTGCTGGGCCTCGTGTGGGATTCTCGGACTGCATCCATTTCTCTTCCTCCTGTGGCTTTGTTCCGGCTGCAGTCCTGTTATCTGCTTTTTTTTTTTTTTAGAGGGCCCTGGGTCACTCAGAGGTTGCTCGAGCAGCTGTGCAGGAGCCTGAACTTTGCCTTGCTTGTTTTCCCGCTGGGCAGGGTCTGGCTTCAGAGGCTGTTCTGGTATCTTCAGGGCAGCCCCTTTCACTGCTCTCATGATCATTGGGTTTAACCTCCAGGATCCTTGCATTGGTTGCTGCATCTCCATCTTTCTCTTCGGGTTTTTCGGGGTTCAGTGCCTTGGCGCCTTCCCCTTCCCTCGCTCGATGTGTTCACGGATGCCTCGTCTCTTGACTGGAGTTTTGGGACCAGTGCTCACCAGGCCAACCAGGGGCATTGCGCTACATCTTTCCAGTGGGCTCACAGCACAGTGTGGGAGTTTGTGGCTGTGTGGCAGGCGCTACGGCAGATTCAGTTGCCTTGGGGCTCGGCGAGTCAGTTTCATTTGAACTGTTTTGTGATTCATTGTTTCAACCAGGGAGTGTCTCTGCAGTCCATGGCTGTTTGGGGCTATTCGCTTTGGGTAGCTCTTCTGCTGAGTTCTCGGGGTTTAGCTCTCCTCGCCGTTCATTTTCAGGGAGAAACTGCTTGCACATTGTCCAAACACGAGGGTTTTACAGCGGCTCCACCTCTATCAGCAGGTCGGGCCGGTGAGGTACCTTGCTGGTTTGGCTTACTCTTCCACGCTTCGCATTTGAGTTTTCTGACCCGGGTATATCACCATTTGTATGGCGATCAGGTGGATTTGTTGATGGTGTCCTACCTGCGGTCGTCTTCTCAGCGACAGTATGAACTCTCTTGGCGGTCTTTCTGCCATTTCCTTTCCCTTCGTTGGATTTTGTCTGTCTGTTCCTGTTGTTTTGTTCTATCTGGGCTGTTTCAGGATCGGTGTCTTTTACCAAATTCTGTTGCTTCTTGTCGTGTGGCGCTGGTGGAGCCGCTTCAGCTTGCGTTCGGGGTGGATATCACTTCTGCTCCATTCCGCAAGCACGCTCATGCGTTTTTCACCGGTCTGCTCATATCAAGCCTGGCCTCGGGCCGGGCTTGGGGAGTAGAAGAACTCCCAGAACCCCATCAACCAGGTATCATATGCCTTCTGAGCTTTCTTGGTCTTTGGACAGGGTGCTCTCGTTGCTCTTTTCTCCTCAGTTTGTAGTGGCCTCCATCAGTCCAGGATTGTTTTCTCAAAGCATTGTTTTTGTTGGCTTCAGCCTCTGTGGCTCGGGTGGGGGAGCTTCATGCTCTTCTGTGGTTCAGGGGTTTCTGCTCTTTTGGCCCTGGGGGTTGTTTAGTTCGTTTGCAGTCTTTTCTCTCCCTTCTGGCGAAGAATGAGGCAGCTTGTTTCCAGAGGGGGTCCTTGGGTTGTTTACGCTTGGTTAGGCGGAGGTGCATCATGTTTTGTGTCCGGTTGCAGCTTTATGCCACTACCTGGCACCAAACTAATCTGGCACATGTCAGTTTGATAGCTTCAAGGAGGAGACGGGGCTCACCCTGAAAATGGCGTTCTAACTCTGGTCCCCGGTAGGCCTAGTACTCCTTCGATTGACTGTTGCCATTGTCTAATATATACACATCATCCTGGTATAGCTCCAGGGAGCCTTCGGGTCTCGCCCAGAAAATAGCGTTTCATTACATTCATTGTATTTTTTGTGGGGGTTATACCTATAAATTTGGTGTCAGAATACTAGCAAATGAATGTTGTAGAGTTTAAATGGAGGAATAGTGTTTTGATAATAGATTATGCATAACATAATACTATGACTTCCAATGATGTCCCTCTATGTTATGTTTACTAGTTCTGTCTGTCTATGCTACTCCTTCTAATGCTGTACCTCTCTGCTACACCTCACAGTGCTCTACCTCTCTGCTACAACTCCTGGTGCTCCCCCTCTGTGCTACAGCTCCCAGTACTACACCTCCTAGTACTCTCCCTCAGTGCTGCTGCTCCAATGTTGTCCCTCTATGCTGCACTTCCCTGTGCTTTCCTGCTATGCTACAGCTCCTAGTGCCTTTCCTCTATGCTACAGCTCCCAGTACTCTCCCTCTATGCTACAGCTCCCAGTACTCTCCCTCTATGCTACAGCTCCAAGTACTCTCCCTCTATGCTACAGCTCCAAGTACTCACTCTCTATGCTACAGCTCCCAGTACTCTCCCTCTATGCTACAGCTCCCAGTACTCTCCCTCTGTGCTACAGCTCCCAGTACTCTCCCTCTATGCTACAGCTCCCAGTACTCTCCCTCTGTGCTACAGCTCCCAGTACTCACTCTCTATGCTACAGCTCCCAGTACTCTCCCTCTATGCTACAGCTCCAAGTACTCACTCTCTATGCTACAGCTCCCAGTACTCTCCCTCTATGCTACAGCTCCCAGTACTCACTCTCTATGCTACAGCTCCCAGTACTCTCTCTCTATGCTACAGCTCCCAGTACTCTCCCTCACTGCTATGGCTCCTAGTGCCAATCTTCTATGCTGCACCTCCCTGTGTTGCTCCTTTATGCTGTACCTCCCGGTTCTTTGCTAATTCCCACAAAGTTGTTTTATTTTGTAAAATTTATACTTGCATTTTATTCTTCCTTGTTCATAGTTGCTCCCATATTATAGATTATAGGTTTATGAAAGTCGAGCATTTGCTGATGCAAATATTTGTCTTTAGGTTTGGAAGCTGAAAGGTGAGGAGTATCGTGTACACGGAATGTGGGGATGGCAGTGGTTGTCTGCTCATAGACGTGCCCCGCACACGCCCATGTCAAGCGTTGGACTCCGTGCAGGAGGCGACAAATACATGGTGCCTATTAAGGGAGCTTCTGGTCTCAGGAGCCTCTCTGTCAACCCAGCCATCTACAAACAACTGGCCTCTAAAACTCCGTCTTTGAGACCATCTCTTCTTTCCCCCAAACAGTGTGCATTACTCATGGATTCCAGAAATGTGCCAACTGAAGAAAAAAAGAATGAAATTATTATAGCAAGCTCAAGTAAGAATAAATATACAGTAATAGGTTTTTTGAATCTTGATTATGATGTTCTTAATGTTTAACACTCAAATGTTGCTTATTTCTGTAACTGTTCATTATATTTTGGTATTAATGCTCAAATAATGGGTTTAAAAGCCCTAGTTACCAGACATGTTAAGTAAATGGGGATGGAGGGCAGTTTTTTATTAATGGTTAATTTGAGAAACATTAAATAGGGACACAGATAATGTAGGTCCCACTATGTAAACATTTTACATAGCATTGAGCAAGTGGGCTAAGGTATTGGTTCACTTAGATACTGAAAATGGGAACAACCACACTTTGCATGTATCAGTACTTTCCAAACAACATACGAAATATTATGTGTATTGTTTATATATGCACTGCAGCCCTTTAATAGAAAGTGTAGCACAAAAGTCAAGTTAACACATTCCTCGGCCCGGCGTGCCACCCGCATCACACCACAAGGTAGGCTGGGCATTGCCGGTGAGCACACAACCCAATGTTTAACTCTTTCACTCACAATGTTTATACTTATTAATAAGAATAATAAAAAATTAATGGATAATGGCGCCGACGTCGTGCCCCGAACTGTGTGTATTGTTTAGATGACTACGATAAACGTCATCAAGATGTCAGTGTTAATGGTACCATGACTGGAATAAATTTGCACTAACCCTGCACATGAAAAGTTTTAAGAGGGACAACAAAAATACCATCATGTACAAGTATGAAATTGAAACAGATAATGGGCAAGGATGGACTGGTGTCATTTCTTTAATCCATATTTTTAATGTGTAGGCATTCTCTTAATAAAATTTAAGTGCACCAAAATCCGTTAGTCAAATCTAATGCATCTTGCAATTCCAGCAAGTGTGAAAAATCCCTATAATTATGAACAAATCCACAAGGGCCATGACGAGGATTCGAACCTGCGTCCGAGAGCATCCCAGACACCGCCTTAATCGACTGAGCTACGACATGGTCAAAGCGTCTGGGATGCTCTCAGACGCAGGTTCGAATCTTCGTCACGGCCCTTGTGGATTTGTTCATTTGATGCATCACGCAATTGTGATTTCTGTGTGCCCTATAATTATCTTGAAAATTTATGACAAGTACAATCTTTATTTTTTTTCTTCAGTGGTGAAGAGAGGAAATCAAACCCATGTGTTTTACCTTGCTTGAACAAACCCGGCTATGATGAGATTCTGCAATGTCTCAACATGATCATGTTTAGTTTCAATTATTCATAATACAAAAATTTACAGCTACATAACTTTGTTCGTTTAAGACATGGCTGTGCGAACCCATCGGGATGCATTCTGGTTAACAATAAACCTAATCTTAACAAAAATATATTAAATACTTTACATTGCATAAAAACTTTAAAACAAACTCGAATACAGTGCAAAATACTATTTTTCAAATTATGTTATAGAAAAATAGTATTTAATAATATACCAGATGCAAAATGCAGTCAAAAATTAATTTGGCATCTTACGATGTGTTATTTCTATAGAGTTTAATGGTAATTCGAGCATTGATAAAATATGTAAAAAATATATACACAGTAATGCAACAAAATATTAGAAATATTTTATCATCAAACCATAACTCATAAAATATACACAAAACTGTTAAGGGGGAACAAATTTTTAAAGAAATATTTGAAAATAATCAAAATTGCTCTTCCTGTTTGCAAAGCTTATTTAGGTAGTGCAGGTTGGCCTATTAGGTATGACATGTGTTTTCTACATTCAATAATCTGAATAATATGGAGTTCACCTCCATTTGATCTGTGCAGACACATGGAGAGCTAAGCTGCTGGACATGCCAACGAGAAACTTTCTAAGACAACACATCAAGGGACCAACAAGAATGGGAAGGGAAGATAAACCAGCTTTCTGATATTTACCATGATTGAGTTGGATATAAGAGAAGTCCAGTTGGAAGCACCCTTGGGAATGAGTAATCAGTGTATTAATCTTTGAGTACCTGGTAGAGCTAGGATTTATCCCCCCCCCTAAAAAAAAAGAACTAGGAAACAAAGGGCTGGCATACCAAAAGGGAAATCATGAGAAAATGAGAAAATTCCTAAGGGATATACCACGGGACACAGAACTCGGAACCAAGTTCGTACAAGACATGGACTGTCACCCAAAAAGAGTCAGGAGGTAGTAAACAGGTTTATCCTGGCCCAAAAGGAAAAAAGCAAAAGAAAAATCTGTGGTTTAATAGGGCATGTATGGAAGGAAAGGAACTGAACAAAAGGGCATATCTTGAGGTTATCTTGAGATGGTTTCGGGGCTTTTCAGTGTCCCGGCGGCCTGGTCCTCGACCAGGCCTCCACCCCCTGGATGCAGCCCGTGACAGCTGACTAATACCCAGGTACCTATTTTACTGCTAGGTAACAGGGGCATAGGGTGAAAGAAACTCTGCCCATTGTTTCTCGCCGGCGCCTGGGATCGAACCCAGGACCACAGGATCACAAGTCTAGCGTGCTGTCAGCTCGGCCGACCGGCTCCCTAAGGTAGGGGAGCTCTAAGTTCCATAGAGGAACTTCCAAAATAACAACACCAGAAAGCAGAAAGATATACCAGAGAACCAGGAATGAGTATGTTAGTGTGGGAAGAGAAGCAGAGAAAAAGTATGAAAATGATATAGCAAACAAAGCGAAGACCAACCCAAAGCTACTCCACGGTCACATCAGGAGGAAAACAACAGTGAAAGAACAGGTGATGACACTTGCAATGGGTGAGGACAGGTACACACAGAATGACAGAGGTGTGTGTGTGTGAAGAACTCAACAAGAAGTTCCAGGAGATCTTCACAATAGAACGAGGAGAGGTCACTGCGTTAGGAGAGATGGCAGTAAACCAGACAGCCATGGAAGGGTTCGAAATTACAAATGATCAAGTCAAGAGGCCTCTGTTGGATCTGTACATGAGAAAGGCTGTTGGTCCAGACAGAATCTCACCATGGGTAATGAAAGAGTGTGCAGAAGCACTTTGCTTGCCACTCTCCCTCCATAGTGTATATTTGGTCACTGGAGATGTAAGACCTTCCAGAAATATGGAAGACAGCTAATGTAGTCCCAATATACAAAAAGGGTGACAGACAAGAGGCACTGAACTACAGGCCAGTGTCCTTAACTTGTATACCATGCAAGATGATGGAGAAGATCATGGAAAAAAAACCTAGTAACACATCTGGAGGGAAGAGACTTCGTGACAAACCACCAACATGGGTTCAGGGAGAGTAAATCTTGCCTTTCTGGTTTAATAGAATTCTACGACCAGGTAACAAGTATTAAAGGGAGGAATGCATTTTCTTGGACTGTCGGAAAGCCTTTGACATAGTACCCCATAAGAGGTTGGTGCATAAGATAGAGAAACAGGCAGGAGTAACTGGTACAGTGCTCCAGTGAATAAGGGAGTACCTAAGCAATAGGAAGCTGAGTTTCAGTGAGGGGCGAGATCTCAGATTGACGTGAAGTCACCAGTGGAGTTCCACAGGGCTTTGTACTCGTACCCGTCCTGTTTCGGATAGGCGTAAATGATCTCCCAGAAAGTATAGACTCATTCCTCTCAATGTTTGCTGATGATGCCAAAATTATGAGGAGGATTAAGACGGGTGGACTGCTTGAGGCTTCAAAGAGATCTGGAAAAACTGAAGGGATGGTCGAACAAATGGTTGTTAGTTTAACCCAAGCAAGTGTAATGAAGATAGGTCTAGGGAGTAGGAGGCCAGATACATGGTATCATTTGGGAGATGAACTACTTCAAGAATCAGAGAGAAAATATGACTTGGGGGTCTATATCACGCCAGACCTGTCCCTTGAAGCCCATGTCAGGAGGATAACATCAGCAGCATATGCCAGGTTGGCCAACATAAGAACGGGCTTAAGAACTTGTGTAAGGAATTATTCAGAACTGTGTATACCACATATGTCAGACCAATCCTGGAGGATGCAGCTCCAGCATGGAGTCCATATCTAGTCAAGCATAAGACTAAACTGGTAAAGGTTCAAAGGTTTGCGACCAGACTAGTACCCGAACTTAGGGGTGTGAGCTATGAGGAGAGACTACAGGAATTAAACCTCATGTCGCTGGAAGACACAAGAGTTAGGGGAAGACATGATCACCACATACAAGATTCTCAAAGGAATTGATAGGGTAGATAAAGACAGGCTATTTAATACGAGAGGCATATGCACTAGGGGACACAGGTGGAAATTGAGTGCCCAAATGAGCCATAGAGACATTAGAAAGAATTTTTTTAATGTTAGAGTAGTTGACAAATGGAATGCATTAGGTGGTGAGGTGGTGGAGGCAGATTCCATACACGGTTTCAAATGTAGTTATGATAGAACCCAATAGGCTCAGGCACCTGCACATCAGTTGATTGACAGTTGAGAGGCAGGACCAAAGAGCCAGAGCTCAACCCCCGCAAGCACAACTAGGTGAGGACACACGCACACAATATATACACACACTTACATACATACATACACACACATATATATATACTTATCATGTGTGTGTGTGTGTTTTGAGGCATGAGTTATGAGGAAAGGCTGTGTGAAATGCACCTCACGTCGCTGGAAGACAGGAGAGCTATGATCACTACCTACAAAATTCTAAGAGGAATCGACAGGATCGATAAAGATAAATTGTTTAACACGGGTGGTACGCGAATAATGGAACACAAGTGGAAACTGAGTACCCAGTTGAGCCACAGGGATGTTAGAAAGAACTTTTTTAGTGCCAGAGTAGTTAACAGATGGGATGCATTAGGCAGTGATGTGGTGGAGGCAGACTCCATCCATACACATTTTCATATGTAGATATGATAAGAGCCCAGTAGGCTTCAAAGCAATACTGTATATACAAATATAGATTGGATTAAGAATAAATTTAGTGAACTTGGAGAATGGGCACGAGATGAAACCCCAGACATAATAGCACTTGCAGAAGCAAAGCTAACAAAAACCGTAACAAATGCAGTGTTTCCGCAGGAATACTAAGTAAATTACGAAAGAGAGGGAAGAAAGAGGTAGAGGTGGAGTAGCTCTGCTGATAAGAAGGGACAGGAGTTTTGAAGAGATGGTTATCCAGGGCTGTGAAGGTTGCAATGACCATTGCAATTGGTGAACAATTGCACAGGTACCATTGCAATTGGCGGACAAAAGTGTATATTAGTAGTCATACATAACCCGTGTATGACTGAAGGTAAGAGAGTTAATAATTGAAAACCTTTGAGAAATTGACATAATGGCATTGCAGGTCTGGAATCAGGATGATAAACTGATAATCGAAAATGTCTACAGCCCACTAGCAAGCAACACATGGACAAAGGAGGAACTGGATGACAAACGAGAGGGCCTTATAATGGTCATGCGAGAGATTATTGTAAAATCAGATAAAGATAAATCGCGATTGTTGGTATTGGGGGACTTCAACTTTAAAGCAATAGACTGGGAGGCCTACGGGTTTATCAAGGTCCAGAGAAATATAGAGTACATATACATTATGCATAAACACGGTAAAGCACCCAAATTATTGGAATCGTCTCAAAGCTCTAAAAATGTACTCTCTAGAAAGGCGGCAAGAGAGATATGAAGTAATATATACATGGAAGGTACTGGAGGACCAAATCCCAAATTTGCACAGTAAAATACAGTGACATCATACTGGAGTGAACGATATGAAAGGAAATGCAGAATAGGGCCAGTGAAGAGTAAAAGTGCCATAGGCACTATCAGAAAACACTATGAACATCAGAGATCTGGGGTTGTTCAATATCCTCCCAGCAAGTAAAACAAATATTGCCAAAACAAAATTGGAGGTGTTGAAATAAAAACTGGATGGTTTTCTGCAAAAAGTGACGGATTAACCAAGCTGTAGTGGATATGTGAGCCTGTGTGGTGCTCCAAACAACAGCCTCTTGGCCCAAGCTCTCTCAAGTCCAGCCTGGCTCTGGGCCGAGCTTGAGTAGAACAGTAACTCCCAATACCTTATCCAGGTACAATCCAGATGTACCATACTGGGTTAAGGGCTCAGCTTTGGTGCTTTATGTTCGTCCCTTGCACAGAGCTTGTATAGTATATTGAAACTGGCATCCTGTTTCTACTGAATCGTCATAATCGTTACTACCTTTGCTGCCATTGTGTGGTCCTTGCACATCCCAGCTTCTACTTGTACTATACTTTAACCACTCCTCTTCAGAGAGGACCCATTCTTTCTTACTGCCATCTTTTTCCTGCAAGGGTGGCTTGTTTGCAAGATTCTCTCTGTTCACATTGACGTCATATCTCCTCGTGTTGTTCCTGCTTTTCCCTCATGAAAGGTCCCACTTGGGAAATTTTGCAAAACCCTGACCCACATGGAGAATGTTTACATTCCCACATACTGTTTTCAAATCTTAATCCAATACCATGGGCATTGGAAGTTCCTTGTGTAAGGTTTGTGCTGCCTGGAAGCTTTTATTTTGAATTCAAAATGTTGAAGTTAGAACTGTCAACAGTAAATAAATTTTGTTTTTTTTTATTGAATTCATTGAATTTTGGTTAAATATTTCAGTTTGGATTATTTTTGTTTCAAACAGGTGGTCAACAAAAAGTGGAGGTCGGCAAAGTCAATCTGGAGGAGCTAATGGAGGATGGACTCATAAATGTGTCAAGAGCTCTCACATCACGCTCTCGCTTCATCTACCCTAAGGTTGCCAAGACTTCAGTCCTTGATAGCTTACTAAGCCGTCGCATTTCTCTCCGAACTCAAGAAGAAAAGGATCTAGCCAACAAGGTGTGTTAACAGAAACAATTTGTTGGTTTGTTTTCTGTAATTAATGCAAGACCTCCATCAAATGCCTAAATATTTGTCCATCTTTGCTCTTTCCTTGGCTCTCGAGTATCTAATGTATACCATACAGTTAATTGTGCTTTCCCATCTCCTCCCCTTTTGACACTTTGATCACCACCATTTATATCAGTCACTTTCACCACTATTTGTACCAGTCTTTTTTGTCACCATTTGTACCAGGCACTTTTGTCACCACTATTTGTACCAGTCACTTTTATCACCACCATTTATATAAATTTCAAGTTTTGAGTGAGCAGGCAAGCCCTACAGAGGGTGAAGGAGCTTTCTCCCATTGGTACTGCAGCCTGTTGCTGAATTGCTCTGAATTTAGCTCTCACTCATGGTACACGTCACCAATTGCCATGAATTATCAGACAGATAAAGGTGTGATTCCAAGGAACCCACATCTTCACCACATCTGAGATTCTTGATATCCTAGCTGGAATCACCAACATTGCACCAATTGACATAATTGATGTGGCAATGGACTTAAACAATGTAGAGCCTCTATAGTAGCTGTTCACCTCCACCAAACTGGCTGCATTAGAGGTAACCAACCTGGTTGCATTACTACCAAAACACCCACTTGCCTGTGAGGACTGTGTTTGTGCGTCGAGTCGGCACCATCATCTGTGACAAGCCTATTCCTGATGTTATTGCCAGCATCAACTTTCAAAACCCGATATTGACTACAGTATCAGCAAAATTCATCTTGATTGAAAATTAACATTCTGCTCTGAAGATCAACATCTATTCTCTGACTGAGGCTACTCATGCTGCTGAAAATGGATTCTGCTGTTTTGGGATCTCTTGCACACCCCGCCATGTCAGCAAAGTGGGGTATTTTCTTCTCAAACAGTGTTATAAGTGTTACTACTACAATCACTACACCAAGAAGTGTACACTTTTAGCTATGAAATAT
Source organism: Procambarus virginalis (assembly GCA_020271785.1). Classification (NCBI taxonomy): domain Eukaryota; kingdom Metazoa; phylum Arthropoda; class Malacostraca; order Decapoda; family Cambaridae; genus Procambarus; species Procambarus virginalis. The sequence goes on along the minus strand of WNGS01000690.1, from coordinate 4,741,793 downwards.
AGCATCTGTGCTCAAGATCAGCATTTCAAGGACTGCCAGGCAGCCACCCAATGCTGCATATTGTGTGATGGAGGCCATATTGCCATCTCTGATGAGTGCATCTTCAGACAAACTGAAATTAAGATGTCTGATGCGTGACAAGCATCTGTGATGACTGACCCAACAAGATGATCTACTGCCTCCTTCAATATCCAAGCAGGTGCTTTCCCAACTTTACTGGGTAGTAGTGCTTCCACACTTCAGTCTACTACTTGGGTTGGAAGTAATAACCAACACCCCATCCACAACCACAGATGCGACCAGCTACGACTACAGAAAATAGTACAGTTATGGTTTTACTTCACCTCTCGGGCAGGTTTACTGGGTTCGACAACAGCCTGTTTGTCATAATCAACAAGAAGTTACTTGCTGCACAAGGACTGCCAGCAGTCCTTGTGCACCTTTAACATTCAAAATGACTTGCTTTCTACTCCTACAACTGCAACAGTCAGTTACCCCAGTACCTCTTGATCCTGCAGCACCGATTGGCCCTCTTGCAACCTTCTTTGCAGAACTTCCTGATCCTAAAATACAGTTTAACTCCTACACTGTGCACCTGTTTCATGTGACTACATCATGGTTAATGATTTATTAACATTAAAAATTTAAAACATATGAAAAGTTTAAAAATATTGCAAAACTACAATTTTAATTTCAAATCACAAAGCGTGAAAAAATACATTAAATATTGCTAAATTTAATAATGTTTTTGCACCATCAAGTGCCTTAATGTGCTTTGCACACTTACGGCGAGTCTCCTGCAACCCAACATCCAGAACCAGCTTCTGCAACTAGAGTAGATTTCTGCTACTTCACCAACTGCAACTCGCGTCACCAGCTCAACTGCTGCTGTTGTATCTGATATGTCTGCACAGTTCACCAACACAACAATTGCAGCTGCATCACAAGTTGATTATAACGAAGAAGTAGTAGTAGTCTATACCTCGTCCAACGAAGAATTGATGGATGTAGAGACAGCCTATGCTACATCCTCCACTTCCAACACACCAAGCACCCTTACCAGTTCTTTTTCTAATATATGTTAATGACATGTTTACAGGAGTAGAGTCATATACAGGTATGTCGATATTTGCGGATGGCGTAAAATTAACGAGAAGAGTTGTGACAGATGAGGATTGTAGGATTCTCCAAGAGGACATGAACAGGTTGCAGAGATGGTCAGAGAAATGGCTACTAGAGTTCAACACGAGCAAATGTAAAGTTATGAAAATGGGATTGGGTGATAGGAGACCAAAGGGGCAGTTCACAATGACGGGAAACTACCTACCTGTGACAATTCGAGAAAGAGACCTGGGAGTGGACATAACACCTATTCTAACTCTTGAGGCTCTGGACTCGTAATGTTAGGGTCCGGGTTCGATTCTCGGTGATGGCAGAAACAAAAATGGGCATAGTTTCTTTCACCCTGATGATCCTGTTACCTAACAGTAAATAGGTACCTGGGAGTTAGACAGCTGTTACGGGCTGCTTCCTGTGTGTGAGGGGGAAAAAATAGTAACAGGAGAGGTGGGCCGAAAGAGCAGAGCTCAACCCCTGTAAGCACAACTAGGTGAATACACACACCAGGGGGGGGGGCCTGGTGACTGAGTGGACAGCGCTTGGGGTTCATAATTCTAGGGACCGGGGAGCTATCCCCGGTGATGGCAGAAATAAATGGGCAGAATTTTTCACCCTGATGCCCCTGTTACCTAGCAGTAAATAGGTACCTGGGAGTTACAGCTTCTATGGGCTGCTTAACAGGGATGTGTGTACTCACATATTTGTACTCGCCTATTTGTGCCTGCAGGATCGAGCATTGACTCTTGGATCCTGCCTTTCTAGCCATCGACTGTTTACAGCAATGACTCCAGTCTTTTTTTCCCTATCATATCTAGTTTTAAAGTTATAAAGAGAGTTTGCTTCCACAACCTGCTCCTTAACCCTTAAATGGCGCATAGCTATATACCATTTGACACCCACAGGCGCATACAAAAAAAAAAAAAAAAAAAAATCTTCCTAACCTGTTAATTTGTGTTCACTGATCACGGGAAAAATAATAAAAAAATCGTAAGTTGAATATATTGGCCGCTATAGGGCAGGGAAGTCTGGCACAAAACAGGCACTCACTCAGCATGCGTCCCAGGCGGTCTGTTGATCGCCAGCTGTCAGGCCGGAGTTGCCACAAAGAGATAATTGCCTAATTATTTCAATGTCTCTGATTGATTTTTCGTAGTTTTTTGCTGTAATATTATTCAATAGTGTGTAGTGTGATATATTTATATAATGAAATGGGTGAATCATCGCTGTACTCAAAAATATGGTGTGCTTATTGTTGATTCAATTATGTTCATCAAACAGTGAACAAATACTTTGTCGGTTGTTACACTATATACACAGGTTATATATAAGTATCTGCATGTTTTGTTCACCATAACGAACCACTAAGTTGCTATTGTGAGTCAAAAAGTATCGAGGAGTGACCGCCGTGTACCAGCCAGCCACTCACGCCCTCCCTCAAGTCATCTGACTCGCCCACATTCTCCTCCCACGATACTGTTTTTGCTTTTATTCACTATATACAGACGCTATATATAAGTATCTACATTCGTGTTCACCATAACGAACCACTAAGTTGGTATGCTGAGTGGCAGTGGCAGCCCGCCACTGGCTGCCACTGCCACTGATGGACCTCACAGTCAGCTGATGGCTGCCGCCCTCAAGGCCAGACGCACTAATATTGCTCCTCCAACAATACTGCTTGTGGTGTTATTATGCTATATACACACATTATATATAAATATCTACCGGTTTTATTCACCATACTTGAACAAGTAAACTGGTATGGTGCCCAAAGACCATCGTGGTCACCAGTAAACAACACGATAATTCCTACAGACGACGCTCCTCTCTCACCAAAATGGCTGCTCCCAACCTCCTACTCTTGCTGTTTATACCCTCTATACACACGTTATATATAAGTATCTACATTTGTGTTCACCATAACGAACCACTAAGCTGGTATGGTGAGTGCAGTCAATAAAAGGTGGCCACACACAGTCAGATAACTACGCCACCACCCTACCTCCCACAGCATTACTCCTCCCTCCATGGAGCACAGCGCTAAATATCATCACAATCCTCTTATTATCAGACCCATGGTCAGTTTTATCACAGTCAGGGGTCTTCTGTAATAATATTATCGCTACATAATAGCATGAACAAGTATATTATGGCATTTTTAGGCGATGCTGTGGTCACAAGCTGAACAGCAGTGCTGTGAGCTCATGCTGCGTGCGTCAGGCTTGGTAGCTTACTCGATACTGAGGCCCCTAACACCCGGGAGTTTGGCCCACGATTTTTAAAAAAATTGCGTCTGTTTACAAGAGCCCTGATGAAGGTGTGGTGAACCCCGTGTATCCGCGGGCCGTTTAAATCTTGCGTAGTACTCCAACGCATCATATGATGCGATGCGCAATTTACTGCAAGTCGGTCAAAGCATCATATGATGCGATGCGCAATTGAAGGGTTAAGTGCATTCGGTAGTACCGTCAGTAGTTTCAAAGCGTTAGATGACAAAGAATTCTGGGAAGTTGGGACACCACAAGCGTAGCTCTCATTCTGTATCAACACTTAGGTAATTAAACACACACGCAGTGTATATAATCACCAACAACCCAATAACCCAGCCAAGATTCGGGCAATCGCCGGTGAAGTGGTATTAGTACTGTATGTGTCAGGATTATTGATGTGTGTGCATTTGTGCAGTGCCAGTGGCCTTATTGGTACATTTACTTTACAACTAGTAAATGCACTTGTAAACCCTAATCATCCTCATCAATGTGAACTGTTGAATATTTTGGAGTCTGGTTCTTGGTTGAGGACTGCACTGATTCTTGGCCATTTTGATTTTGTACCTGTGGATATCAAGCATGTTACTGCGGGAATGTTGTACAACAGTGTTGAAAGGCCGGTAAGTATTATATAGGGTATATGTTTATACTTGTGAATCCTCTTTATGTGCATGATGTAACTGATATAATATAGGAATGATATAGCCAGGAACTGGCACTTTACTATGCACCATAAATCCTGACATAATTTTGTGAATGCCATATCTCAGTAATTTGTCTAAAAGAGAAGATTGTTTAGCCATTTTGTAGATGCATGTCTTTCATTTCATATCAAGTTTCTCCAGGTAGTTCAAATTTGTGAGTGTTCCACTTGGAACACTTGATTATCTGAGGACTGGTAACTTATCCTATCCTGTGTATGGTACAAGCCAAAAATTACAAGCTTTATTATTTCTACAGAAATCTCATGGCTGTGAATGCAAAAAAGATGAAGAAGATGATGAAGTTGATGTGGAGAATGATGATTCAGATGCTACTCTTAGTGATAATTCAGACCATGAAAATATTGACGAAATTCCTGATTCCCAGAGGTCCACTATTCATAAACAGAGACCTGCTGGAAATTTATTAAAGGAAGTTCGCATGTTAAAGACAAAGTTTGAAATGCTTGACGAGCTTGATGGAAGCTACGTGTGTTATTCGGTGATATGTAGAAGTAGTGGGCGATGCCATTGTTATTCTCCATTGTGCCTGCTAAAAACTAGGACAAAAGAAAAATTAATTAATAGTGTTAAAAATTATAGAATAGTTACCAGCAAGCGTGCTCCTTTTGATGAGGTTGGGGCACACAGTCCTGTTAGATTGACAGATTTTGAGGTGGAAAGTGTGAGTAAAGCAGAGACAGTGAGTGACACTTTAACTAATGCTACTAGTGTAGTTGCCACTGTGAATGGACAACTAGCTAATAATGGCTCAACTGCTACTGCAGAAATGGGTCAGATAAAATTAGAAAGTGCAGATTCCAGTGACGGTAGATCATCGAGAGCCAGTAGCGAGATAAAAATACGAATGGAAGATGATATAGATGAAACAAGCCAAGGGTCCCTCACTATGGAGAGTAAATTCTCTTTGAAAAATGACAGGACATATAGTAGTGAGTCTACCTCTGGGAAAGTGTACCTGAAAAAGCTACCGAGTGAAACAAAGCGTGGGCGTAAACTTCAGTACCATGTGCCCCAGCTCTCTACCTTCAGAATTGGTAAAAAAAGTGCTAGTGTTGATAAAAGAGTGAGTAGTATACTTGTGTTGCCAAATTGGGAATTGAGAATGTTGGCAAGAAAAGGGGGACGCTATCATATTAGTGGTTTTAACCATAATGCCAAGGCGAACAATATTGTTTGGCCATATCCCTGTTCTCGACCTGTGTTCAAAACTACTTGGCAGTATCGCACAGCCAACATGCCAACCTTGAATTCTGCATCGATGCAGTTACGCATTTTATGGGTGTGCCTTCGATGGGATGACATGCAGGAGAAGGGGCCTGGAGATGGCAGAAAGCAGATCACAACAGAAATGGAGATCATCCAAACAGAAATATTGAAGAGAAAACATTCTGGACGATTTTTAGAGAAGACCTCCTATCTCCGTCGTAAAGTGATAATCCCTTTTGATGTTCCTAAGCCTATAAGAGGTAAGTGATATGTGTTTTTATTTAAATTTGTGTAGCCTATTGTGCAGTATCTGGAGTGTAGCACAAGTTCATGCAACCTGAACTACAATGCTGACCTTGTTACCACCATTGGTTTATCTCAGCTCAATCCTCCTCAAATTATAGTACTTATAGTAACTATTGGGTTCCACAAACAGTAATGGACTGCTGTAGCCAATAATGTGAGATTTTTGCACTATCAAGGATTGTTTATGCCTTGACATGTTAGGTTCTTTAGTTACTTCTCCATATTTAGCATGGCATTTAGTCTAATTCAGTGATACAAAATGTAATTTTTTTGGGTCCAACAGTGCATTTTTGACTTGAAGGTTGGTGTGGTAGCTACCCACTTACCACACTGGGCCATTATTACTGAAGGATGGGCTCAATTTTCTTCACTCAGACGGATGGTTTCATTTATTTATTTGGTGACTTTTGTAATAAGTGATTTTACATTGGCCACATTTAGGGTTAAATTTGCCCTTGTTTGGCCGGTTTGCTTGTAACTAGTTTTGAGAGTAATTCTCCTGCTTCCCAGATGAGGCTAAGCTTTTCTGGTGATAACTTGATTCGTAAGATCAAGTTATCTTGATCAAGCTTGCTTGCAAGACCAAGCTTGCAAGGACGTTCTGGTCCCCATGTCCATTATAACCCAGTTGATTCTACACTTCCTGTAGGAACCTGTCCATCTCCCTCCTGAAAATTCCCAAATTTTATTCCAGCAATTCTTCTTATATTTATTGGCAGGAGGTTGAAAAGTTAAGAGAGACTGATGTTCATACAGTGTTCTGTGGTTGTGTGCAGATTCCTCTACTCCTCACTGAGTCTCTTCGGCATATCCTATCCTATCTTTCACTCCAGTAAGTGTTGTTTTAGTGCATATTTGGCACTTAATCTTTGAGTATCCTCCATTTACATACTGTACTAGAGTTATGTGATATATCAGTATCGGCCTGTTTTTGCACTATCGATATTGGTATAGGTATCATTTTCTGATACCTCGATACATTTTTTAACTCAAATGAGTACAGGAGATAATGACTTCTGACTACTATTAGCAGGTTTAGAGCTCTCTCCCCCATAGCTTACCCAAAGCCATAACCTATCAGTTTTCCCTGGAACATGATTGTCCAGTCGGCTTACAAACAGGTCCCCCAATTACTGTTGGATGAACATGGGTGAACAGTTAAGGATCAGTAACCAAATGTTTTTCACTTTCCAAATGGATGTACTATGTGGAAAGACAAATCAAATAAATCACATCACTGGAAAATAAAAAGAGGTGTTGGAGACATGATTACAGTATATAAAATTCTTAGGGTAATTGATAAGGGCAGACAAGGTCAGATCATTTGTAATGGGTGGTACATAAACAATGAAACATGGATGGAAGCTACTTGTGAGATTTTCGTGATGATATCGGGGCTTAGTGCCCCCACAGACTGGTCCTCGACCAGGCCTCTTTACTTAGGGAGGCCTGGTCCCTAAATAAGCTACAGAGATTAATGGCTTCTTTTAGTGTCATTGTAGTGAACAAATAGAATGTAAAGTGTAGTGGTGGACGCAAACTCCATGAACAGCTTGAAATCTAAATACAAAGGAACCTCGGGTGATGAGGTTCCACACTCGGGTGAGTGTGACTCCGAGTGACTCCATCTACGAGCATTTCGGGTAACGAGCAAGCCACTCGCAGAAAATTTGTCTCGATTGACGGGCTTCTGCTTGGTTAACGAGAAAACTATGTGGTGCTTCCTAGCATTCCCGCTGGTTCTCGCAAATTCTCTGACGCCTCTGACAGTGCAAATAAATGAAATTGTTTTTAAAAGATGCTAATGATGCTGGAATGTAAAGGGGTGACTGCTGTAATGTTGCAAAGCATCGATTTTTTTTCTGGGGGGGAGCCCCTACGGCTCCCCGGAGCTATCTATGGCTGATATGGATACCCTAACTATTTTGCATCAGTCGATGTGGGTGGAGTTCTAGGCCTACCGGGGACCACAAGCCAGAACCTAGCCCCATTCACAGAGGCACGAGGAGCAATGGCCCATAGAATGCACATGTTATTTGGAGCATTCTGTATCTGCCATCGACCAGGACAGGCACCCAGAAAGGTAAGCGCCACAAAACAAACCCCTATTCTGGTTAACAACGAAAATCGTCAAACGAGTCGACAGAACTCCCCAAAAGAAAAATGAGCAAACAAGCATGACATCACACGAGCCGCGCCGCATGCCTGCGCAGCTCCCCCCTCCCCGGGAGGGGAAAGGGGGAGCTCCAGACCCTCGCGCCGGCGATTCCCACCTCAGTTCCTCAGCTGATGGGATAGTGCATGGTCGTGTGGCTCCAACTCCAGTCTTCTTTCAGTGGTGTTCTTTGTTTTTCAGTGCTGCTCTTATGGTGGTCGTGTGAGCTGGGAGTAATATTCTCAGGTACTCGAGCTGCATGTGTTTAGGGTCACCTTCCCCTGAATGCCCTGTAAGTGCCATCCTTGGGGCTTGGGGTTCTCTTCCACAAGTCGCCTTGCGTCTACCTCTGTTGGCCTTTCACTGCTTGGTGTTTGGCCGCCCCGAGTGTTTGGGGGCTTTCATCCCTTGTTTGCTGTGGGGTAAGTGGTAGTTATTGCACTGGTGGGGCACAGGGTACTGCGTAGCTAGTTTTCACTTACAACAGCAGCTGGCTCTGTTCCCTCTGGGTACATTGTCCACTTGCATGGTTTTTCTTTTCTTTTTGCCTTGTGTTCTTCCACCCTCCTTATATTAGGGTCGTTTTGTGTGGTGGCACCCCCAGCTTCGCCCTCATGAGTGGACACGTCCCGTGGGTTCAGCTTTTGGCAGTTTGGTTGGTAGTTTGGGGCGCTTGTTAGCAGTGCCCCGCCTGGGATAACTCTTAGCAGACCCAGTCTAGGGGCCCTGGAAAACCCAGCGGGGGCTCTCGGGTCTGATGGAGGAGACCCTAGCATCCCATCTTGCTTTGTGTGAGTTTGAGGGTTGTCCTGTTCCCTTGTCTCAGGGTGACACTCATTGTTTTTGCCTCCGTCATGTTGCCTGTTGGGTTGGTGACACATTTGACCCCGAGTCCTGCGAGTTATGTTGCTTGTTTGTGACTTAATTCACCCAGAATGTTGATGATTTTCTTTGGGTGCAGGTAGCACGCGCGTTGCAGGGTAGGTTTAGGTTATTGCAATACACTCGGGTTGTTGCTTCCCCGGATGCCCCGAGGCTGGCATGCTTTGCCTATAGGGCCTCAGACTTGGTGGCGTTCGTCGTTTTGGCCTTGGTTCTGTTTGCGACCCCTCGTTCTTCCTCTTCGGTGGTTCATTTGCCCCCCCCCCCCTGCTTCCAGCCCCTAAGCGTCTGAGGGCTTCGGGGTCGGTGCAGGGTTTAGAGGTTTCTAAGACTGGCAGTTTCGGGGGTTGCCCTGTCCGGGGTGGCTGTGGAGGCATTTGAGTCTGTTCCTCCTGCTGATGCTCCAGGGTCTGACCAGTGGGCCCCTTCCTTTCCGGCTTTTTTGGCTGCCCTGGCTTTTTCTTGTGAGGCCGGGGCTTTGGAGGGCGACTCGACCCTGGGGCCACGAGTGGAAGTTTCCGGGGTTGGGGAGGAGCTGACTTGAGGGCCTTGGGCTCCATTGGACCCTGCCTAGATTTTCTGTCCTTCTGAGCGGGGCTTACTGTTGCAAGAAGTGGTGTTTTCTTCCCCCACCCTCTGCGTACAAATTGGACTTGGGTTGTGCTCCTTCCCGGGTTCGGTTCTGTGTCCCTGTGGATTCTTCAATTCCGTGCAACCTCTCTAGTTCAACACCTTGTTACCTAGGTATTTGATTACCTAGGTGCTACATCCACAAAACATTGTACCCGATCGGCTACCCGTAACTCTAGAGAACTCTAGAACATTTCACTGCCACAAACGTATAAGAGAAACGAAACGAAAGAGATGAATAATGAAGTAATTAGTGAGGGTTTGGGGTGAGAGAGGTAGAGAGGAGGGAGGAGTAGGTGGGAGGAGTCGTCAGGCGAAAGGGAAAGGGGGAGAGAGGGTACGGAGGTGAATAGGAAGTAGTGGTAGAAGTAGAAGGGTAGATAGGTAGAAGTAGAAAAGTAGATAGTAGAAGTAAAAGTGCTGTCACCATCCATTCTAGACAGTACATACAAGACAAGGAATGGAACTTGTCTGTATCAAAAGATGTTGGTTAGCATGTGTCAACTGGAATCATGTTCCATGCAAGATTCTTTAATTCCATAGTTTCAAGAGTACTCTACACTCTAGTTTGCAGATTGTATCCAAAAATCCCAGATCTGGGAACAATTAAAATCAAATTACAAGTAAGGTGAATGAAGTATATATTTCTCAATAATTCATTAAGTATATTTATCAGGATAAATATCATAAATCAAGCAATCAAACTGAAGGTTCACTATTAATATACAAAGTGAGTCATTACCCAAGAATTTGAGACCACTACAACTGTCTGCCCCTGATAGTCACACAACACTAGTAAACATGACTAAGTCACCTTCACGTTCACTCACCGAGGACAGAGTCTTAACTTGAATAGTGAGGGGGGATGTCTGCAGTTGACAGGCAGTCACCCCCCCTGTCCGGCCGACAGCTTGTCTCGGCTGCTTTCTTCTGCCCTGTTCTGCTCTGCTGCTCTCCTATTGCTCTATCCCTCGAATCTACAGCTGCCCGAGTACTAGTATTTATTTGAGGACCAACTAGCTAACTCCACCCACAAGTAGATATCCTCAGGCACTCTAAAAAGCCACACCTTAAACTGGTGGCTTGTTTGAAGGCTATCAGGCCACAATTATCAGTTTAGCAGAAGCCAGGTCAACTTCACATGACCTGACCTTGGTCACTTGGTGGTCATTAACACACTAGATGTGTGATTTTCATAATTACTAGGGGCCGCCAACCTGGCGCCTCTCAAAACTTGTCTGGCTTGACTCATGTACTATATATATTAACACTTGCGCGCGCCACGCGCGCACTGCAGACTTTGACGTCATGGGGCTAATGTTGCAGGCGAGCATGCGGCGGCAAGCATATAATCTTTCAAGTGTTCTGACATCAAGTTTCGTGTTACATGTTTCATTTTGGTATCAAATTGTGCTCATTCTAAAGGCACTTATTTTGAAACTATCCCGAGGTCGATCGGATAAAAAAGGAATTTTATACAAATATTTTTGTAGTGGATTTTTCAAGAGAAAAAAAATGGATGTGATCGGTCTCCAAAGCGAGCAATAGTGTTAAATAAAACTAAACAAAATACCTTTACAGTGTTACATTTTGGCTTCGGTCCTGTGTTTCTTTTCCCTCCTGGAGCTGTCTTCGGATTGGCTTGCGGAGGATGTAGAGGCGCTTGGAGCCGTTCCTGGGTCTGACGGCTTGGTCTCAGCTGCTTGTGTGTCGTCTGCTCTTTTGAAGCTGTTTGCGCCGATCCTGCGACAGGCGTTGCTACGGTTTTTCGCTGAGCATTTCGCGTGTCGACAGGTGGCCCTCGTTTCCTCCTTGAAATCCGCTTGGGCCCTGGTTCTTAGGTTGTCTTCTCCTTTTTGTACTCTGCTTTTTGAGGCCTCTGCGGTTGAGCGGAGGCCAGGCGGCTTCTTCCCACTTGCCGCCCTATATCTGAATTGTTGGTTCTCTGGGGGAACCGGGGGGTTCCTTCCCAGCGGGGTCATGCCAGGGCTTGCGGTTCCGTTTGTTGAGGTCGGCCACAGGTGTCGGGTTCGGTGCCAGTGCCGCCTGCAGTTCTGCCTGTGCCGCCTGCAGTTCCGCCTGTGCTTGGTCGGTGTAGTGTTTGCTCTGGCTAGGTTCTGGCTCATGGTCCCCGGTAGTCCTAGAACTCCACGCACATCGACTGATGCAAAATAGTTAGGGTATCCATATCAGCCATGGATAGCTCTGGGGAGCCTCCAGGACTCACCCTGAAAATGGTGTTTCATTACATTCAACGCTGTTTTTTTAAGAAATGTCAAAAGAAGAAATGTTAAAAAGGTTTGTTCAGTGTATGTCAGGTAGGCTGCTCCATTTTCTATAAAATAAAAAAATAATTTTTTTTTTATTAAATTTAAAAAATGTCTGGGGCTGGCGTGGCAGGCTTCTTCCTCTGCACTTCATCGGGTCATCTTGAAGTGGGTGGTCTTGGGTGTGGTTAAAACAATTCCGTCTTTCAGGTAGGTTTCCTGCCTATTTTCAGTGCTGAAACGGGACTGTGCGGATCTGCGGTTCATTCTAGACTTGTCTCATCTGAACCCCTAGATATCTTGTCCCTACTTTTGGATGACCACTCTGTCTCAGGTCTGGCTCTTGTTGGAGCGGGGTGCTTGGATGGTGTCTGGACCTCCAGGATGCGTATTGGCATGTCCCAATTCATCTGGGGTTCAGGGACTGGCTAGGTTCATTGTGGGGTGACAAGCTTACCGCTTTCGTTGCCTTTTTTCTGGCATGAATCTGGCACCTCACGTATTCACACGTCTTACCCTGGTCGTGGTGACCCATTTGCGTCTGCTAGGGGTTCGGGTTCTGGCCTACCTCGAGGACTGGTTGGTGTGGGCTCCTAGCCAGTCTGCTTTGTCTGCTCACCAGGGGTGTGGTTCTTTCCCAGTTCGCCGGGTTTTGATTCCTGGTGAGGAAGTCCCATCTGGTTCAGTCCTAGGCTCAAAGTTGGCTGGGCATTGTGTGAGACTCTTGGACTGCTTCCATGTCTCTCCATCTGTACGCGTTGCTGCAGCTGTGGTCCCTTCTTCAGATGTTTCTGGGGCGGTTGCTCGAGCTGTTGTGTGAGAGTCTGAACTTTGCTGTGCTGGTTTACCCGCCGGGTCGGGTCTGGCTTCGGCGTCTGTTTTGGTTCCTTTGAGGTCGTCTCTTTCACCTCTTTCACGATCGCTGGGTTCTTGGCTTCCAAGGCCCTTGCATCGGTTGCTGCATCGCCTGCTTCCTCTTCGGGTTTTTTCGGGGTTTAGTGCCTTGGCACTTACCCAAGCCCACGCAAGATGTGTTCACAGATGCCTTGTCTCTTGGCTTGGGATTTGTGACAGTGCTCACCAGGCTAGCCAGGGGCAGTGGTGTCCGACCTTCCGTCAGGCTCACGGCACGGTGTGGGAGTTCGCAGTGGTTGGCTGTCGCTTCAGAGGGTATGGTTGCTCGGGTCGCTATGATCCAGCTCCAGTCGGATTGATTTCCGGTGGTTCATTGTCTGAATCACGGGGTTCCTCTTCGGTCCTTGGCGCTTCTTGCTTGGTGTTCAAACCATGTGTACTTCCACGACTCCGCC
>WNGS01000690.1:4707225-4725598 GCA_020271785.1 Procambarus virginalis | reverse complement strand
AAAGGGAAAGATCGACCTTTGAGGATCATCCTAATTGGTGCCAAACAGATGGAAGAAGTACTAAGGAATGCCAGAAAAATTACAAAGTGATGAGGATGGGAAATTGTGGTCGTTAAGACGAGAGATTTCAAAAGAAGATAGAGAGAAGCTGAAACTGAACCTCGCCGAGGCAAAAAGTTTAAATAAGAGCAGGAATGAAGAAGAAATCAATTCTTTTTTTTCTACAAAGTGATATGGGTAGGCAGACCAGTAAAGTGGTACGGTACATAAAGGCAAACCAACAAAATCAATAGGGAGAGGGAGAGTGAAGAATAAGGAGAGTGGGAACAAATTCCTGAAGATTGCATACACCAACATAGATGGAGTGAGATCGAAGATACTGGAGTCTAGTAATTACCTAAGTGTAATTACCTAAGTGTAGTTACAGGATGAGAGCTACACTCGTGGTGTCCCGTCTTCCCAGCACTCTTTGTCATATAACGCTTTGAAACTACTGACGGTTTGTGGGGGTTTTTCTTTTTTTTGCTGTCACGACTTCAATGCGTGCGTCGCCAATGTACATGTGGCAGACGCTTCACGAAGCTGTCGGAATTAGCAAATTAGAAAATACGAGAGCAACCGTACAGGGCCTGGGAGCAAGATCGAGTTAGAGTCCTTGTGGGTATCTTCTCAGACTAGCCTCACCTGGTCCTGCTCCACGTTGGTCGTTGGAATCTCCTCAATGATGTAACACTTTAAGGGACTCCTAGGGTCCTCATCAAATTATAGTTTAGTGACTTACAGGCAACTCGGTGTTGAAGACACTTAGAGCTGAAGGCTTGAGTAATATTGGCAGTATTCAGAAGTGGTTCAACGGAAACACCGCATAAACTTAACAGTAGTTTATTTACTAACTTAACCACTAATACACAGGGTGCTTGATTTACTTTCGAATGGCGTCAGCAAAGCTATGGTTGCATTAGCGAGACTCTTGACGTCTGGCTAATCGACTCGTATCCACTCGTGGAGAAACACCTAACTTAACACAGTTGACAGCCATCACTAACACGGCAACCTAACTGCCGGTATGCAAAGAGTTCCAACCGGATACTCGGTAATGATGATGATATGCAATAAACACAAAGGCACTGTCAATGGGACAGGCAATAACATGCACAATAATAATCACACAATACTAAATTGTGGTGTTATGTGAAGCTCACATTCACAGACGAATGAAATGCAGTGATACCACACAGATACCCACGCATTCACCGTCGATTCACCTATAACCGCGACAGGTATAAGGAGGTGAGACTGTGGTTGATCCCTCAGATCAACACAGACACAATAAACAATGACAAGATCTTGTACTTACAGATAAGGTACCCTTTCCTTACGCACTCACTCAGACTCGTTTATACAAGCACTCGTAGGTGGCCTGATAGCTGGTTTCGCTTCGTAGACACGGAGGGTACTCGCAGTCTCTTGAGATGATTTCGGAGTAGGGCGTGCTGTATGCTTAACAGACAGACACACGCGCACACACTGGCACTGGCGGAGCTAAGGTGGTGACGTCATGTCAGAGTGAGGGCGGCGGCTGGCGGCGGCTGGCGGCAGTACCATGCACTACACTGTACACTGTGGTACAGGTACACTGTGGTAAAGTCACACACAGATCACTTAGGCGGCGGCACTGCCTTAGTTGACAGTCATTATTTCGTTCACCTTTAAGTGTTCTTTCACCAGCACAGCAACGCCACCGCCTTTCCTGATTTTTCTGTCCCGTCTCCAAATTGAGTAGCCCCTTGGGAATATGACCTCATTTAAAATAACATCTTCAAGTTTTGTCTCCGTGAGTGCAACAATGTCTGGTGTCTGCAGCCGTATTATATCACTTAACTCCAGTATCTTTGACCTTACTCCATCTATGTTGGTGTATGCAATCTTCAGGAACTTGTTCCCCCTCTTCTTATTTTTCACTCCCCCTTTCTCTAATGATTTTGTTGGTTTGCCTTTATGTACCACTTCACTGGTCTGCCTACTCCTCTCACTTTGTAGAAAAAAGAATTTATATCTTCTTCATTCCTGCTCTCATTTAAACGTTTTGCCTCGGCGAGGTTCAGTTTCAGCTTCTCTCTATCTTCTTTTGAAATCTCTCGTCTTAACGACCACACTTTCCCATCCTCATCATTACGTAATTTTTTAGCATCCCTTAGTACTTCTTCCATCTGTTTGGCACCATTTAGGGTGATCCTCAAGGATTGATCTTTCCCTTTTACATATCGGCCTATTCTCCTGTAGTCGCTCACATTCGCTATGGTTGTAAGACCTTCCACGAGGCCAACAATTTTATCTACTACTTTTACTTCTTCTACAGCTCTTTCTGACCTAGATGTTATCTCCTTTTCTTTGCATCCAAAAATGATCAGGGACTTACTTCGATCAACTGTGTTTTGCACTAACTTCGGGTTGGATGCCAATTTTTTTCTCACTTCTAGCCTAATGTTTGTTTTATCCTGGTTGCTGCAGTGTTGGGCTTCCTTGACTGCTTCTTCCAATTTTTCCTTCTCCTTGGCCACTTGCGCATAAGTGAGTTGCATATCTTTCTTGCACTGTTCTATACCCTGTGTAACTTCCTCCATCTGTGCTGACAAAAGCTGTTTCTCCTGATGAAATTCCTTACCTAACCGATTGTAGTCATCTATGTTTAAATTTACTTTAACTTCTTCCAAAGCTATTTTTAAGAGTCTATATTCTTCTTCCATGGCTTTGCAATTTGTTTCCAATTGAATCTTATCCTTGCACAGGTCTTTGACTACACCCTCAAGACATAGAACTTTGCTATTCAAATGGTCATTACTTACTTTCAATTTACTAATTAATTCTACATGAGAGGTCACTATAGCATCTAATTTTACCAACTTGTTGTGTAGACTGGTTATCTCAATGCTTTCTTCACTGAATCCAGCAAAATCAAGCTCTGTTGTGCATTTCCTCTTGCCGCGGCCATCTTGAATGTTGTTCTCTGCACTGTAAACACTAGGGGTAACTTTTTCTCATCCAATTTTTCACTTCCCTTGGCACATTCCTGTTATCTCACCTATTTTTCAAAAGCACTATACCTTTATGTTCTCTGGGACACCACTCACTATCGTCATCCTGTACTAGTGATGTAATACAGCTGCAGACACCAGACATTGTTGCACTCACGGAGACAAAACTTGAAGATGTTATTTTAAATGAGGTCATATTCCCAAGGGGCTACTCAATTTGAAGACGGGACAGAAAAATTAGGAAAGGCAGTGGCATTGCTGTGCTGGTGAAAGAACACCTAAAGGTGAAAGAAATAATGACTGCCAATCCACAAGAAGTTGACATAATAGCACTAGAGATCTGCCATGATGATGATAAACTAATGATCATAAATGCATATAGTCCACCGCCAAGCAGCACATGGTCAAAGGAGGAGCTAGATAGTAAACGCGAAGGTCTTATAACAATAATGAGAGAGATTATAGCGAGAGCGGATAACGATAGATCACGTCTGTTGATAGTCGGTGACTTCAACTTGAAATCCATAGACTGGGAAGCATATGAAGCTAAAACAGAAGATTTTTGGACCTGTAAATTTGTAGACCTCATCCTGGAAACATTCTTGTATCAACATGTTAAACAAGCTACGAGGATGAGGGAAGGGGACGTTCCCTCCATGCTAGATTTGATATTTACCAGGAAGGAGGAAGAATTATTTGACATTCAGTACCTTCCTCCCTTGGGTAAAAGTGACCATGTCTTTTTGGGAATAAAGTATGCAATGCATTATAATCTGGAAGAAAATAAGGAGGTTAAAGCTGTTGAAAAACCTGACTTCAGGAGAGGACATTATGGCCACCTTACAAATTTTTTTAGTGAATATATTTGGACAGACTTGATGCTAGACAAGGAAGTGAATGAGATGTATGTCAAGTTTTGTGAAATATATGATAAAGGCACAAAAAAATTTATACCAAAACAGATATGCAGAACTAGGAAACAGGATTGGTTCAATAGAAATTGCGAGAGGGCCAGAGACCAAAAGACAAAAATGGAATCAATACAGGAAAAGGCCAAACCCCCAAACATACCAGCGATACAAAGATGCGAGAAACAACTACACGGCAGTGAGGAGAGAGGCAGAAAGAAATTTTGAAAAAGGGATTGCAGACAAATGTAAAACAGAGCCAGGTCTATTGTATAAATTCATAAACAACAAATTGCAGGTATAGGATAATATTCAGAGGTTGAAAATGGGAAATAGATTCATGGATAATGAAAAGGAAATGTGTGAAACACTAAACGAAAAGTTCCAAAGTGTGTTTGTATAAAATGAAATCTTCAGGGAACCAGACAAAATAAGAATTCCAGAGAACAACATAGAGCACATAGAGGTGTCTAGAGGCGAATTGGAAAGAATGCTCAAGGAGCTAAATAAGAACAAAGCAGTTGGTCCAGATGGAGTTTCACCATGAGTTCTGAGAGAATGTGCTCCTGAGCTCAGCATTCCACTTCAACTGATTTTTCAGGCATCCCTGTTTACAGGAGTTGTAGCTGATGTGTGGAAAAAGGCTAACATAGTTCCAATCTACAAAAGTGGAAACAGGGAAGACCCCCTTAATTATAGACCTGTATCATTGACAAGTGTAATAGTCAAAATATTGGAAAAAATAATTACAACTAAATGGGTGGAACACCTGGAGGAAAACTATATATCAGACAGACAGTATGGTTTTCGATCTGGAAGATCCTGTGTAATGAACTTGCTCAGTTTTTATGATCGAGCCACAGAGATTTTACAGGAAAGAGATGGTTGGGTTGACTGCATCTATCTAGACCTAAAAAAGGCTTTCGACAAAGTTCCCCATAAGAGGTTGTTCTGGAAACTGGAACATATTGGAGGAGTGACAGGTAAGCTACTAACATGGATGAAAAATTTCCTAACTGACAAAAAAATGAGGGCCGTAATCAAAGGCAAGGTATTGGATTGGAGGAATGTTAAGAGTGGAGTACCTTAGGGTTCAGTTCTTGCACCCGGTAATGTTCATTGTCTTCATAAACGATCTACCAGTGGGAATACAGAATTACATGAACATGTTTGCTGATGATGCTAAGATAATAGGGAAGATAAGAAACCTAGATGATTATCAAGCCCTTCAAGAAGACCTAGATAAAATAAGTATATGGAGCAACACTTGGCAAATGGAATTTAATGTGAATAAATGCCATGTTATGGAATGTGGAATTGGAGAACATAGACCCCACACAACCTATAAATTATGTGAGAAATCTTTAAAGAATTCTGACAAAGAAAGGGATCTAGGGGTGGTTCTAGATAGAAAACTGTCACCTGAGGACCACATTAATTAAGAATATTGTGCGAGGAGCCTATGCTACACTTTCTAACCTCAGAATTGCTTTTAAATACATGGATGGAGAAATACTAAAAAAATTGTTCACGACTTTTATTAGACCAAAGCTGGAATATGCAGCGGTTGTATGGTGCCCATATCTTAAGAAGCACATCAACAAACTTGAAAAGGTGCAACGACATGCCACTAAGTGGCTCCCAGAACTGAAGGACAAGTGCTACGAGGAGAGGTTAGAGGCATTAAATATGCAAAAACTAGAAGATAAAAGAAAAAGAGACGATATGATCACTACGTTCAAAATAGTAACAGGAATCGATAAAATTGATAGGGAAGAATTCCTGAGACCCAGAACTTCAAGAACAAGAGGTCATAGATTTAAACTAAGAAAACAAAGCTGCCGGAGAAATATATGAAAATTCACTTTTGTAAACAGAGTGGTAGATGGTTGGAACAAGTTTAGTGAGAAGGTGGTGGAGGCCAAAACCGCCAGTAATTTCAAAGCATTATATGACAGAGTGCTAGGGAGACGGGACACCACGAGCGTAGCTCTCATCCTGTAACTACACTTGGGTAATTACACTTAGGTAATTACACAAAAAAACAAGGGAGGAGACCAATGACCCTGGCTGGCTTGGGGAAGGCTGGTCACAAAGCCGCGACCAAGAGTGGAGGTGTCCATGAAAGGATGGGCAAGGGCAGAGGAAGGTGCCAGGGAACCAAACCCAAAAAGTGCAAAGAGGAAACTGGCAAAGGGCCAACTGGACCTACACCCAGCAATCCCAGACAAGTGGGAAGAGGTATGCCTAGAAAGACCCGAACCCTGGCCGGAAGAGGAACTGACCAACTCTGCAGGCTGCGGGAAATGAAGAAAAAAAATCATGGGACCAGAAGCTGGCAAACTGGACAAGCTGCTTCCTCACCACTCCATCTAAGGGACAAGCCACGAAAGGGTCAGCACAAACCACGAGAAAGTTATGCCTTTTGTAAAGCGTGAGCATAACGTCAAAGAAGCATAATCCGAGTCGCAGGAGGTACACGAAAAGCACCTCCAGAGCTGCTGAAGAGGGAACCTGAGAAAAAGGAAACCTCTGGAAGGACAATCTTTGACAGACCCAAAGGTACGTGGAACCGGACCTGGGGTGGAGCCGTGCCCAAATCAAACCCATTGGCCCATATCCGACTCCCACTTCGATGGCCCGGTGGAGTAGCCAGCATCCGGAAATGAAAAGCAGAGTCCAAGGGAGATATTTCGAAATAAGGGTGGGCTATCTTATCTTGAGATGATTTCGGGGCTACGCATCCTCGCGGCCCGGTCCTCAACCAGGCCTCCTTTTTGTTACACACCCCCAGGAAGCAGCCCATAGCAGCTGTCTAACTCCCAGGTACCTATTTACTGCTAGGTAACAGGGGTATCAGGGTGAAAGAAACTGTCCATTTGTTTTCACCTCCACCGGAGATCTAACCCGGAATCTCAGGACTACGAATCCGAAGCGTTCTCCACTCTGCTGTCAGGGCTGGCAAGAAGGAGAACGAGAAAGCCTCGGCAGCACTAGCCAACTCTACTGCCTCTGCACCCAACTTGGAAAGGGGCAACCCATGGCTTCTAATAGGCTTGGGTGGATATTGAGGCCAGCTAGATTCCATAAGGCTTGGCAACTTGAACAGAAAAATGGTTTTAATAACATCAGAATTTGATTTTAAAAGAGTTGTGGAAGATTAAATTTTTGTGTGGCATAAGCATTCCCATAGTTTTATCACCATTGTAGACAACAAAATTAATATCCCATGACGCACTTCTTCAACTAACTCCAGCACACCAACATCACTCGTATGTCCATATTTAAACCCCACCACCACCACCACTAATTTTATGTTTACATTTCCAACTAAATATTCATACCTGCACTAATACACCCACTCAAATCCACAAACTACAACTAGCTTACATGCACCCACACTGCAATCTCATCCTCAGCTAATTAGTCAGACCCCATACCAGCTACTCCAATATTTACCTACCAACCTCACACTCCATTCCATGAGCCACACACATTCTCAACCTCCTTCTATATGTTATTTTAATTTACAGTATATGTTGAAATGGTTGGAAGGGGGCTACAAATATTTGTTAAAGACTAATTATAAGTGTGTTTTTGCTGTGAGATATTCCTGGCATAGGTACTGAGGCTACCCCTCTCAATTGGATGCGACCAAAACCTGTCAAACTGTTAAATAAGTTTCTTGATATATTAACGTTAATAGCTTGTTGTGTAGTATGTTATTGCCCACTGTTAGTCAATTGAGAAAATGCTGTAAAACTTGCCTTCAGATGATTGTTGACCATCAAAGAGTGGCTATGTTGTCAGCCAAATGGGGGTAGAGAAGATACATCAAGCCTGACAAGTGCACAATTTAATATGGAAATGTTGTCAACAGAAGGAGTTATCAGTAGCACGACTACAGTTGCAGCTGCTGGAGAAGCACAAGCCAGAAGCATCATTACCTTCCCCCATTATTTCTCCACGCAAAAAGAAATCTGGTAAGTCACTGTTATTACCATCATATTTTCATACAGTTAGCAAGTATGTCATTTCTGGAGGGAACCCCTTGTGGCTCCCTGATGCTTCAATGCTGATATAGTTACTAGATGCCATCGGTCATGGAGTTCTTTTTTGGCCTACCGGGAACCACATACCAGACCATGCCCCCACCCCCCCTCCCCCTCTAAAGATGCAGGGAGCAGTGGCACAATGAAAGATTGTCAGCGAATTTTAATTGTCTGCCACTACCAGGGAAGTACCCACAAAGTTAACAAAACAGAGCGGATTACTGGTGGTTATAGGGAATATCAGCGCCTTCAAAATAGCCAAAAGAGCTCCCACAACAATATAAAGAATGACTGAAAATTTATGAAACTTGTAATTACCTAAGTGTAATTACCTAAGTGTAGTTACAGGATGAGAGCTACGCTCGTGGTGTCCCGTCTTCCCAGCACTCTTTGTCATATAACGCTTTGAAACTACTGACGGTCTTGGCCTCCACCACCTTCTCCCCTAACTTGTTCCAACCGTCTACCACTCTGTTTGCGAAAGTGAATTTTCTTATATTTCTTCGGCATCTGTGTTTAGCTAGTTTATATCTATGACCTCGTGTCTTAAAGTTCCAGGTCTCGGGAAAGCTTCCCTATCGATTTTATCAATTCCTGTTACTATTTGTATGTAGTGATCATATCACCTCTTTTTCTTCTGTCTTCTAGTTTTGGCATATTTAATGCCTCTAAACCTCTCTCGTAGCTCTTGCCCTTCAGTTCTGGGGCCACTTAGTAGCATGTCTTTGCACCTTTTCCAGTTTGTTGATGTGCTTCTTAAGTATGGGCACCACACAAGTTAATCTTAAGCTTGTGTAAGCTTGTTCGTGCCACCACCTCCCTCGTTTAGGTGGAGGAGGGAGGCAAATGGGTCAGCCAGCTTCTTCACCCTTTAGTTCTTGCTGATGATAGCTAGTGCCATGGCTGTCTGCGTTGTTGCACAGGTTCCTGTTTCCTGCTTCAGCTAAGTACCAGTATTAGCTTTTTGCGCTTTGTGAACCAAGGCATAAAAGGCACTTGGAACTGCATGTAAACAGGGTTTCTTCCCTGCGTGCTCCCTAGCACTGGCCTTGCACTGCCAGGGTTCTCTCCTTGAGTATGCTGGGGGTTTGCTCCTTTAGAGGGCATCTTTCTTGTGGTGGTTCATGCCTTGGGTAAGTCCATTTATTTTTGGTTTTGTCTTCCATAGGTTGGGAGGGAATTTTGGCTGGCAGAGCACACNTAAAGCGAGAGGGGCTATTCAGTAATTCAATTTATAATAAAAGGATAGACTGGGAGATAATAACAGGGAACTTAAAAACATTCCATGGGAAACTGTTTTAAGTAATAAAAGTCCTACAGAAGGAATAGAAAAACTGACTTCGGAAGCGTATCAAGTCTGTCTGAAACATGTTCCTTTGAGGAAAGCCAGAAAGAGATCCAACGTAGAAAGAGAACGCAGAAGACACTATAAACGCAGGAAAAGAATAACGGAACTGCTTATGCAGACACGAATTTCCCGTCAAAGAAGGAATAATTTAAATAGGGAGATTGAAGAAATCGAGCGGAAATTGAAACACTCATATGAAACTGAAGAAAGGCAGTTAGAACAGAAAGCAATTCAGGAAATAAAGAAAAATCCAAAATACTTCTTCACATATGCGAAATCAAAAGCAAAAACTACTGCCAGTATTGGACCTATTCGTACAAGTGAAGGTTCATACACGGAGGATGACAAAGAAATTAGTGAAATCCTAAAAAAGCAGTATGAGGACATGTTTAGCACTCCAATAAACAACATGAAAGTAGAAGATCCAGACAATTTCTTTATGCGGGATATCCAACCCCTGTAAATATAACTGATATCAACACGAGCGCACTAAATTTTGAAAGAGAAATTGAAAACATGCCCATGCACTCGGCCCCAGGTCCAGACTCATGGAATTCAATATTTATAAAGAAATGCAAAGTGCCGGTAGCACAGGCACTCAGTATAGTGTGGAGGAAGAGCTTGGACACGGGGAGATACCAGATGCACTTAAAGTAGCAGACATAGCCCCTCTACACAAGGGAGGGAGCAAAGCATTGGCAAAGAATTATAGACCAGTTGCACTAACATCGCACATAATAAAGTATTTGAGAGAGTGATTAGGAGTCAGGTCACCAATTTCATGGAGACCAATGACCTTCACAACCCAGGCCAACATGGATTTCGAGCGGGAAGATCGTGCCTCTCACAGCTACTTGAGCACTACGATAAAGTCACTGAGGCATTAGAAGAAAAACAGAATGCTGATGTGATATACACGGACTTCGCAAAGGCTTTCGATAAATGTGACCATGGCGTGATAGCACACAAAATGAAGTCAATGGGAATAACCGGTAAAGTAGGACGCTGGATACTCAGTTTTCTGTCAAACAGGACTCAGCGAGTAACGGTCAACCATATAAAATCTAGTCCAAGTGCAGTTAAAAGCTCTGTACCTCAGGGTACAGTCCTTGCACCGCTGCTTTTCCTTATTCTCATATCAGATATAGACAAAAATACAAGTCACAGCTTCGTATCATCCTTTGCAGATGACACAAAAATCAGTATGAAAATTACCTCGGCTGAAGACATTGAAAAACTTCAAGCTGATATTAATAAAGTTTTCGACTGGGCATCAGAAAATAACATGATGTTTAACAGTGATAAATTCCAGGTACTCAGGTACGGTAAAAATGAGGACCTTAAACATAATACAGAGTACAAAACACAATCAAATGTGCCCATAGTAGGAAAACAGCATGTAAAGGATTTGGGAATAATGATGTCTGACGACCTAACGTTTAGGGAGCATAACCAAGCAAATATTGCGACAGCCAGAAAAATGATAGGATGGATTACGAGAACTTTCAAATCCAGGGATCCCATCACAATGCTTGTACTCTTCAAGTCACTTGTGCTGTCCCGTCTTGAGTACTGTTCAGTACTCACTTCCCCTTCAGAGCAGGAGAGATTGCTGAAATAGAGGGAATACAGAGAACATATACAGCACGTATAGACGCGATAAAGCACCTAAATTATTGGGATCGTCTCAAAGCTCTCCAAATGTACTCACTAGAAAGAAGACGAGAGAGATATCAAATAATATACACCTGGAAGATACTGGAGGGCCAGGTCCCAAATCTACACAGTAAAATAACAACGTACTGGAGTGAACGATATGGAAGAAAATGCAGAATAGAACCAGTGAAGAGCAGGGGTGCCATAGGCACAATCAGAGAACACTGTATAAACATCAGAGGTCCGCGGTTGTTCAACGTCCTCCCAGCAAGCATAAGAAATATTGCCGGAACAACCGTGGACATCTTCAAGAGGAAACTAGATTTATTCCTCCAAGGAGTTCCGGACCAGCCGGGCTGTGGTGGGTATGTGGGCCTGCGGGCCGCTCCAAGCAACAGCCTAGTGGACCAAACTCTCACAAGTCAAGCCTGGCCTCGGGCCGGGCTTGGGGAGTAGAAGAACTCCCAGAACCCCATCAACCAGGTATCAACCAGGATACTGACACCTTGTATTGTGCGGCGCTGGTGGAGGCGCTTCAACTTGCATTTGGTATGGATGTTACTTTTGCTCCGTTCCGCAAGCTGTCTCATAGTTTGGTTCACCTCCAGCCTGCTCATACATTTTCCAGGTATGCAGCCATATATCGCATGAACCGTCCTGGTTGTGTAACCAGATGCTCTCTTTTCTATCTTCTCCTCGGTTTGTTGTGGCCCCTTCGATTCAGGATTTTTTTTTTTAAGGCTCTTTTTTCCTGTTGGCATTGTCCTCTGGGGGTCGGGTTGGGGAGCTTCATGCTCTTCTTTGGCGCAGGGGTTTCTGTTCTTTTGGTCCTGGTGGTAGGTTTGTTCATTTGCAGCCATTTCCTTTTTTTGGCGAAGAATGAGATTGCTGCTTTCTGGAGGGGTCTTTGGGTTGTTGATGCTTGGTTGATTTGGCTGGGGGTGCATCATGTGGTTTGTCCGGTTGCAGCTCTTTACCATTACCTGCATGCCACGGCATTGGTAGTTGGGAACACGCTTGGATTGACCCGGTTTCCCTTCTTCCCTGTTCCAGGGCTCGAATCTCCCAGGTTGTCTGCAGGGTTATTCAGTCCAGCCAGCCTGCAGTCTGTCCTCGTGCCCACGACTGATCGGTCATGGGCACGAGACCATGCTCCTCATGCCCGTGCCCTCCTATAGAGGCCATTTCTAAATGCACATGTGATTGTGGAGCATTCTAGAGCTGTCTTAAACCTCTGTATCAGTACCTCACTCCTAACTCACTTTTCGAGTTAGGTAGTACCTTACCTAACTCGAAATAGGTGTTGAGCAAACCAGAGGGATTAGCTGCAGTGAACTACTGAGTAGCCCCTACAGTAGCATTGAGAACTACATATAGAACTGTATATAGACCTACAGTAATATATACATCTATATTGCATGTAAGTCTTTTCCTGGTACAGCTCAAAGGAAGTATCTTGCAGCCCTCTTCTTTGCTACCATTTTGCCTGGGATCCTCATCCAGAGAGAGATTAAAACATTTGTGGTTTGACAATATTCACAGGCCACATTGCATAGTAAGCAAATAAGAATGATTCAGAACATTTTCATGGGTCGTGGTTAACTCGATTACATCGAATTTTAATTCTAATAAATTCTATTATAAATTAAATTAAATTCTAAATTCTTAAATTAAATGTTATATTTAAATGTATTTTAACCATATGTATATAATTTGTACAAGACTGAATGATGATAATTAAAATCAAAATGTTTATAACTGCATTACCCCTGGGGATTAATGATGATAACTGCACTTTAAGGGGTTAATTTCCCAATATACCTTATCTCTGTATATGTACAGTAGTATATATGTTGTTTTCTTTCTATTCCTGGCGCAGCTATAAAGTCAGCCTTAAGTCGTGAAGATTTGGCGCCAGATATTGAAGAAAAGTTGATGCAACTGCAAAAATACAACAGTGAACAAACCAAGAAGGAAGATGGCCAGACTTTACTCACTTCCACAACCACTGCAACTCCAACCATCAACTCTGTTTCATCCAGAGCCACTCCTTCCAAGAGAGCACGAGACCAGGTCAGATTTTTTGTTAATAATCCAATTTTCAGACATGAGTGCTCTGTAGACCCTTTGCACTGATGTTATTGCAGCCACGTACATTGTTGTTTTCTTGCTGATGCTGGAGAGTTTCTTAACATAATAATTCTTTGCTATAATTGCTTTTGAAGCTGTGGATGAAGGTGGCTTCATTTATTTATTGAATTACACATTTTTTCTTTTCTCTGGCTCATTTACACTTCCAGCTTTCACCCATGTCCTCTTGTCCAAGTTTCCTGTATATGAAAAAGTCTGTCTGTGTCCATCTTATCTATTTTCCTCAATATTTCATACATAGTAATCATATTTCTGGTGGCCCTTCTCTTTGAATTTGAATTATTGTATTTACTTCCCCTAACCCGACTTTGTAGCATAACACTTTCATCGGGCACACACTTTGTTGTAAATGAATGTTACTCAGGAATTGAAAGTTAACACCTGAAATTGGTAATTCTGGTAAGTGAAATAGATCTAGGAATGACTGGGGGATAGTAAATATGAATAGCATTGCAGAATATATAGTGAATAACAAATAGTACTCATAAAGTAGTCAGTGTAGCCTAGATTAACAATTATCACTTCGGCAAAACTTTAGTTCCAACACTCACTTTGCAGGTCAAATTTCCTTACTCCACATAACAAGTGTTCAAAAGAGCAGATGGTCCGTAGGTTTATAAAG
Organism: Procambarus virginalis; assembly: GCA_020271785.1. Lineage (NCBI taxonomy): Eukaryota > Metazoa > Arthropoda > Malacostraca > Decapoda > Cambaridae > Procambarus > Procambarus virginalis. The sequence goes on along the minus strand of WNGS01000690.1, from coordinate 4,711,826 downwards.
CTAGTGTTTTATAGCCTAATAATATTATTAGGATAATATTATTATCCTAATAATATTAGTGTATTTAACAAAATATATAAACACACTGATATACAGTACATCCAGTATCTGAGAAAATATTTCTGGCTCTCAGCACTTGTTTGCACATTCTGACTCACGTTGGGTGAATGGCTCCAGTCCTTGTAATCATAGGGACCAAGTGTTTTTATCCTTCATGCACATGACATGTTTATCCACCAGTGAAAGATTTTATTGTGGCCTAAGAACTCCATGCACTTTGAATGATGCCACGGTCTCATACATTCATATCAGTCCGGATAGCTCCAGGGAGCCTCTGGGGCTCACCCAGAAAATGGCATTTTATTACATTCAATGCTGTATTTTTACATTTATTTATTTGAAGCATTTGGCTTTACTGTATTTATAGAATTGAGCTAATATTAACTAAATTATTTCTTTAAAACCACTCAACTTCACAGAGCATCTTAAGGTGCTCTCAGGATTATGCAGCTTTTCTGGGTCTCCCTGGAGCTATCCAGGCTGATAGGGATAGTCCTAACTTTTGGCATCAGTCAATGTGGGTGGAGTTCTAGGCCTACCGGGGACCACGGCCAGAATCTGGCTCCATCAGAGAGGCACGAGGGGCAATGGACTATAGAAATGCACATGTGATTGTAGAGCATTCTATATCTGCCATCAACCGGGACAAGCACCCAGAAGGGTAAGCGCCCCAAAACAAACCCCTATTCTGGTGAAAACAATAAAAATTGACAAACGAGTGGACAGAACTCCCCAAATGAAGACGAGCAAACAAGCATGACATCACACGAGCCGCGCCGCACATCTGCGCAGCTAGGGGAGGGGGGGAAAGGGGAGCCCCAGACCCCGTAGGAGGGTAAGCCCCTCTTTTTCCTTATCTTCAGTTAGGTACCTCCAGGAAGCCAAAGGGGCTCCCCTCAGAAAACCAGCGTTGAATGGAATGAAACTCAATTTTCTGGGTGAGCCCCAGAGGCTCTCTGGTATCCTCCCTCCCTCCCTCCCTCCGGTCAGCGGTTTTTCATGTGGGTTTTGATGCTCAGCCTCTGAATTGGAGTTATTGAGTAGCCAGCGCAGGGAGTCCGGGGCTCCCCTTTCCTCCTCTTGGGAAGGGGGAGGGCTGCGTGGTCAAGCAGCATGGCGGCAGAGTGTGGTGTTTGCTTGTTTTTAAGTAGAAGGATTTCTGCCTTTCTTTTCGGTCTTCGGTTGCAATTTTCTTACCATGTGGGGTTTATTTTGTTGTGCCTACCTTTCTGGGTGACAACCCCGGTTAATGGCTGAACCGGAATGCCTCCATATTCATGGGGTTTCCATAGGCCATTGCTCCCTTTGCCTCTCTGAGGGGGCCAGGTTTGCATGGTTTGCAGTAGGCTGAACTCCAATTGACTGATGCCCCAGACTAATATAACAAATATCAGCCTGATAGCTCCAGGAAGCCTCCAGGGCTCACCCAGAAAATGGTGTTTCATTACATTCGAGGCTGTTTTTTGTTGTTGCTTAATAACATAAAAGTTATTATATATATATCATGCCATGGGTCCCAAGAAAGTCAGTGGTAAAGTTGAACATAAGAAAATAATGTAGTTGTGAGGATGACGATAGAGAAAACATTTGTAAACATGAAGATGTTATGCATGTGGTGGATCTGGATAGGAAAATGTGTGCAATATAAGAACTGCAAAGTTTTCTGAAAAGACTCGCCCAGATAAAGCTGTAGCAAGCCTTTTTGTTAAAAAAAAAAAAAATTGTTCTCTCACTACAGACAATTGTTAAAATGTACACCAAAACAAATGTCTTTAGACAGATGTTAGTGAGACAAACAACCAGTGAGCCACAACCAGGTCATAGTGGTATACCTACAAAATGTAGGGGAGAGAGAGAATACTTCAGGAACTTTATTACAAGCATTAAAGTAATGCATCCATCATTAAAGTAATGATGGAGGGGGACTTCCCTGCCAAATATTATTCCCCTCATTCTCCTCTCATTCACCCCTCTTCACTGTCTTCCATACACCAACAAGAGTCCGCAAAAATTAAAGTGTAGTTAAATGTTCATTAATTTTATTTACAATATGAGCAGTATTCTGTATAAAATGTATTTTTAAGTTAATTTTTTTGGGTGTGTGGAATGGATTAATTCAGTTTTCATTTTCTTATGGGAAAATTTGATTCGATGTGCAAATATTTAGATTACGTTGCATTTCTTAGAACAGATTAAATTTGTACACTGAGGTTCCACTGAACATTAATTTAATTTACATGGTGGCCGATAGAGGGCACTTCTGCTAAATCATCCGACTCTGCCAAGATTTGAAGCTTGGATGTCTCAATTGCGAGTTGTGTGTTAAAATGAATATGTAAATTTGAATGACACATGTTAAAGTAAGTTTAATTTCAGGACGACAATGACTGGGATCCTGTTGAAGATAAATCACCAGCGCTAGTCACAGTGACAGCAACTAAGCCTCGCCCCAAGAAACAACGCTCAGAACAGCGAACTTCAGACGTGACTAAGCCTAAGAAAACATCAGCAAAAACTGAGGCATTAGATGCGAGGAAAAAGCAAGCACTCCAGCATAAATTAGAATCTCTCATGACTCGCCATAAAGACCTTCTCAAGAAAGACATTCTCAAAAAGAGAGCTCAGCTAGAAAAAGAACTTCAGGTAGAAATACATGTAAGTTTTGAAAAGTACAGAGGGCCACATACTTTCCGGATGCCTTGGGACCTAGACTGAACTAATAACCTGTTGTATCCAGAAAAGGGGTTCGTTATCCTGAAAATGTAGAGTAAAATTTGTTAATTTTATGGCAAAAATTTGAAAGTATTTTGTTTCTTCTCGCCAATATGAGTAGTTCTGGTCCGCTTGTTAACTGGATTATTGCTATTGATGTTGCATTGTTATTTAAATGGAGAAGGATGGATGTTGATGGTGTTGGGTTGACTGAAGTAGAGAGTAATATTGAGGAGGTAACCTCAATTGTTGAAGTGTTTGGATCAATATGTGATGAGTCTGTAGCATCAGCAGACCTCCTTTCACCATGTACCCTAATGTACCTAATGCCATGGTAGAGTTTTAAGCTTTTGAGCCATCCATCATTGTATAAACACTGCTCAGGAATTTTCATAGATTGGTGAAACTCACATGCTTTTTGCATGAGTGAGTCATGCCACTGGATTTTTGGTCTCATGCTTGTACCACTGCATAACACTACTTTTGCTTTATTTACTGCCTGTCTATAATGTATTGCTTTATTACTTTCACTTCTAGAAACAGTGAAAGATGGTAGCTTTAGCCTTAATAATATGTGAAAGCATATTCTTCCTATTGTCATATTCAGTGCAAACAACTCTTCTCGAGATTCCACTCTGCATCTTAATTATTTTAACTTCTCAAATGTCATCATTGACCTCTTTCTTTTTCATATCCCGCGTGTTGAAGCTTTAACTGACACAATGAGTGCAATTGAAGTCGATAGGGTGCACAGAGGTTCTTAGATTTTGATGATACATTATATGAAACAAAATCACAGAACAAACACATCAATCTTGTGACGAATCAAAACAATGGTCCTTGAATCTGTGATGTTACATGGGGTAGAAGGCACTAGACTGGTGGCCACATGGTTGCTGGGCAAACTAGCCCCATCTGTTACCCCATGCACCCCAGCCACCCCCAGGCAGTGAGGATTGACAGGCACTTCCCTCAGCAATTTCTCGTATATTCTTAACCAGACCACCGCTTCACAACTTTCTCGTTCATATTTAATCGGTCCTCCGCCTCACACCTTTATTGGATCATTTTTTTAGAACCGCTCACATTCGAATAATTCCAGTTTATCAGACGTTTTTATTCGGACAAACCCCAAACGGGAAACAGGCATTTCCAGATAAGTGGTATCCGGTAAGCATGTCCTTCTGTATTTGGTTACCTTCATTTAGTAATGAAGGATTTTAAGTGTAATTCCTAAGAGTTTTCAATATTTTATTTGTTCATTGTCATTAGTTTGTTTCTATGAGGTTTCTTTGAGAATACATTTTTGTATTACTGTTTATATAGGTTATAATACTTAATGTTTATTGGTGTAAGGAGGGTTGTAATTGTAATTAGGCAATGTATCCAGTTGTGGCCATTTTTAAGACCATTTCAAATATTTGTTTATGTAGGGGTACGACCATGTGTGTGTGTGTGTGTGAGAGAGAGAGAGAGAGAGAGAGAGAGAGAGAGAGACAGACACAGACAGACACAGACAGACACAGACAGACACAGACAGACACAGACAGACAGACAGACAGACACAGACAGACAGACAGACACAGACAGACAGACAGACACACAGACCAGACAGACACAGACAGACAGACAGACAGACACAGACAGACACAGACAGACAGACAGACACAGACAGACAGACAGACAGACAGACAGACACAGACAGACAGACACAGACAGACAGACAGACAGACAGACAGACAGAACAGACAGACAGAAACATACAGAGAGACAGACAGACAGAAACATACAGAGAGACAGACACAGACCACACACACTTATCATATCAC
>WNGS01000690.1:4634482-4707194 GCA_020271785.1 Procambarus virginalis | reverse complement strand
GGAAGAAGGGAAACCGGGTCAACCCAAAGCAAATCCCCGGCCACCGAAGCCATGGCGCGCAAAGAACGGCGGAGAGCTGCAATCGGACACAACACATGATGCACCCCGGCCTGACCAACCAAGCATCAACAACCCAAGGCCCCCTCCACAACACAGCCGTTTCATTCTTCGCCAGAAAAGAAGGAGATGGCTGCAACCAAATAAAATGACAACCAGGACCGAAGGAGCAGAAACCCCTGTGCCAGAGGAGAGCATGAAGCTCCCCGACCCCTAGAGGCTAAAGCCAACAGGAAAAGGGCTTTAAAAAACAATTCCGAACGGAATGGGCCATAACAAACCAAAGAGAAGAGAGAAACGAGAGCACCCAATCCAGAGACCAGGACGGCTCAGGAGGAGCATGAGCAGGCCGGAGGTTAAACAATGCCCGAACAGCTTGCGGAACTGGGCAGAAGTAACATCAACACCGAAAGCAAGCTGAAGTGGCTCCGCCAGTGCCACACGATATGAGGCGACAGTATTGGGCATAAGATGACGGTCCTGGAACAACCAAGAGGCAAAGGACAGAGCAACCCTATCAGAGACCGAAGAATACCTACACAGTGATAGGAAGAACTGGAAGGAACACCAGGAAACCTCATACTGTTGCCGAGAAGCACGCAGGTGGGAGACCAACAACAAAGCCACCTGCACATCATACAAGTGAGGATAAGCCTGAGTCAAGAACTCCAGACGCGAAGACTTGAGGAGAAGACTGAACAAGCCTCATACCAGGCTGGACTGATCCGCTGAAAAAGGCGGAGCCGTGGGAAGACCCTCGGGTTCGGACACCGAGCAAGCAGTGCCTGAAACCAAGGCTGGGCCAGCCACAAAGGGGCCAGAAGGACAACTTTTCCCTGGTAAGTCTTCAAGCGAGCCAGGACATGGAGCAACAGCTGAACCGGGGTGAAAGAGGTACAGGTAACCCCACCTCGCCCAGTCCTGCCTGAAGGTGTCAACCCCAACAGCCTCGCAGTCGGGAAGGGCACCACATATATCGGGAGACGCCTTGACCTCGCCGACGCAAATAGATCCATGTCCAGAGTCCTGAACGTCCTGCACAACCAACGAAAAGAGTCGGCGTCGACCATCCATTCCGTGGGAAGGGGAAGGAAATGAGACTTCCTGAAATGAGACAATGCCCTCCGCCAGGACGTTGGACATTCCCCGGAGGTGAACAGCCCGACAAGTCACCCGAAGAGCGAAGGACCGCCCCAAAGAGCCAAGGACCGTATTGAACCCCCTCGGTCCAGGCAATGAACCACCGGGGTGCAGTCCGAATTTCATACCCAAAGAGAAGGAAAAGAAAGGGTTAACCTGGGAGGCGGCCACCACAAACTCCGCAACGCGAAGTCGAGATAACAGGCTGCAATCTACGACCCAAAGCAACTCAAAAACACCCAGGAGCAGACATGCTCACAAAATAACGGGCAGCCAGAACCTGTACGACCTCCAAATTCCTGCGCTCGAAATGAGCCCAAGACACGTTACCAAACACGGCAGGAAAAGCTGCAAACGTCAGAACGGCATGGGCGCGAGGATAGACTGCAGGCTAGCTAGACTTAATAACCCTGCGGTCAACCTGGGAGACTGGAGCCCCTGGAACAGGGAACGAGGGAAACCGGATCAACCCAAAGCGCAGCCCCAGCCACGGCATGCAGGTAATGGCGAAGAGCCGCAACCGGACACAACACATGACTCAACCCCAGCCGAACCAACCAAGCATCAATAACCCAAGGACCCCTCGGGAAAGCAGCCGTCTCGGCCTTCGCCAGAAAAGACAGAGAAAGCTGCAAACGTACAAACCTACCACCAGAACCAAAAGAGTAGAAACCCCTGTGCTGGAGGAGAGCCGGAAGCTCCCTGACCCAAACCACGGAGGTCAATGCTAACAAAAATAGGACCTCTGAAAAACAATCATGAACCGAAGTGGCTACCTCAAACCAAGGAAAGGAAAGATAGGAGAGCACCCTGACCAAGGACCAGATCATCTCAGGCGGCGCATGAGCAGGCCGGAAGTGAAACAGCACGAGTAAGCATACGGAACGATGCAGAGCTGATGTCCACCTCGAATGCAAGCTGGAGCGGCTCCGCCAGCACTGCACAATACGAGGCAACGGTGAGAAGCATCAAATAATCGTCCGGAAAACCAAAAAAGAACAAGACAACCCGATGCGAAAGAGAAGACAACATATGAAGAGCAAGAAAATGGCAAATAGAAACGCAAGGAACTTCATACTGTCGTCGAGATGAAGATCGCAGGTGGGACACCATCAATGAAGCCACCTGATCACCATAGAGATGGTGATACACCGGCGTCAAAAGACCAGATGAGAAGAGGCGAAGAGAAAGCTGAACCAGCCACGTACCAGACCGGTCCGACCTACTGAAAGATGCGGAGCCACGGGAAACGGCCCTGGGTTCGGACACCGATCAAGCAGGGTCTGAAAACAAAGCTTTGCTTTGGGGCTTTGGCCTCAGTAGTCCTCGTGGCCAAAGGGCCACGAGGACTACTCTCCTTGGCAAGGATTCCAACCGAGCCAGAACCAGAAGCAACAGCTGGACTGTGGGAAGAGGTACAGGCACCACGTAGAATGGGAGACGCCGAGACCACGCCAACGTGAATATGTCCATGTCCCGGAGTCCGTACGTCAGGCAGAGCCAACAATACGAGTTGCTGACAACCGGCCCATCCGTGAACAGAGGAATGAACCGAGGTCATCCACCAGGACGTAGGACACTCCCTGGACATGAAACGCACGGAGAGCCAAACCCCAAGAATCCAACAGACGAGCCACCTGAAGGGACCAACCCCAAAGGGGCAAGGACCGAAGAGAACCCCCATGGTTCCGGCAATGAACCGCTGGAGAACAGTTCGAATGGAGCTGGATGATAGAGTCCCAAGTGACCCGAACCCTCCGAAGCGCAAACCAGACAGTCATGAACTCCCGAACCATGCTGTGAGCCCGACGGAAGGACGGACCCCACCGTCCCTGACCGGCCTGGTGAGCACTGTTCACAAAGCCCCCAGCCGAGAGACGATCCATCCGTGAACATATCAAGCGAAGGCTCGGGGAGGTGCCAAGGCACGGAACCCCGAAAACCCCAGAGAGGAAGCCGGCAATGCAGTATGAACACAAGGTCCCCGGAGGACAAACCCAACGATTACAAGAGAGGCGGAAGTGAACTCCCTGAAGGAACCAAAACAGACGCCGAAGCCAAACCCGACCAGGCGGATAGACCAGCACGGCAAAGTTCAGACTCCTGCACAACCGCTCGAGCAACTGCCGAGTGATCCGGGACCCCCTCAGAAACAGCCGAATGTGGGACTGCAGCCGCAGCAACGCCTGTGGAGGGAGAAACAATGAAGTGGTCCAAGAGTCCTAAACAAGACCCAGCCAGGTCTGAACCCGGGACAGAACCAGATGAAATGCCCTCCAGTTCACCAGGAACCCGAACCCGGCGATCTGGAAAGAACCACACCCTTGGCGAGCAGACAAGCGGACCAACTGGGAGCCCACACCAGCCAGTCATCGAGTTAGGCCAGAAACCGAATCCCGAGCAGAAGCAGACAGGTCACCAAGATCCGGTAAAGATATGTAAATACATTAAGTGACAATTACAAACTAGGGAAGGCAACAAAAGTGGCAAGCCTGAAGCCCCACCACCAACTGTGCCAGTCCCAGACCCTGGAGAAGAATGTGCCAAGGAGTGACCCGGAGGTCCATGGACACCATCCAGACACTCGGCCCCAACAGAAGCCGGACCAGAGACAACAGTCCAGAAGAACCGAAGATCTGCAAAGTCCCGTGTGTGCACTAGAACAGGAGGAAACCCCGGAAGGATAGGGTGGATCGACCACGTTCAAACGCACCCACACCAAGATGACATGACAAAGCACAGGGGAAGAAGCCCACCCCGCCAGCCGGAACCCCCCAAAGGGGAAGAAGCCGCCCGATGCCACCAGAGGCCAAAAGAGAACCAAAAAACGCCCACGAACTGCGGGACCAAGCGAGAGTCAACAGAGCAAGCTGCCCCCCCCCCCAGCGGCCCGTCAACAGCGAAGGGAACAAAGCCCCTTCTGAAAGAAAATGCAATAATATAAATACACAAGCACACACATATACATATATACAGAGCACCACTTGGTTTCCGAATTTTATTTATCCGAAACTTCCAGTTTCACGATTGGGGTTGGGGAGTCATGCTACACGAACTAAGTTCGGGTAGGAAGCAGTCCGCCAAGCCTCACGCCGGCCGAGGTGGAAGTTATCCTACACGAAGCAAGTTTGGGTGAGGAAGTGGCCAGACAAGCGTCGTGCCGGCCTGTGGTAGTGGGTGGGTGGGTGGGAGATACAGTAGTTTAGTTTGTCCACTGACCGTGTCGGGCGCAACCACTCTGGTGCCTGCTACCCTGTGACGTCACAGATTCGCGACCTATTGTTCCCATTGTTTGAGTTTGTCACGAGACTAGTGTTCATTCCGTGACTTTGTTTTACATATCAGCACAATCAGGGAACATCTGTGCACCATGTCGGCTCCAAATGCAAGCATTGTGTCAGTGAAAGCATCAACAAGCAGGTTATGTAAAAGAACAAGGTCAGTGATCACATTTGAGAATAGAGTTGAAATAATTAAGAAGGTGGAGAATGGTGTCATGTGCACTGAATCTGGCATTAGCAAAAGTACTGTTTTTGATCTTCTTAAGGTTAAACCTACTATTTTTTACTATTTCTTTAAAAGTGAAAGTTGTAAGGCAATACAAAATAGAAAGGTAGTAAGTAAAGCAAAGGTGGAGAGTGTTGATAACAGAGTGTGGGAGTGGTACATAAAGAGGCGTGAGGTGACGAAGAAGCCAGTGGCAGATGATGTCACAAACAAATGACAATTAAAGTCTTTTGCAATGGCTTCCAAGGAAGCTCGCATTGCATCACCTGCATCTGACTCATCACATGATGAACCTGTCAACTCAACAACTTCAGTCAACCCAACACCATCAACATCCACCACCACCTCTTCCATGTAAATAACTATGCTTCATCAACATCGATCATCAACATAAACGGATCAGGACTTCACTTATTGGTGAAGAAGAAACAAAATACGGTCGCATTTACGCTATGAACCTGTCGATTGTTTTCCCTAGAGTTTATTCATAAAATTTTGATAATTTTTTTTTTTAAATTTCTACTTTATTTTCTGTGGGGAGCCCCTACGGCTCCCTGGAGCTTATCGGGCTAATGTATGTTATATTAGACATTAGCTATGAAGTTCAGACCTACCAGGGACCAGCCCCAGAACCTGGTCCCTTCAGAGAGGTTACAGGGACCAACGGCCCTGGAAAACCCCATTATGGTTGGGGGTTTTCTTTATCTGCCATCGACCGGGGTTAGTTACCCAGAAAGGTAGGCATGATAAAACAAACCCACATGGAAAGAAACTACAACAAAAAAAACAAAAAGAGAGGTAGAAACTCCCGACAATCCCAAGGAAACAATCAAACAATCTATTTACTGCTGCGTCGGTCGTCCGCACAGCCCTCTCCTCCCTGGGAGGGGGAGGGGGGCCCCAGACCTCACCGGGCCGGATGCCTTCAGTTTGTAAGCTAGTGTCAACCGGGATAGACGCTTCTCTGGCCTCAAATTCCTCGTCGGTGTTTGCCTTGTGTGGCGTTCTCTTCTGTCTCTGTGTGTTGTGCGGTGGCCAGGAGTACCTCATCAGTGCCAGGGCTGCATGCGCTTAGGGACTTCCTTCCCTAGGCGCCCTGTGAGTACTGCCCCTGCGTGTCAGGGTTATCTTCCCTGGGGCGTTTGGGAACCGCTCCCATAGGGGTTCTTGCTGCTCGGCATTTGCCTCAACCCTTGGGGCCAGCTGGGGCTTGGGGCCTTTGTTTGGCCTTTAGTAGGGAGTGGTGTTGTGCTGGTTAAGGCGTCAAGGTGAAGCGTGACCTGCCACCTAAGCAGCGACCGGTTCCTGTTGCCTCTGGGGACGGTGTACTTTTGCAGGGTTTTTCTTTTGTTTTGTTTTTGTTTGCCTGGTGGAGGTTCTGCCTCATGGGTCTATAGTTCCCCTGATATTGTTTTGGTGGCCCTCTGCTAGGCCCCCGTGCTTGTACACGTCCCAGGGGTTTTCAGTGTTATCATCTACCCCTTGTTTTGTTTGGGTTTCTTAACCGGTTAGCAACACCTTGCCCGGGCTTCCCATAGTTGTTACCCTACGGGCCCTGGAAACCCCTGTCGGGGCTTGGTGGCCCCATGGATGCGTCTCCCGAGTTCCAGCCTGCCTTGTGCGGGTTTGAAGATTGCAGTGTGCCCTTGTCTCAGGGTGACAGTCAGAGAAGATTTCCTGAGACCTGGAACTTTAAGAACAAGAGGCCATAGATTTAAGCTAGCTAAACACAGCTGCCGAAGAAATATAAGAAAATTCACTTTCGCAAACAGAGTGGTAGACGGTTGGAACAAGTTAGGTGAGAAGGTGGTGGAGGCCAAGACTGTCAGTAGCGTTATATGACAAGGAGTGCTGGGAAGACGGGACACCACGAGCGTAGCTCTCATCCTGTAGCTACACTTAGGTAATTACACTAAGGTAATTACATTACCTGTTTTGCCTCCATCATGCTGCCTGTTGGGTCAACGACACCTTTGACCCGGAGTCTTGCGAGTCATGTTCTTGGCTTGTGCTCCAGTTTTTCTCTGAGGATGTTCCTGTTAGGGTACAGGCAGCATCAGCGTTGCATGTTAGGTTTAGGTTATTGCAACGTGCTAGGTTTTTTTCCCACCCGAATGCCACGAGGCTGCCCCGTTTTGGTTTTAGGGACCCTGACCTGGGGGTGTTAGTTGCTTCAGCTTCGGCTCCTGCCGCGCCCCTGGTCCTTCCCCTGTGGTTCTTCCTGCACCTCCCCCCTGTGTCCGGCTCCAAAATGTCTGAGGGTTTCGGCCTCGGCACAGGGTTTAGTTGGTAATGAGACTCGGGCTGCCTCGAGGGCTGTCCCATCCGGGTCGGGGACGAAGGCACTTGAGCCTGTTCCTCCTGCCGAGGCTTCTGGGTCCCACCAGCAGACCCCCTTCTTGTCTGCCTTTCCCTTGGACTCTGCCTTTTCTTCAGGGGTAGAGGGTTTGGAGGACGACTCTGCCCCGGGTCCCGATGTGGGGGATCCTGGGGCTGCGGAGGAGTCAACCTGGGGGCCTTGAGCCCCTTTGACCCCACTTGAGTGCTTTTGCCTTCCTCGCAGGGCTTATTGTTGCAGGGGAGGGATTTTCTTACCCCCCTTCCCTGTATGAGTATGATTTGTACCCCTACTGAAATCTCTGAATATGTTAGATATTAAGTCACTGCACATTCTCTCATGTGTATTATACATATATAAAACGCTGAACTGTAATGCCAATCCTGACCTCAAAAGCTTCATTGAAGGTTGTATGAACCCATGAGCACCACACCAGAAATAAATACATTTTGATATTCCAAGAGTACGACTTAATGAAACTAGAAATGCTCTACAAATCAAGGGACCCAGAGTGTGGAATGACCTTCCCAACCATGTTAAAGACTACCTCTCTCAACCAGTTTAAGAATAAAACTAGACACTACCTAATAAATTCCCTGTAACCTACCTTACACCTCTATTGTCAACCCATGTCTGATATTTTTTTAAATAACGCTGTTTGTCGACCGATTGTATTTGTGCTGCTTTTTCAGTCATGTTCCCCCTTTTTTTTTATCTTTATTTGTTTTTGTTCTCAACTCATTTTATTCTTTATGCTCAATTAGTATTAAGTTATAGATATTAATGTTTTTCCTGCCCGAAACGCATTGCGTAATAGTGGCTTTAGGCATTGTATGTACTAGCTCTATCTATAAATCGATCCATTAATGTAACATCACTTGTATGTATGTACCTTACCTGAATAAACATATTATTTATATTTATATTTATATTTATTTATTTATTTGGGGTCGGCTCCTCCCCGGGTACGGTACTGGGCGCCTTTGGGTATCTCGGATCTGTCTTTTCAGAGGTTTTCTATTTCCCGTATCTCCGGGAAGGTGGCTTGGGAAGCTCTTGCTGCATACATCTTGCGAGACCTGGGTTATGCCTCTGCAATGGATTCGTTCTCGTTTGAGTTTGGTTAATCTTCCTGTTTTTGGGTGTGTTTGGAGGTTTCGGAGTCTTCCTGGCTGGCAGACTGCCCTTTCTTTTCGTTGGGGCATGGCATGGGTTCTGTTGGACCCGCACGCTTGATTGGCGGGAAACTTCTACTTTTATGCAGGTTTACCTTGGGGCGAGTTTGAGCACCTTAATGCGTGCTTGTTCGCTCCCGTGCTTTCTCCGGATGTTGGCCTTTTCCAGCTAAATATATATATATATATATATATATATATATATATATATATATATATATATATATATATATATATATAAATAAACAAATGGTCAGGAGCTGAGAACAGGGAGGGAAAGGGGTGAATAAGACCTAACCAAAATGGAGCGACCCCAGGGCATCCAGGTGGGAAACAAACCTAGCACGTTGCAGCAACCTAAACTGAGCTTGCAACGCAGATGCTGCCTGTACTCTAAACAGTAAGAACATCAGGAGAGTGCTAGAGAACAAGCAGAGAACACAACTCGCAAGAATCTGGGTCAAGGTGTCAGTGACCCAACAGGCAGCATAACTGAGGTAAAAGTAGCAACTGTCACCCTGAGACAAGGGCACAGCCACCAACGAACCCTACACAAGACGGGATGGAACCCAGAATACTCATCCAATGGTCCACCGAGCCCCGACAAGGTTTTCCAGGGCCCATAGGCTGACTGCTACGGGAAGCCCAGGCAAGGAGTTGTTAACCAGTTAACACCCAAAGCTAACAAATGCGAACACTGAAAACCCCTGTGATGTGTACAATCACAGGGGCTTAGCAGAGGGCCACCAAACACTACCAGTGGAACTATAGCCACAGTAGGCAGACTCCCACCAGGCAATGAAAATCAAATGAAAAGAAAAATCCCGCAACAGTACACAGTTCCCAGAGGCAACAGAAACCGGTCACCGCGTAGGTAGCAGGTGGCGCAACACCTTGACGCCCTAACCAGCACAATACCACTCCCTACCCAAGGCCAAACAAGGGCCCCAAGCCCCAGCTGGCCCCAAGGGCGAGGCAAATGCCGAGCAGCAAGAGCCTCAACGGAAAGGTTCCTGAATGCCCCAGGAAAGATTACCCTGTCACGCAGGTGCAGTACTCACAGGGCACTTAGGGAAGGAAGCCCCTAAGCGCATGCAGCCCTGGTACTGATGAGGAATCTGGCCACCGCACAACACAAAAACACGGCAGTGAGCGCCACGAAGGCAAACACCGCCTAGGAAACCGAGGGCAGAGAAGCATCTGTCCCAGTTGACATTAGCTTACGAACTGGAGTGCTTCATAGGCTAATGAATGCAGCATTCAGCATTCAATGCAGCCAGCATGGTGAGGTCTGGGGCCCCCCTCCCCCCTCTCAGGGAGGAGAGGGCTACGTGGACGAGCAGTGTGGCAGTAGTGTGTTACGTTTGCTTGTTTGCTTGTTTCCTTGGGTTTGTAGGGAATTCTACCTCTCTGTTTGGTTTTTGTTGTTAGTTTCTTACCATGTGGGGTTTGTTTTGTTATGCCTACCTTTCTGGGTGCCTAACCCCGGTCAATGGCAGATAAGAAAAAACTCCAGCCACAAGGGGTTTTTCCAGGGCCATTGCTCCCTGCAACCTCTCTGAAGGGGCCAGGTTCTTGCTCATGGTCCCTGGTAGGTCTGAACTCCATAGTTAATGTCCCAGTCTAATACAACATACATTAGCCCAATAAGCTCCAGGCAGCCATAGGGGCTCCCCTCAGAAAACAATTTTTGCCAAGAATTTATTTCCTGCGCACTGGGGGGTGCCATATTTGGAGCCTGAGCAGCACAGTGGCTAAGAAAATGTGTGAAGTATGGGAAGAACTGCAGAGTTTTGTTGAAAAAACTCATGCAGATAAAGCTGTAGCAGGCCATTGCATTAACCTTTTAAATGACAATGTAATGTCTTACTACATCCAAGTGTTAAAATGTATGCAAAAACAAGTGTCTATAGACAGATTCTTAGTAAAACAAGCAAGCAGTAAGCCACAAGCAGGTCCTAGTGGTACTCTTGTAAAACATAGAAGAGAGAGTACCCAAGAGAAGTAATTACCTAAGTGTAGTTACAGGATGAGAGCTACGCTCGTGGTGTCCTGTCTACCCAGCACTCTTTGTCATATAACGCTTTGAAGCTACTGACGGTTTTGGCCTCCACCACCTTCTTATCTAACTTGTTCCACCCGTCTACCACTCTGTTTACAAAAGAGAATTTTCTTATATTTCTCCGGCAGTTTTGTTTTGTTAGTTTAAATCTATGACCTCTTGTTCTTGAAGCTCCGGGTGTCAGGAATTCTTCTCTATCAATTTTATTGATTCCTGTTACTATTTTGTATGCAGTGATCATAACGCCTCTGTTTCTTCTATCTTCTAGTTTTTGAAGATTTAATGCCTCTAACCTCTCCTCGTAGCTCTTGTCCTTCAGTTCTGGGAGCCACTTGGTGGCATATAAGTCATCACTGCCTGATGTTATAATGGAAGAGGTCTTCCTTTCCAAACACTAACACCTCTCCTCCTCCCCCCCCCTCTTCACTGTCTTCTATATTCCAACAAGAGTCATCAATAAAAGTAAGCAATAACTTGTAAATACTTAAGTACTAAAGATTTGAGTGAATTTGGTATAAAATTTACTTTGAAGTTAATATTTTTGGGAGTGTGGAACGGATTAATCCAACTGACAAGCCCACATAGTCCGGTTGGTCCGGCACTCCTTGGAGGAAACTATCTAGTTTCCTCTTGAAGATGTCCACGGTTGTTCCGGCAATATTTCTTATGCAGTGTTCACAACATCTTTTTCGGGTCGCTTGTAGACAAACACCATTTTTGTTTAAATCGTGGGCAACGTTCCTGGGTGTGAGAGCCTCAGTACTGACTGAACAGCCAAGGATGGTGTGCACAGCATGAGCTAACAGCATTGTTGTTCAGCTTGTGACCACAGCATTGCCTAAAAATTTCAAAAATATATGTAACTAGTTTTATTTAGCAATGATAGTATTACAGAAGACCCCTGACTGTGATAAAAAACCAGCGTTGAATGTAATGAAACGCCATTTTCTGGGTGAGACCCAGAGGCTCCCCGGAGTTTTACCAGGATGATATGATAATGTCAGACTTTGGCATCAGTCATGTGTACAGGGCCTATCGGGACCACGGCCAGAACCTGGCCCCCTCAGAGAGGCAAGGGGAGCAATGGCCTATAGAAACCCCAGTGTGATTGGAAGCATTCTATGTCTGCCATCGACCGGGTCAAGTATCCAGAAAGGAAAGCATTCCAAAACAAACCCCTATTCTGGTTAAAATTGCTACCAAAAGCCGAACTAGTGGATAGAACTCCCCAACAGAAAATATGCAAACTAGTATGATGGTACATGTTACCGCGCTGCTCTCTGCGCAGCTTCCCCCTCCCGAGGAGGGGGAAGGGCGAGCCCCAGACCTCTCACGCCGGCTATCCACCCATCAGTTCTGAGGCTGGATGTCAAAACACGCGAAAAATCGCCGACTGGAGGGAGGGAGGGTTGCCGGGGAGCCTCTGGGTCTCACCCAGAAAATGGCGTTTCATTAAATTCAACACTGGTTTTCTGGGGGGAGCCCAGTCGGCTCCTCGGAGCTAACTACCCACAGAGGAAGGTCAAAGGGACGGAACTGGGAGGCAAACACCACACACCCCTCAACGGAAGCGAGACAACCGGCAGCAAACACCAACCCAAGGCGTCACAGCGCCGAAAGGGCCCGGGAACAACACGAGACAACGAGCAGCAAGGCTCCTGTACGAACACCAAAGATCCATGCCTAAATGACAGCAAGGACACGCCGCCCAGACGGCAGCAAGAGCAGCGAAGCCACGAACGCCACGGGCATGGGGAAAGAACACAGGCAGGCTAGCCGCAAGAACACATCTGACAACCCGGGACACCGTCACCCGCGAACAGGGAAGAACGGAACCGGATCAACTCAAAGCGCGCCCTGGACACAGATGCCGTGGTACGCAAATAACAGCGGAGGGCCGCCACTGAACACAAAACACGACACCTCTCCAGCCCGACCAACCAAACACCAACAACCCAAGGACACCTCCGAAATGCAGCAGCCCCATCCCGTTCCAGAAAAGATGGAGACTGCTGCCACCGAACAACCAAAAATGCCAAAACCGAAGGAGCAGAAAACCCCTGCGGAGGAGCAAGAAGTCCAGCGACCCGACCCCCAGAGGCAAACGCCAACAGGAAAAAGAGCCGATGAAAAAACAAACCGGAACCGAAGGGGCACTACCAACCGAGGAGAAGACAAAGCACGCTGACCAGAGACCAGGATGGTGCAAGCGGCGCACGAACAGGGCCGGAGGTAAAACAATGCACGAGACAGCATACTAATGGTGCAGAAGCAACACCAAGACCGAAAGGAAGCCAAAGCGGCTCCGCCAGCGCCGCACGAAATGAGGAGACAGTATGTGGCAAGACGACGGCCCCCAACCCCCACAAGAAAAACCAAGCCGACGCTATCAATTGCAGCCACCTAAGAAGGGACAGAAGGAAAAGGAAGGACCACCAAAATACCCCATACTGCCGCCAAGAAGAAGTACGCAGGTGGGACACCTACCACGAAGTCACCAGACCACCAACCAGAGGCGACCGCGAGGCAGAACTTAAGCAGCCCCGAAAAGGCCCCTCCGAACCCAGGAAAAGGCAGAGCCCTGGTAAGATCTCGGGTGCGACCACTGAAGCCCAGGCGGCACAAGGAGATGGAACGTCTGCCGAACAGAAAGCTCCCCAATGCAAGCAAGCCCGCCAGGAGATCAGAACCACGGGCCCGACGCGAGACATCGCCAGACCCCAAAAAGCCAACCGGCAAGGCAAGCCAGGAAAATTGAACAAGGCGTAAGGGTTGTCACCTGAACAGTACCCAAACCAAGAGGTACGAGCAACTAAAACAGACCATGACAGATAAGCGCACCATAGGACACAGGCTGAAAGAACGCCCAAGAAGCCAAGGAACGCACAAAGAACACCCCTATGGCAGAGGAGGAAACAAAGGGAAGGCACAAGGAAGGGAAGAGGTAGAAACCGCTTCCCAGGGAAGATGCCAGGGAAGCGACTGGGGAGAGACAGGACGAAAGAGCTGAAGCACAAACCCCAGGAAACAACCAGGGGTGGACAAGCAGGCAGGGACAGAAACCCCACGCACAAGGAAGGGCCAAGCCAGGGACCCGAAGACCACGAAAAATAAGAAGCAAACCCCCATACGCAAACCCTACGCACAAAACAGCAGCAAAGTGCCCACACCACAACCTGACACAGGAACAAGGACACGCCACCGCGAAACACGTTACCAATGCACACGTGCAGCAGCAACAAGCACCACCACAACACGCAACATGTAAATAGCAACTTGCCTCTGCAAATGCAGAGAACAGTGCAGGCAGACCCCAGACAGGGCCAACGGAGACACGATAGAACCCAGCAGGCCCAGGAACCTGCACACCAGGCGACCAACGGCGGAGATACCTGCTCGATACCTGCTGGATGGGGGTTGAGGGAGTTCATTTACACCCCAAGCCTGGCCCGAGGCTAGGCTAGACTTGTGAGAGGATGGTCCACCAGGCTGTTGCTTGGAGCGGCCCGCAGGCCCTCATACCCACCTCAGCCAGGATGGGCCAGAACCTCTATTCGAAAACAGGCTAGTGTTTCTTGGAAGTCCACAGATGTACCGGCAATATGGCGTATGCTCGCAGGTAGGACATGTAACAACCGCAGACCTCTGATGGTTATACAGTGTCCCCCGATTGTGCCTATGGCACCACTGCACTCAACTGGTACTAACCCGCAAGTTCTTCCATATAGGCGGGACCCAAGAGCCAGAGTTCAAACCCCGCAAGCACAACCAGGAGAGCCCTACCAGGTGAGTACATAACCAGCACCACAACCCACACACCTCATAACACGAAAGATGAGAGTCCCTTGAATGACTCTAGCATGGGTTGGACATGCACCTGAGTGGGACTGGACGGGTTGAAAAGGGACAATCACTGGTGTGCCAACGGTCTCATTCGTACACAAATATACCTAAAGAAAGACAGGTATATAAACATTTCGTGCTCGGCCGAAAGACGCCAGACTGTAGAAACTCACCTGTCGAATGGAGGCACGAATGTGACACGACCCAACAGTGCCCAGAAGCTCCTGGGAGTACCGCCAGGTGAAAAAGCCAGAGCCGGACACTCAGGAGCGCAGGGTAGAGGTGAAGGAGGAGGCCCACACCCATAACACAGGGAAAACCTCTGCATCCTCCCCCACACCTGGAATCCAGGGCAACCCCGGAGCGAAGGGGCACATACCGGAGAAGGGAGAAGAGCGAGAAGTGAAGCACCCGAGAAAAAAGGGCGCAAAACACCAGCACTGAAACACACTGCCCAGACCAAAACAAACTCCCACGGCGCATGCGCATGACACGCTGGCCGAACCACACAACCCGCTCTGTGGGAAGGTGCCAACCAGAACTACTGTACCAGAAAAGTAGCCAAACAGAACGCAACCCTAGGGAACCGCGAAGTAGAAAAAACAACCCATCACACTAGACAGGAGCCAAAAGAGTAAGCAGGAACAACAAAACCGGCCAACTAAGCGAAGACAAGGAGTCCAAAGGGAACCCAACCGGGCCACGAGTAGCACAACTGGACTACAAGTAGCCCAATACGGCGACCCAGACTAGGAGTCGACAGACGTTCCAATAACACGGGAAGTAGCGAAAACTTTCCCGAACCCTCGAGAACATAGCAGCAAACACCAGTCTCGAAGGCACACAAAGGCACAGTCGCACCCGAGACCAAAAGTCACGTATAACCCCAAGAACGGGGAAACATGACGAAGACACCGTCCCAAAAAAAGGGGGAGCATCCATCGACAGGACGGAACCAACCGACTCAAAGTACAAGGAACCGAGCCCGGGGAGGGGCCGACACCCAACAACACGTATGGTAAGGGGGGAGGAAAAACCCCACTCTGCGTAACCACAAGCCCCGCCTAGAGGGGGGGGGAGAAAACCCCCCGGCGGGGTCTTATGGGGCCAAGGCCTCCCAAGTCAGCCCCTCCCCAGCCCCAGGAATCCACACGACAGGCCCCGGGGCCGAACCGTCCCCCCAAAGCCCTGGCCGTACCAGAAAACCGGGCCAGCCGCAAAAATACTAAGGAAGGGAGCCCATTGGCAGACTCTTACAACACGGCTGGAGGAACAGGCTCGAATGCCCCCATCACTACCCCGGAAGGGGAATTCCCCGAGATTGCCCGAGTCTCAAAACCATCGAACTCCGCCCCGAACCCACAGACAGTAAGGAGCCGGATGTAGGCAGGAAGGGGGACTCGGGGGAAAGACAAGGGGGCGTGGAAGGAAACCGAAGCAACCAACACGAACCAAAACGGGGCAGCCCGGGGCTCCTGGGGAGCAAACAAACGAGAGCGTTGCCATCTACCAAGGCTCAAAGTGCAACGCCCCTGCTGCCCGCACCAGCTTAGTCAGCACAACTGGGTAACCGAGCCGCAACGAGCAACAAAACTCGCAGGACTCTGGTTCGAAGGTGTCACTGACCCCACAGTCAGCAGACGGAGGCAAAACAGAGAGTCACCCTGAGACAAGGGGTGAGAGCAACCCTCAAACTCGCTGGAAGCGAGGGGGGACTCCGGGATCACATTCATCGGACCCGCACGCCCTCAGGGGTTTCCTAGGGTCCCGAGCATTTACTATAAGAGGACTCGCGCTCAAATCCCAGGCAGGGTACTGCTAACTGGTGCCCAAAGCTACCAAACAACTTTCTAAGAGCTGAACCCCGGGACGTGTACACTCACGGGGAGCTAGCAGAGGGAACTACCAGAATAATACTCAAAACACAAGCGACACAAGGGGCAAGAACGAAGGCAGACCCCCCACCAAGTAGATAAACAAAAATAAAAAGAAAACCCCGCAAGAGGACAACATACCCAAGCAGAACAGAGTCGGCCACCATGATTGGTGAAAACAAGCTTCACAGTACCCTGTGCCCCACCAGGCAAAACTGCCCCTTACCCTAAGGTGAACAAGGGAGACAGAACACCCGAGCACACAAAGAGCGGCTGAAAACCAAGCAGTAAACGGCCTAGCAGGGGCAGAACCCAAGGAACTTGTGGAAGGTGGCCCCAAGCCCCAAGGGCAGTACTTAAAGGGAACCTAGGGAAGGGAACCCTAGGCGCATGCAGCTCGAGTACTGGAGACTCACTCCCGGCTCACGCACCACCTAGAAGACAGACACCACACTCTAGGTACATTGCTGAAACAACTATTGGAGCTGGAGCACATAACCAGTGCCTATTGCACCAGCCAAAGAACTGATGGGTGGATAGCCGGTGTGGGAGGTCTGGGGCTCGCCCTTCCCCCTCCCGGGGAGGGGGGAGCTATGCAGACAGCGGCGGTGACATGTGCCGTCATACTAGTTTGCTTGTTTTCTGTTGGGGAGTTCTATCCACTACTTCGGCTTTTGGTAGCAATTTTAACCAGAATAGGGGTTTGTTTTGGAATTTTTACCTTTCTGGATGCTTGAGCCAGTCGATGGCAGACATAGAATGCTTCCAACCACACGGGGGTTTCTATAGGCCATTGCTCCCCCTTGCCTCTCTGAGGGGGCCAGGTTCTGGTCGTGGTCACCGGTAGGCCCTAGAACTTCATTCACATGACTGATGCCAAAGTCTGACATTAGCATATCAGCCTGGTAAAGCTCCGGGGAGCCGACAGGACTCCCCCAGAAATGACCAGGATTCTGATAATAACAGGAGTGTTGTTATAATTAGCTCTGTGCTGCATGGGAGTAATGCTGAGGGAGGGAGGGTGATAGCATCGTCTGCTGGCTCTGTGTGGCCACCTGTTATTGTCTGCATTCACCATACCAGCTCAGTGGTTCTCTATGGTGAACACAAATGTAGATACAGTACTTATATATAACGTGTGTATTAGTGTAATAACAGCAAAATGATTATGTTGGGAGGAACCACTTGGGTGACAAAGGTGGCATGGTCTTCATGACTTGTCTAGCTGTGTAGAGGGTGGCCACTATGCTCTTTGGGCACCATACCAGATTAGTTGTACAGTTATGGGGAATAAAACATGTAGATACTTATATATGATGTGTGTATATAGTGTAATGACACTACAAACAGTATTGTTGGGGAGAATGTTAGAGCGTCTGGCCTTGAACCAATGAGGGAGGCAGCCGTCAGCTGACTATGTGTGGTGACCTCTCTTATTGTTTGAACTCCCCATACCAACTTAGTTGTTATGAGAAAATTATGATAAGGATAAAGACAGTAAAATAGAAGAAACTTCAAGACGACCTGAACAAACTTAAGGAATGGTCCAGAAAATAGCTACTAAAGTATAACTCAAGTGTAAAGAGACTCGAGTTGATACTTAGATAATTCCAGTAAGAGTTAAGATAAGTGCTGACGATACTACCTTCATTTATTCAGACCCTAACCCAAACGCACTAAATAATAATGTAAATAACTGATTTAAAAAGTTCACTCATGGATGTTGTGGGGGTTTTCTTTTTTGCTTTCACGACTGCAATGCGTACGTCGCCAATGTACATGTGGCAGACACTTCACGATACTGTCGGAATTAGCAGAATAGAAAATACGAGAGCAACCGTACAGGGCCTGGGAGCAAGGTCGAGTTAGAGTCCTTGTGGGTCTCTTCTCAGACTAGCCTCACCTGGTCCTGCTCCACGTTGGTCGTTGGAATCTCCTCAATGATGTAACACTTTAAGGGACTCCTAGGGTCCTCATCAAATATATAGTTTAGTGATTTGAGCAACTCGGTGTTGAAGACACTTAGAGCTGAAGGCTTGAATAATATTGGCAGTATTCAGAAGTGGTTCAACGGAAACACCGCATAAAGCTTAACAGTAGTTTATTTACTAACTTAACCACTAATACACAGGGTGCTTGATTTACTTTAGATTGGCGTCAGCAAAGCTATGGTTGTATTAGCGAGACTCTTGACGTCTGGCTAATCGACTCGTATCCACTCGTGGAGAAACACCTAACTTAACACAGTTGACAGCCAATCACTAACACGGCAACCTAACTGCCGGTATGCAAAGGGATCACAAGGGTTCCAACCGGATACTCGGTAATGATGATATGCAATAAACACAATGGCACTGTCAATGGGACAGGCAATAACATGCACAATAATAATCACACAATAACTAAATGTGTGGTGTATGTGAAACTCACATTCACAGACGAGTGAAATGCCGTGATACCACACAGATAAACACGCATTCACCGTCGATTCACCTATAATCTGCGACAGGTACGAGAAGGTGAGAACTGTGGTTGATACCTCAGATCAACACAGACACAATAAACAATGACAAGATCTTGTACTTACAGATAAGGTACCTTTCCTTACTCACTCACTCAGGCACATTTATACAAGCACTCGTAGGTGGCCTGACAGCTGGTTTCGCTCGTAGACACGGAGGGTACTCGCAGTATCTTGAGATGATTTTGTGAGTAGGGCGTGCTGTATGCTTAACAGACAGACACACGCACACACACTGGCACTGGTGTGTGTGCATAAGGTGGTGACGCCACGTAGGAGTGAGGGCGGCGGCGGCGGGCGCTTGAGGCACTGAGGTAGTGAGGTACAGAGGTACACGCTCGGGACGAGTGGCGGCTGGCGGCGGCTGTGGTATACCATGCAGGTACACTTGTGGTAAAGTCACACACACAGGTTACTTAGGCGGCGGCACTGCCTTAGTTCACTCTAAGTCACTCACGACGATCTTTGTCACCAGGGGTTACCTGATACCAGTCTGTTTCGCTCTGGAGATTTGTCACTTTAGGCTTCTAAACAATATATTCCCACTCGTGATTCTGGGCGAGTGTATAATATATCGTAAAGACGCTGAGTTAACTTGACGGTGAGGAATGGACAGTGTTCAGTCTATTGGCCGAAAGACTGAACAACCCGTCCTCTCTGTTTGGTCTCTCTCACGTGAATGAGTTTTGCCTGAAGCTCAGGGCGTCTCGTGGGCACACACAAAAGAGTTACAATTTGACCAATAGCATTGCAGCAAATGAGCGGGAACCAATCATATTAGCTCGTTCGATGAGCAGTAGGAGAGGTGATGTCATGAACACGTCACGAACACATCATAGCTGTTATTCAACATCGCGCCGGTTGACCCCAGAGGTCAGACGCTGCTGGCGCCTTCCCCTCTGTCCCACGCTCTCCTCCAGGCATGTACTCACTGACCCTTTGGTGGCCAGTATGCTTAACTCCCTGTATCTACTTCCTGCCTGGACATACGGCGGCCTCCGTATTAGGATAGTGTTCCTTGTTAAGTGGGCATTCTGGAGACACCCAACATGCTAGGTCACCATCCAGGATTAAGAGAGATAGGCTTTGTGCACGAAGATCAGTGCACTGTGCACTGCAATACCATTCAAGTCAGCTGTGGGAGAATCTTGGGAGACATACTCCCACAGATGTAAACCAACAAACTCGCACTAAACATAGAAAAGATCGACTACATTTTATTGGAAAGTAAATCTTCAAAACAAATCCAACTTCAGATAGACAATGTTAACATTAGCAATAAAAATTATAGAAAGTTCCTTGACCTATACATAGACAAGAGACTGAACTTCAGCATCCACACATGTAGAAGTTGTATGGGGTGCTGAGAGACAGGCAGCTAGTGCATGCCTATTCGTTAGTTAGAGAGAGAGAAAGAGAGTCCACTACCACTACACCACTAAAAATAGCTTTGGAAGAAGTTAAAGTAAATTTAAACATAAATGACTACAATAGGTTAGGTAAGGAAATTCAAGAGGAGAAACAGCTTTTGTCAGCACAGATGGAGGAAGTTACACAGGGAATAGAACAGTGCAAGAAAGATATGCAACTTACCTATGCACAAGTGGCCAAGGAGAAGGAAAAATTGAAGAAGCAGTAAAGGAAGTCAAACACTGCAGCAACCAAGATAAAACAAACATTAGGCTAGAAGTGAGAACGGGGTAGATGCCAATTTCTAAGTTGGTGCAAAACACAGTTGATCGGAGCAAATCCCTGATAATTTTTGGTTGCAAAGAAAAGGAGATAACATAAAGGTCAGAAAGAGCTGTAGAAGAAGCGAAAGTAGTAGATAAAATTGTTGGCCTCGTAGAAAGTCTTACAACCATAGAGAATGTGTGCGACTATAGGAGAATAGGCAGATACGTAAAAGGGAAAGATCGACCTTTGAGGATCACCCTAAATGGTGCCAAACAGATGGAAGAAGTACTAAGGAATGCCAAAAAATTACAAAATGATGAGGATAGGAAATTGTGGTCGTTAACCCTTAAACTGCGCAACGCGCCTGCAGGCTCACATCTGGTTTGCTCAACGCGCCTCCAGGTATTTGTATTTTTCACGTTCCATTCAAAACTCCCGCGGCTACATGGGGTTCACATCAGCTTCCTCAGGGCTCTTGTAAACAGACGCCATCTTTAAAAAAAATCATGGACCACATTCCCGGGTGTGGGAGCCTCAGTAGTGAGTGAGCAACCAAGGTTGGCGCTCGCAGCATGAGCGCACAGCACTGCTGTTCAGCGTGTGACCACAGCATCGCCTAATAATGTCAAAATATATATATAACTTGTATTATTTAGCCATGATAGTGTTATAGAAGAACCTGAGTGTGATAATGACTGGGTACAATGTTCAAATATCAGTGATTCAATGCTGTTCACGATGTTCACAGAGCTAGCCACAGCACCACAGCATTATTTCGTCCATCTAGGAATCTTCAGATGATTTCTTAGGTTCCTTTTCAAAATAAACGTGTGGTCAATTATTCATTTACAGGAATTAGTGACCAGGATTGTGGTTATAATTAGCGTTGTGCGTAGTATTGTAGAAGGAGCAATTTTGGTGAGGGAGGGAGGGCGAGAATTGAGGTAGCCTCATTGTGTGTGTGTGGCAGCCACTCTTGTTTTGCTCACCATACTAGCTTAGTGGTTCGCTATGGGCAAAACATATGTACATGGATATATATAGTGTGTGTATATAGTGTAAGAACAGCAACAGGAGAATGTTGAGAGGAGCTGTTTTGGTAAGGGAGGTGACGTAATCGTAGCGTCGTCTGCTGTGTGATTTTTCATGCAGTGTATGGTGGCCACTGTACTGTTTGGACACAATACCGGCTTACTTGCATAGTTCTGGTAAATAAAACATGTAGATAGGTATATAGAACATGTGTAATAAGAACTATAACAGTATGGTGGGAGGAGCAATGTTCGCGAGTAAGGTGTTGGAGTGAGGGAGACTGGCTGGGTGTGGCTGCTCTCACTCGAGGTGTTCTGAATGTGTTCATGGTCAAATGCTCCTATTAGCCCATATGAGGCAGCTGCTATTGGCCCATATGAGGCAGCTGCTATTGGTCCATACGAGGCAGCTGCTATTGGCCCATACGAGGCAGCTGCTATTGGCCCATACAAGGAAGCTGCTATTGGCCCATACAAGGCAGCTGCTATTGGCCCATACGAGGCAGCTGCTATTGGCACATACGAGGCAGCTGCTATTGGCACATACGTGGCAGCTGCTACTGGCCCATACGAGGCAGCTGCTATTGGCCCATATGAAACAGCTGCTACGCGATGTTCTGAATGTGTTGATGGTATATGTTTATAGTGTGTGACAGTGTATAGTGTGTACATATGTTGCAAATATACATAAATTAACATGAAACATTGGTGTGAATAACTGTATGATGGGAGGGGCAAAGTTGGGGAATACAATGTTGGAGAAGTGAGGGAGGGCTGGCTGGGTGTGTTAGCTCACACTCGCGGTGTTCTGAATGGGTTGATGGTGAATGTATATAGTGTGTGACAGTGTGTAAATAGATTGTATATATACATAAATTAGCATGATACATAGTAAATATGTGCTGCATATGTGTACACAAGTGTCATGCACGTAACACAGTGTCTTCGGACAGTACAGATGTTTTACTGCCATAATATAGTGTACGTGTTCACTATACATAGGATTAGCACGTAAAAACAAATAAAATGTATTTGGAACTGTGCAAAAAAAATGAATGAAAATATATTCGCGGCAACTCGCGCGCCCCGCCCCGAGCACCCCACCCGCCCCGCCCCGAGCGCCCCACCCGCCCCGGGAGCGTACGTCACGGGCGCACGGGGAATGATGACGTCATGCCGAAACTTACGGACCCCATAGCAGCCAAAGTAAGTACAATTTCGATTTTTTTTCTACATACCCATACTGAGGGAAGGGTTTCTGACACTTTAAAAAGAAAAAAGAATTTTTTCCAAAGAATTTATTTCCTGCGCACTGCAGGGGTGTCATATTTGGAGGCAACGCAGTTAAGGGGTTAAGACAAGATCTTTCAAAAGAAGACAGAGAGAAGCTGAAACTGAACCTCGCTGAGGCAAAACGTTTAAATGAGAGCAGGAATGAAGAAGAAATCAATTCTTTTTTTTACAAAGTAATAGGGGTAGGCAGACCAGTAAAGTGGTACATAAAGGAAAACGAACAAAATCAATAGAGAGAGGGGGAGTGAAGAATAAGGAGAGGGGGAACAAATTCCTGAAGATTGCATACACCAACATAGATGGAGTGAGATCAAAGATACTGGAGTTAAGTGATGTAATACAGCTGCAGACACCAGACATTGTTGCACTCACGGAGACAAAACTTGAAGATGTTATTTTAAATGAGGTCATATTCCCAAGGGGCTACTCAATTTGGAGACGGGACAGAAAAAATAGGAAAGGCGGTGGCGTTGCTGTGCTGGTGAAAAAACACCTAAAGGTGAAAGAAATAATGACTGCCAATCCACAAGAAGTTGACATAATAGCACTAGAGATCTGCCATGATGATGATAAACTAATGATCATAAATGCATATAGTCCACCGCCAAGCAGCACATGGTCAAAGGAGGAGCTAGATAGTAAACGAGAAGGTCTTATAACAATAATGAGAGAGATTATAGCTAGAGCGGATAACGATAGATCACGTCTGTTGATAGTTGGTGACTTCAACTTGAAATCCATAGACTGGGAAGCATATGAAGCTAAAACAGAAGATTTTTGGACCTGTAGATTTGTAGACCTCATCCTGGAAACATTCTTGTATCAACATGTTAAACAAGCTACGAGGATGAGGGAAGGGGGGCGTTCCCTCCATGTTAGATTTGATATTTACCAGGAAGGAGGAAGAGATATTTGACATTCAGTACCTTCCTCCCTTGGGTAAAAGTGATCACGTCTTTATGGGAATAAAGTATGCAATGCGTTATAATCTGGATGAAAATAAGGAGGTTGAAGCAGTTGAAAAACCTGACTTCAGGAGAGGACATTATGGCCACCTCAGAAATTTTTTTAGTGAGTATAATTGGACAGACTTGATGCTAGACAAGGAAGTGAATGAGATGTATGTCAAGTTTTGTGAAATATATGATAAAGGTACAAAAATATTTATACCAAAACAGAGATGCAGAACTATGAAACAGGATTGGTTCAATAGAAATTGCGAGAGGGCCAGAGACCAAAAGACACAAAAATGGAATCAATACAGGAAGAGGCCAAACCCCCAAACATACCAGCGATACAAAGATGCGAGAAACAACTACACGGCAGTGAGGAGAGAGGCAGAAAGAAATTTTGAAAAAGGGATTGCAGACAAATGTAAACAGAACCATGTCTATTTATAAATTCATAAACAACAAATTGAAGGTAAAGGATAATATTCAGAGGTTGAAAATGGGAAATAGATTCACGGATAATGAAAAGGAAATGTGTGAAACACTAAACGAAAAGTTCCAAAGTGTGTTTGTACAAAATGAAATCTTTAGGGAACCAGACACAATAAGAATTCCAGGGAACAACATAGAGCACACAGAGGTGTCTAGAGATGAAGTGGAAAAAATGCTCAAGGAGCTAAGTAAGAACAAAGCAGTTGGTCCAGATGGAGTTTCACCATGGGTTCTGAGAGAATGTGCACCTGAGCTCAGCATTCCTCTTCAACTGATTTTTCAGGCATCCCTGTTTACAGGAGTTGTAGCTGATGTGTGGAAAAAGGCTAACATAGTTCCAATCTACAAAAGTTGAAACAGGGAAGACCCCCCTTAATTATAGACCTGTATCATTGACAAGTGTAATAGTCAAAATATTGGAAAAATAATTAAAACTAAATGGGTAAAACACCTGGAGGAAAACGATATAATATCAGACAGACAGTATGGTTTTCGATCTGAAGATCCTGTGTAAAGAACTTGCCCAGTTTTTATGATCGAGCCACAGAGATTTTACAGGAAAGAGATGGTTGGGTTGACTGCATCTATCTGACCTAAAAAAGGCTTTTGACAGAGTTCCCCATAAGAGGTTGTTCTGGAAACTGGAACATATTGGAGGAGTGACAGGTAAGCTACTAACATGGATGAAAAATTTCCTAACTGACAGAAAAAGGAGGGCCGTAATCAGAGGCAAGGTATCGGATTGGAGGAATGTTACGAGTGGAGTACCACAGGGTTCAGTTCTTGCACCGGTAATGTTCATTGTCTACATAAACGATCTACCAGTGGGAATACAGAATTACATGAACATGTTTGCTGATGATGCTAAGATAATAGGAAGTTAAGAAACCTAGATGATTGTCATGCCCTTTAAGAAGACCTGGATAAAATAAGTATATGGAGCATACTTATGGAATGTGGAATTGGAGAACATAGACCCCACACAACCTATAAATTATGTGAGAAATCTTTAAAGAATTCTGACAAAGAAAGGGATCTAGGGGTGGTTCTAGATAGAAAACTGTCACCTGAGGACCACATTAAGAATATTGTACGAGGAGCCTATGCTACACTTTCTAACCTCAGAATTGCTTTTAAATACATGGATGGAGAAATACTAAAGAAATTGTTCAAGACTTTTATTAGACCAAAGCTGGAATATGCAGCGGTTGTATGGTGCCCATATCTTAAGAAGCACATCAACAAACTGGAAAAGGTGCAACGACATGCCACTAAGTGGCTCCCAGAACTGAAGGACAAGAGCTACGAGAGAGGTTAGAGGCATTAAATATGCAAAACTAGAAGATAGAAGAAAAAGAGGCGATATGATCACTACATTCAAAATAGTAACAGGAATCGATAAATTGATAGGGAAGAATTCCTGAGACCCGGAACTTCAAGAAAAGAGGTCATAGATTTAAACTAACAAAACAAAGCTGCCAGAGAAATATACAAAAATTCACTTTTGTAAACAGAGTGGTAGACGGTTGGAACAAGTTAAGTGAGAAGGTGGTGGAGGCCAAACCGTCAGTAATTTCAAAGCATTATATGACAAAGAGTGCTGGGAGACGGGACACCACGAGCGTAGCTCTCATCCTGTAACTACACTTAGGTAATTACACTTAGGTAATTACACAAAAAACAAGGGAGGAGACAATGACCCTGGCTGGCTTGGGAAGGCTGGTCACAAAGCCGCGACCCAAGAGTGGAGGTGTCCATGAAAGGTGGGCCAGGGCAGAGGAAGGTGCCAGGGAACCAAAAACAAAAAACCCAAAGAGGAAACTGGCAAAAGGCCAACTGGACCTACACCCAGCAATCCCAGACAAGTGGGAAGAGGTATGCCTAGAAAGACCCGAACCCCTGGCCGGAAGAGGAACTGACCACTCTGCAGGCTGCGGGAATGAAGAAAAAAATCATGGGACCAGAAGCTGGCAAACTGGACAAGCTGCTTCCTCACCACCCATCTAAGGGACAAGCCACGAAAGGGTCAGCACAAACCACGAGAAAGTTATGCCTTTTGTAAAGCGTGAGCATAACGTCAAGAAGCATAATCCGAGTCGCAGGAGGTACACGAAAAGCACCTCCAGAGCTGCTGAAGAGGGAACCTGAGAAAAAGGAAACCTCTGGAAGGACAATCTGACAGACCCAAAGGTACGTGGAACCGGACCTGGGGTGGAGCCGTGCCCAAATCAACCCATTGGCCCATATCCGACTCCACTTCGATGGCCCGGTGGAGTAGCCAGCATCCGGAAATGAAAAGCAGAGTCCAAGGGAGATATTTCGAAATAAGGGTGGGCTATCTTATCTTGAGATGATTCGGGGCTACGCATCCTCGCGGCCCGGTCCTCAACCAGGCCTCCTTTTTGTTACACACCCCCAGGAAGCAGCCCATAGCAGCTGTCTAACTCCCAGGTACCTATTTACTGCTAGGTAACAGGGGTATCAGGGTGAAAGAAACTGTCCATTTGTTTTCACCTCCACCGAGATCTAACCCGGAATCTCAGGACTACGAATCCGACGTTCTCCACTCTGCTGTCAGGGCTGGCAAGAAGGAGAACGAGAAAGCCTCGGCAGCACTAGCCAACTCTACTGCCTCTGCACCCAACTTGGAAAGGGGCAACCCATGGCTTCTAATAGGCTTGGGTGGATATTGAGGCCAGCTAGATTCCATAAGGCTTGGCAACTTGAACAGAAAAATGGTTTTAATAACATCAGAATTGATTTAAAAGAGTTGTGGAAGATTAAATTTTTGTGTGGCATAAGCATTCCCATAGTTTTATCACCATTGTAGACAACAAATTAATATCCCATGACGCACTTCTTCAACTAACTCCAGCACACCAACATCACTCGTATGTCCATATTTAAACCCCACCACCACCACCACTAATTTTATGTTTACATTTCAACTAAATATTCATACCTGCACTAATACACCCACTCAAATCCACAAACTACAACTAGCTTACATGCACCCACACTGCAATCTCATCCTCAGCTAATTAGTCAGACCCCATACCAGCTACTCCAATATTTACCTACCAACCTCACACTCCATTCCATGAGCCACACACATTCTCAACCTCCTTCTATATGTTATTTTAATTTACAGTATATGTTGAAATGGTTGGAAGGGGGCTACAAATATTTGTTAAAGACTAATTATAAGTGTGTTTTTGCTGTGAGATATTCCTGGCATAGGTACTGAGGCTACCCCTCTCAATTGGATGCGACCAAAACCTGTCAAACTGTTAAATAAGTTTCTTGATATATTAACGTTAATAGCTTGTTTGTGTAGTATGTTATTGCCCACTGTTAGTCAATTGAGAAAATGCTGTAAAACTTGCCTTCAGATGATTGTTGACCATCAAAGAGTGGCTATGTTGTCAGCCAAATGGGGTAGAGAAGATACATCAAGCCTGACAAGTGCACAATTTAATATGGAAATGTTGTCAACAGAAGGAGTTATCAGTAGCACGACTACAGTTGCAGCTGCTGGAGAAGCACAAGCCAGAAGCATCATTACCTTCCCCCATTATTTCTCCACGCAAAAAGAAATCTGGTAAGTCACTGTTATTACCATCATATTTTCATACAGTTAGCAAGTATGTCATTTCTGGAGGGAACCCTTGTGGCTCCCTGATGCTTCAATGCTGATATAGTTACTAGATGCCATCGGTCATGGAGTTCTTTTTTGGCCTACCGGGAACCACATACCAGACCATGCCCCCACCCCCCCCCCCCTCTAAAGATGCAGGGAGCAGTGGCACAATGAAAGATTGTCAGCGAATTTTAATTGTCTGCCACTACCAGGGAAGTACCCACAAAGTTAACAAAACAGAGCGGATTACTGGTGGTTATAGGAATATCAGCGCCTTCAAAATAGCCAAAAGAGCTCCCACAACCATATAAAGAAATGACTGAAAATTTATGAAACTTGTAATTACCTAAGTGTAATTACCTAAGTGTAGTTACAGGATGAGAGCTACGCTCGTGGTGTCCCGTCTTCCCAGCACTCTTTGTCATATAACGCTTTGAAACTACTGACGGTCTTGGCCTCCACCACCTCTCCCCTAACTTGTTCCAACCGTCTACCACTCTGTTTGCGAAAGTGAATTTTCTTATATTTCTTCGGCATCTGTGTTTAGCTAGTTTATATCTATGACCTCTTGTTCTTAAAGTTCCAGGTCTCGGGAAATCTTCCCTATCGATTTATCAATTCCTGTTACTATTTTGTATGTAGTGATCATATCACCTCTTTTTCTTCTGTCTTCTAGTTTTGGCATATTTAATGCCTCTAACCTCTCCTCGTAGCTCTTGCCCTTCAGTTCTGGGAGCCACTTAGTAGCATGTCTTTGCACCTTTTCCAGTTTGTTGATGTGCTTCTTAAGATATGGGCACCACACAAGTTTAATCTTAAGCTTGTGTAAGCTTGTTCGTGCCACCACCTCCCCTCGTTTAGGTGGAGGAGGGAGGCAAATCGGGTCAGCCAGCTTCTTCACCCTTAGTTCTTGCTGATGATAGCTAGTGCCATGGCTGTCTGCTTGTTGCACAGGTTCCTGTTTCCTGCTTCAGCTAAGTACCATATTAGCTTTTTGCGCTTTGTGAACCAAGGCATAAAAGGCACTTGGAACTGCATGTACACAGGGTTTTCTTCCCTGCGTGCTCCCTAGCACTGGCCTTGCACTGCCAGGGTTCTCATCCTTGGAGTATGCTGGGGGTTTGCTCCTTTAGAGGGCATCTTCTCTTGTGGTGGTTCATGCCTTGGGTAAGTCCATTTATTTTTGGTTTTGTCTTCCATAGGGTTGGGAGGGAATTTTGGCTGGCAGAGCACACTAGGATTCGTGCATGCTAAGGTCTGCCCTCTCAGCCTCAGGTGAGCTGTGTTGCCCTGCATATACCCGTTCCATGGTCCATATGACTATTCTATTTGTATTCCAATACAAAGAGACTTCCCTTCTCGAAGGACCTAACTATTCCAGGGTTCCGACATAGCGATCGTAGTGCATGGTCTTCCTAGACCAACAACCAGGAGACCTGGTCAGAGACTGGCCGGTGGAACGACAGGTAGGGCCATCCCATGCAAACCCTGGAAAACCCCTGCGGTTTGGTAGTCTAGTGGATACAGTATCCCTGTTGAACCCTCTCTCGGTGTGTACAAATTTGAGGTTCTGCAACAAGCGTGTGAACACCATTACCCGCAGGCCTATCGTAAAATCCTGGTTGGACACTGGTTTGGGCCTCCAGAACCTCCCAGTAAATTCAGAGTTCCAGGTTGATAGGCTTTTGTCCTATTATAGCCAAGTGGATTAAGGCAGATGTCCGAGAATCACCAGAATGCAGGTTCGAGTCGCCCCATTGGCCCTAAATAATTTTCTCATCAGACATAGATATAGAATGCTTCCAACCGCTTGGGTGATTTCTATAGGCCATTGCTCCTCTTGCCTCTCTGAGGAGGCCAGGTTCTAGCTCGTGGTCCCTGGTAGACCTAAGAACTCCCTGGCTTACCTGATGCCAAGGTCTAATACTTCATATCAGCCCAGATAGCTTCGGAAGCCTCTGGGACTCACCCAGAAAATGGAGTTTCATTACATTCAACGCTGGTTTTTGAGCTCTTCATGTGTGCCTCTTTACTCCTACAGTTTCCTATGATGTGGGTCTTGCGCAGCTACATGCTCAGGTTCCCCTACTGACGGCTGCTTTGGTTATCGATGACCTTCATGTTTGCTCGCACTTGTCTTCAGTCATGTGTTTCTTGACTCGCCTCCAGCTTCATTCCGATTGGCTCTCGAAGGACGTTGGGATGCTTGATTGGGTTCCTCATGCGTGGATGTCTTGGCCTGTGCTGCATTGGCATCAGGTGCCCTCCCTAAGCTGTATGCTTGAATCCTCCATGACGTTGTCGTCATGTTTTTCACCTCTCATCTCGCAGGTTGGCAAGCCATGTTGGCCCGGTCTTTGGACTCTGTGTGGGCCCTGGCTCTCATCTTGGCTTTCCCTCTTTTGTCCTCTGCTGTTTCCTGAGGACATTGTTTCTCAGTTTTTGTCTGCTGCTGCTGCTGTTGTTTTCAATCCTGTGTCTAATTTGTTGTGTGTGCTGGGGGGGGGGTGTTTCTCACCTTTCCCAGTGATTTGGTCGGGCCAGGCTTGTAACGGGGGGGGGGGAAGAGAAATGGAATAATGAGTAACTAAGAAGTGAGTAGAAGAGGTAGAAGGGAAGATAGGTAGAAGTAGGAAAGTAGATAGTAGAAGTAGAAGAGTAGATAGTAGAAGTAGAAAATAGTAAATAGAAAATTTGCTGGGTGAAGTGAGAAATTAGCTAGAAGAAGAAGATTGCTGCCACCATCCATTCTAGATCATTTACATACAAGACAAGGAATGGAACTTGTCTGTATCAACATAATATACTCAAAGATGTTATTACCATGTTTCAACTCTAAACATGTACTCATTAATTTCACGAACCAGTAACCGCTGAGATTTTCTCATCTCAACTCAAAAACTCTAGGGAACAAAGTTAAACACAGTTTAAATAATAACTTTCAATTATATTTCACATACTAAGTATCAATAATTTAAGCAAGTATAAATGTTCAAGCTTAATATTTCAAAGTGAGTCATCATCCAAGAATTCGAGAACCCTACAACTCGACTGCCCCTGATCATCACATAACACCTGTTTAGTGAACACGACAAAGTCCCTCAATGTTCAACTCACCAAGTGTCTGAGTCTCCGTGGAATAGAGAGAGGGGGGGGGTCTGTAGTTGACAGAGACTGTCCCGCCCCACCGGCTGACCGTCTGTGTGGACGGCTGGCCGCTGCTGGCTGTTCTTCTGTCTATTGCTCTGCTTCTTCTTCTGTCCTTCTCCTCTTGAACCCATAGGTCCCCGAGTATATATTGGGAGACCTAGTAGTTAACTCCGCCCACAAGTTAGATAGCCTCCGGCACTTTACCAAGCCACTCCTTAAACGTCGGCATGTTTGAAGGCTACCAGGCTCAATTATAAGATTAGCGGGAGGCCAGGTGAGATTCGCCTGGCTGACCTCAGGTCACTTGGTTGTCAATTAACACTTAGAGGGGTGAGATCCCGGCCGGACAAGTTGGCGTCTGTCAAATCCTTGTCTGTGACTCATATATCTCCATGTATGTATTAAATAAAACTAAACCAAACACCTACTGTGTTACAGGCTGTTTCCTGCTGTTAGTCGAAGTGTGTCCTCTGTGGTGCCAGCAGCGGATTGGATGTGCGTTATTCCTTCCTACCTTCCTTCCTTCCGTTCTTCCTTCCTTCCTTTCTTTCTTTCTTTCTTTCTTTCTGTCCTTCCTTCCTTCCTTCCTTCCTTCCTTCCTTCCTTCCTTCCTTCCTTCCTTCCTTCCTTCCTTCCTTCCTTCCTTCCTTCCTTCCTTCCTTCCTTCCTTTCTTTTCATTTCTTTTTTCTTTTCCTTTCCTTTCCTTTTCTTTCCTTTCCTTTCCTTTCCTTGTCTTGTCTTGTCTTGTCTTTCAGGTCAGCGCAGTGATCGCTCTGCTCGAAGGGCAGGCTTTCGGGGTTTGTGCCAACTCTTTCACAGATCACCCATTTGATTGGGGAATTGAAAAGGGTGGGAGGCTACCTCGGTTTGCCAGCTCTTGGTCCCGTGATTTATGGGCATTTCATGTCATTTCTTGTGGCCTGCTGTGAAGTTGGTCGGTCTCGCCTCCTTCAAGGGATTGGGTCTTATGAGACAGGGCCCCATCTCCTTGCCTTCATTGGGTCTTCCTGAAGTGGCTGGCTTCTGCTGTGGTCAAAATGACCTCGTCTTTCTTGGTGGGTTTCCTGCCTATTTCTAGTCCTGAAATGGGATTGTTCAGATCTCTTGTTTTATGTTTATCTGCAACAAAGGCAGACCCTCCCCCCCCACCAGGTAAAGAAAACAAAAAATAAAAATAAAACCCCTCAAAGAGGACAATGTACCCAGGTGGAACAGAGCCGGCTGCTATGAGAGGTGACAACAAGCTGTGCAGTACCCTGCGCCCCTACCAGTTCAAACTACCTCTTACCCTAAGGCGAACAAGGGTGCAAGAAATACCCCAACACACAAAGGGCGCCCGAACGCCGAGCAGCAACCGACCAAGTTCCTTAGGCAGAACCAAAGGAACTTGTGGAAGGCGGCCCCAAGCCCCCAAGGGCAGTACTTAACTGGCACCGAGGGAAGGTAGCCCTAGGTGCATGCAGCCCGAGTACTGAAGAGAATACTCCTGGTTCGTGCACCACCCCAAGGAACAGCCCACACCACAAGGCACAAAGCTGGAGATAATGTCAGGAGCCAGAGCACACAACTTTAGCCTAGCGCATCAGCCTCAAAACTGAGGATTTGGGTGGCCAGCGCGAGGGGTCTTGACTCCCCCTTCCCCCTCCTGGAGAGAGGGGGAGGGAACTGCGCAGACAGCGGCTTGGCAATGTGGTAACGCCATACTCGTTTGCTTGTTTTTCTTTGGGATGTTCTGTCCACTTGTTTGACTTTTATTAGTAGTTTCAACCAGAATAGGGCTTTGTTTTGGGTTGCTTACCTTTCAGAGTACTGTCTCCACTCGATTATCCGGACTGTATGGGAAGGACCCCCAGCCGGATAATCACGAGTTCCGGATAATGGTACTTTTTCACCTCAGAATCCAAAACTAACCATTTCCAACTATTTTTTATACTACAAACAACATAATTTGAATTGCCTTGCCACATATAATTATCAAATATTCAACTAGAAACCTCAACTTACCATGTTATTGTTCATCTTCTTGATTGATGCCACACATCTTGAAGTTAAAAATTCTTGATAATTTACGTAACCTATACTAACACAACACTAAAATTAACACTCAAAATTACTGTACAGTTCATTAAGCAAAGTTAGTTTTGACTGCCAGCTGTGGAAGCCTCACTGGTTTGAAGGCATTTGGCTTGCCTGTGACGCCTCACTGGTTGAAGGCGCTTGGCTTGCCTGTGACGCCTCACTGGTTGAAGGCATTTGGCTTGCCTGTGACGCCTCACTGGTTGAAGGCATTTGGCTTGCCTGTGACGCCTCACTGGTTGAAGGCATTTGGCTTGCCTGTGACGCCTCACTGGTTGAAGGCATTTGGCTTGCCTGTGACGCCTCACTGGTTGAAGGCGCTTGGCTTGCCTGTGACGCCTCACTGGTTGAAGGCATTTGGCTTGCCTGTGACGCCTCACTGGTTGAAGGCATTTGGCTTGCCTGTGACGCCTCACTGGTTGAAGGCGCTTGGCTTGCCTGTGACGCCTCACTGGTTGAAGGCATTTGGCTTGCCTGTGACGCCTCACTGGTTGAAGGCATTTGGCTTGCCTGTGACGCCTCACTGGTTGAAGGCGCTTGGCTTGCCTGTGACGCCTCCCTTGTTGAAGGCATTTGGCTTGCCTGTGACGCCTCACTGGTTGAAGGCATTTGGCTTGCCTGTGACGCCTCACTTGTTGAAGGCATTTGGCTTGGCTGTGACGCCTCACTTGTTGAAGGCGCTTGGCTTGCCTGCGACGCCTCACTTGTTGAAGGCGCTTGGCTTGCCTGCGACGCCTCACTTGTTGAAGGTGCTTGGGTTGCCTGCGACGCCTCACTTGTTGAAGGCGCTTGGCTTGCCTGCGATGCCTTGTCCCTCGGTTTCCCTGGGGGTTCTGTCTGGGGGCTGTGCTTTGCCTTTCTGTGGTGCATTTCCGCCGACAAATGTGGTGGTTAGGGCTCCCCCTGGTTCGATTCCGGGTTCCTTTGGGTTCTTTGGTTTCGTTTTGGAGGTTTCTTCCTCTTGGGCCTCCTTTGTGGGTTCAGGGGGCTTTGTTTCCTCGTGTGTGACCCGGTTATGCCTTCTGGAGTTCCGGGGTCTTCCTGGCTTCCAGACTGATCTTTTTGGGTCTTGGCACGTGTTGTGGTCGTGCTGGGACTTTGAGGTTTTGTTGTCGTGGTGGGCCTTTTGATGCAGTTTTGTGCCTTCTTCACCTGGCCGGCGTGGTGCTCTCTGCCCACTGGTCGGCGGCTTGTAATTTTCTTTTCACGTGTATGTGTGTGTGTACACATGTACATGTGTACACTGTGTGTGCACATGCGTATGTGTATATGTATATGTATGTGTATTTACATAATGTGTATATCTGTGTATGTGTACCTTTTCTTTTGGAAGGGTCTCTGTTGACGGGGCGCTGGGGAAACAGCTTGCTCTGTTGACTCTCGCATGGTCCCGTGGTTAGTGGGCGCTTTTGGTTGTTTTCCGGCCTCTGGTGGCAGCGGTGGACGGCTTCTCCCCCTTCGGGGGGTTCACAGCTGGCGGGGTGGGCTTCTTCCCCTGCACTTCGTCATGTCATCTTAGTGGGTGCATTGGACGTGGTCGATCTGCCCCATCCTTCTAGGGTTCCCATCTGCTCTTTGCAGACATGGGCTTGTCGAATCTGCGGTTCTTCTGGACTTCTTCAGTCTGCGCTCTGGATTCTATGCCCTCATCGGAGGACTGATGTCTCCTGTCCGGCTTCTGTTGGGGCCGGGTGCCTGGATGGTGGCCCTGGACCTCCAGGTCAATTCTTGGCACGTTCCTCTCCAGTTTTCCGGGACTGGCACAGTTGGTGGTGGGGCTTCAGGCTTGCCGCTTTTGTTGCCTTCCCTATTTTGTAATTGGCACTTGGTGTTTTTTTGCATCTTTACCGGATCTTGGTGCCCTGTCTGAGTCTGCTTGGGATTCGGTGTCTGGCCTACCTCGACGACTGGCTGGTGTGGGCTCCCAGTCGGTCCGCTTGTCTGCTCGCCAGGAGTGTGGTTCTTTCCAGATCGCTGGGTTTGGTTTCCTGGTGATCTGGAGGCCATTCCATCTGTGTCCGTCCCGGGTTCGGACCTGGCTGAGCCTTGTTTAGGGCTCTTGGGCCGCTCCTTGTCTTTCCCTCCAGAAGTGTTGCTGCGGCTGTGGTCCCACCTTCAACTGGTCATGAGGGGGTCCCGGGTTGCTCAGCGGTTACTCGAGCAATTGTGTGGGAGTCTGAACTTCGACGTGCTGGTCTGCCCGCTGGGTTGGGTTTGACTTCGGCATCTTTTTTGGTTCCTTCGGAGACTCCCCTTCCGCCTCTCTTGCAATCGTTGGGTTTGTTCCTCCAGGGCTCTTGTGTTGGTGCTGCGTCACCAGCTTCCTCTTTGGGGTTTTCGGGGTTCCGTGCCTTGGTACCTCCCCGAGCCTTCGCTCGATGTGTTCACGGACTGGTCATCTCTCGGCTGGGTCTTTGTGACCAGTGCTCACCAGGTCGGCCGGGGAAGTTGGGGGTCTGTCCGTCCGTCGAGCTCACAGCACGGTTCGGGAGTTCGTGGCTGTCTGGTTTGCACTTCGGAGGGTTTGGGTCACTCGGTGCTCTACCATTCAGCTCCATTCGAACTGTTCTCTGGCAGTTCTTTGCCGGAACCACAGGGTTTCTCTTGGGTGTTGACCTTTGGGGGTTGGTTCCTTAGAGTGGCTCGTTTGCTGGATTCTTGGGGTTTGGCTAACCGTGAGGTTCATGTCCGGTGTGTGTCCTGCGTCCTGGTGGACAGCTGTCTCGGTTCATTCCTCTGTTCGTGGATTGGCCAGTTGTCGCCGACTCGTTTTGTTGGCTCTGCCGGACGCATGGACTCCTGGCCATGGACGTCTTCGAGTCGGCGTGTTCTAGGCGTCGCCCCTTTTTATGTGGGGCCCTTTCCCGCCTGCGAGGCATTCACGGTGGATACTTTTCAGCAGGACTGGTCGAAGTGGAGGTACCTGTTCCTCTTCTCTCGGTCCAGCTGTTGCTTTGGGGTTCTGGGTCGGTTGGAGCCCATTCCCACGAGAGTAGTCCTTATGGTCCCTTGGTGGCCGGCTCAGCTTTATTTTTAGACGCTGCTTGATAGGTGTCTGAACCCGGGGCATTTTCCCGCGGCTCCGCTTCTTTTGGCAGGTCAGATTGGTCCTGTACGTGACTGGTTTGGCCTTCTCCTCGGCTCTTCGCGTCTGGTATTTTGACGCAGGTATCACCATCTCTGTGGTGATCAGGTGGCTTTATTGACGCTATCCCACCTGCAAGCTTTGTCTTGGCGACAGTATGACGTTCCTGGTGTTTCTGATGCACTTTTTCTTGCTCTTCGTAGGTTGTCTTCTCTTTCGCATCGGGTTGTCTTGTCCTTTCTTGGATTTTCAGGACTACATTAATTGATGTTTCCTACTGTTGCCTCGTTTTGTGCGGCGCTGGCGGAGCCACTCCGGCTTGCGTTCGGGGTGGACGTCACATCTGCCAAGTTTCGTACGCTTTCTCGTGTTTTGTTTCACCTCCGGCCTGCTCATGCGTCTCCTGAGCCATCCTGGTCCTTGATCAGGGTGCCTTCTTATCTTCTCCTTAGTTTGTGGTAGCCCCTTCGGTTCTGGTTTCTGCTCTTTGGTACTGATGGTAGGTTTGTACGTTTGCAGCCTTTCTCCGTCCTTCTGGCGACAGTCGAGACGGCTGCTTTCTGGAGGGGTTCTTGGGTTATTGATGCTTGATTGGTTCGCCCGGGGTGTGTCTTGTGTTGTCCGGTTACGCTTTTTTGCCGTTACCTGCGTACCGTGTTTGGGGATGCACTTTGGGTTGATCCGGTTCCCCTCGTTCCTTGTTTCAGGGCTCGGGTCTCCCAGGTCGTCCGCAGAGTTTTAAGTCTTCCAGCCTGCAGTCTGTCCTTGCGCCCGTGCTGTTTGGAAGTTTGCAGCATTTGCTGCTGTGTTGGTGATGTCTACGGCTCATGTCGGGGGCAGGGATTTGAGGGTCGCACAGGTTCTTGGCCGCCCATTCTTTATGCGCCTCTGCTCCTGTGCGTTCTTGTTGCCTTGGGTCGCAGGTTGCAGCCTAATGTCTCGGCTTTGCTTTGCGGAGTTTGTGGCGGCCGCCTCATGGGTGAGCCCTTTCTTTTCCTTCTCTTTGGGTATGAAGCTCCAGGGAGCCGTAGGGGCTCCCCACAGAAAACCAGCGTTGAATGTAATGAAACGCCATTTTCTGGGTGAGCCCCGGAGGCTCCCTGGCAACCCTCCCTCCCACCGGTCGGCGGTTTTTTTGTGTTGGTTGAAGCTTACCTTCTGAACTGAAGCTAGGCAGCCGGCGCGGGGCAGGGAGGGCTGCGCGGACAATCGGCCCGGCAGTAAAGTGTGATGTTTGCTTGTTTCCTTTGGATTGTAGGGAGTTTCTACCGCTGTTCAGTTTTTTGTTTTAGTTTTTTACCATGAGGGGTTTGTTTTGTTATGCCTACCTTTCTGGGTGCCTAACCCGGGTCGATGGCAGATAAGGAAAACCCCAACCACAAGAGGGTTTTCCAGGGTCATTGCTCCCTGAAACCTCTCTGAAGGGGCCAGGTTCTGGGGCTGGTCCCTGGTAGGTCTGAACTCCTTAGCTAATGTCCCGGTCTAATATAACATACATTAGCCCGATAAGCTCCAGCGAGCCTCCGGGGCTCACCCAGAAAATGGCGTTTCATTACATTTAACGCTGGTTTTTACCAGACTTCCTCGGTCTATTGCGCCCAAAATATGTCGCCTACGATTTTATTTTTTATTTTTCCAGTGCTCGGGGAACACAAATTAACATTTTTAGAAGACGAAATAATTTTGTAGAATTTTATTTTTCTTGCACATAGGGATGTAAATCTCGTCAGGACCCCTTAGCAGCTTAAGGGGTTAAATGCCAAGTTTCCTGTTCACAAAGATTTTTGCCATATCATTTGAAGTGGGATGATCAGCTATGAGCATCCCACTTCATTGGAACATTGGCCTAATTTAAAAAGCTGTGACCAATAGTATCACCTAAACACAGTAACACAGTACTCAGTACCATCAACTAACACAGTACAGTACCACAGTACTCGGTAGCATCACCTAAACACAGTAACACAGTACTCAGTAGCATCAACTAACACAGTACAGTACCACAGTACTCGGTAGCATCACCTAAACACAGTAACACAGTACTCAGTAGCATCAACTAACACAGTACAGTACCACAGTACTCGGTAGCATCACCTAAACACAGTAACACAGTACTCAGTAGCATCAACTAACACAGTACAGTACCACAGTACTCGGTAGCATCACCTAAACACAGTAACACAGTACTCAGTAGCATCACCTAGACACAGTATTACAGTACTCAGAATTATCATCTAACACAGTGCAGTATAAGCATACTCATAGCAAATATTGATAACTTAATTTTAATTCACTAAATGTGTGTGTGTTGTGTGCAGGATCAGAATCTTCAGCCTCCCAGATCTCAACGAGTGGTGGTCAGCTACCGTCTGAGTCTCCACATGTGGCGCATCCTTCACCTCCGCCAGAAACCATCACCACAAGCTCCCCCGTTAAAAGTCCTATGTCCACTAAGCCCCCCACTTCTGCAAAAACATCGTCAAAAACATCATCTGCAAAGAAATCAATGAAAAATAAAAACAAAAAAATTGTCTGCATCTGTCGAACACCATTTGACGACTCAAAGTAAGCTGTCTTTTTTCTTTATTAATTCTTGTTTTAATACATGTATGGTATTAAAAAATTGCATTTATACACTAGACATCCTTCAATCCAATCACTTCGGTTCCAGTCGTGATTCGATGTATAGTCGTTATCGCATATGCAGTTGAAACCTCCCAGCCACGGAAAATAATAAGTTTATGTACTAAAATCTCCACTACTTACTTTAAACAAAACACCACAGTACATTATATTGTATTGGTAATAATAATAAATATTACCTCATGTGGATACTCACAAAGAGTTCAAATATTTTTCCAAATACAAAAATGGAATGATGTTTAGGTGAGTATGGTTGCGTTATTTGAAGGTGGAGGTTGAAGTTTAGAGTTGAGGTTGATATGTTGAGGGTTGAGGTTGAGATGTTGAAGGGTTGAAGCTAAGATGTTGAGGGTTGAGGTTGAGAAGTTGACGTTGAGGTTGAGATGTCAAGAGTTGAGGCCGAGATGTTATGGGCTAAGGTTGAGATGTTGAGGTTGAGAAGTTGAGGGTTGAGGTTGAGATATCAAGGGTTGAGGTTGAGATGTTGAGGGCTCGGCTTGAGATATCAAGGGTTGAGGTTGAGGGGTGAGATGTCAAGGGTTAAGGTTGAGATGTCAAAGGTTGAGGTTGAGATGTCAAGGGTTGAGGTTGAGATGTCAAGGGATGAGGTCGAGAGCCCTGCCTCGATGTTTTCATGGATGCCTCCTCTCTAGGCTGGAGCTTTGTGACCACTGCTCACCAGGACGCCCAGGGGCGATGGGCTCTGTCCTTTTGTTGGGCTCCCAGTACGGTGCGAGAATTTGCAGCGGTGTGACTTGTGCTGCATCAGATTCGGTTCGCTCGGGGCTCTACGATCCGGCTCCATTTGGACTTCATTCTGGTGGTTCTTTGCCTGAATCGCATTGGGGGTCTGCAGCTCATGACTCTTTGGGGCTAGTCTCTTCAGGTGGCTCTTCTGCTCAGTTCTCGAGGTTTAGCTCTCTGTGCAGTTCGTTTCTGGGGTGTGTGCAGTTTCCTGGCAGACGGCCTGTCATAATTCATTCCCGGTTCTTGGAATGGACGGTCGACACCGACTCCTTCAGTTGGCTCTGCCAGACGTTTAGGCTCCCGGAGGTGGACCTCTTTGCATCGGCATGGTCATGGGGCCTCCATCAATGTGGTATCCTTCCCCGACTGCAAGGCCTTTGCTGTAGACACTTTTCAGCAGGACTGGTCGAGGTGGGGTTTCCTGTACCCCTTTCCCCCTCAGCTGAATGAGAGAGGTTGTGTTAGCAGGAAGTTCCATACACGTTATCTTCCCATCTTGTGAGGTTAACGTGTCAATTTTGGGGTGGGCAGGCGCATTATTAAGCAGCAGCAAAGCCCGAACTTTGCTTGGCCTTATTTTGAGTTTCTTAATTTGATAGGCATGAACTTCCCT
Source organism: Procambarus virginalis (assembly GCA_020271785.1). Lineage (NCBI taxonomy): Eukaryota > Metazoa > Arthropoda > Malacostraca > Decapoda > Cambaridae > Procambarus > Procambarus virginalis. The sequence continues at coordinate 4,667,279 of WNGS01000690.1, read as the reverse complement.
GCAGAACACATCATGAAACCAGCAAAGAAAGATCACCTGTGTAAACCATGCATTTTTTGAGTTAAAATATTTCACTGGCAGTCTGTCCATGCAATGTTGCAAGGCTCTTGGTTTCTTAGATTTGCCAACAATTGCACACGTGATTCTGTCTGTGCCGTCGGCATTCGCACTCATCATGGCCGAGAGCCTGTCCTTGCAAACCTTACGTCCTGGCACACAACCCTCACTCCTCATTGCTAGAGTTTTTTCTGGTTAACTCCTCTAATACAACCCAGTTTCATCTGCATTATAAATTTGATACGAATATATATTATTTGCCACAATGTATGCTCTTAATTTATGTTTAAATGGTTCTACACTGCTTTCATCTGCACTCAATTTTTCACCAATTTTCCTCTTCACAATATTGTGCCTACCCTTGAACCTTGCAACCCTCCCTTCACTCGCTTTGAAATTCTTTATTCCAAGGCTTGCAGCAAACCTGCTTGCAGCATTTGTATTTCTGGGCCACGAATTGTCACACCAGCTGAGCGGTGCTGAGCAAACCACTTGTACACAGCCTCATCAAACTGCACATGCGTCGAAGTTTTCATAGTTTTTCTACCACAACCTCTGCTAGTGCTTGCATCTTCACTTTCACAGGTTGAAATGAATTTCATAAGTTTCTCTTTTTGTTTCCTTATATCAGAAACAGTACTAGTGCCTATATTAAATTCCTTGGCAACACTTGAGGTCGACCGGCCATGTTCACAAAGTTGTATAACACGTCGCTTGTCCTTAAGTGTTAGGACAACCTTTTTCCTCTTACCACCTCCAGAACGATTCATGCTGCTAGCAGACATAGTCTTAGCCAAAAATGTTCAAAGTTACTATGAAAATAAAAAAGTTATTTAAAAAATATTTCACTAATGGCGCGGCACTGTGGAGTAACACGAGGGTAGAGAGCACATGGGTTGACCAGGCCTGGACGGGTCCAGTCGGGGCAGGGAGGAGGCACGTTACGTAGGCCGCCAGGAGGAAAAAAATATATATTTTTGAAGGAAACTTCAGCCTGTGCAAATTGTTTTTAGGAAACTTGCATGGTATTTTTTATTACTAGTATTTCTTTTGATTTTGGCTATGATGAATTGTTCTAAAATCGATGGTAATTCCTGTACTGTAGTGTATAGGCCGTTCCCCATCCTCCCCTTATCCCCCCAGGTGGTCCCTCCCAATGCTCCCCTCTCTCCCGACACCACCCACCCACCCCACCCCCACCTACACCTACACCATGCGCCTCGAGTCACGGGCAGACGGGATTAATACCGTACGGCCCGCCTCATGGTTTCATATACGGACAAAGCCGTGATTATCCGGGCGAATGTCCGGATAGTGTAACTTCGGCAGAAAATTAACCGGGTCCCAAAATTTTATCCGACCAAACCTGCTTTCATCCGGTCCCTGTGGCTATTTTTGCCAGATATTGTGATAACTTCATCCAATCACGATTTTGGCCGTATAAGGGCGTTTTCCGGATGTTTGAATCCCGGATAATCGCGGGGTTACAGTACTGTCGCTTTGTATTGTTCAGCACTGGCGGAGCTGCTCCAGCTTGCGTCCAGGGTGGATGTCACTTCTGTTCTGTTTCGTAAGCTTTCTCGTGTGTTTTCCACCTCTGGCCTGCTTGTGCGCTGCCTGAGCTGACCTGTTCTTTGAACCGGGTGTACTCTTCTCATTTCCCCTTCGGTTTGTGGTGTCCCCTTTGGTCAGTGATTGTTTCCAGAAGGCTTTGTACTTGTTGGATTTGGCTTCTGAGGGTCGGGTCGGGGAGCTTCATGCTCTCCTCCGGCGCGGAAGCTTCTGCTCTTTTAGTCTGGGTGGACCTTTTGTTTGTTTGCAGCTGTCTCCTTTTCTGGCGGAGAATGAGATGGCGGGCTTCCGGAGAAGCCTGTGGGTTATTGATGCTTAGTTAGTCAGGCCGGGGGTGCATCATGTGTTGTCAGGTTGGGGCTTTACGTCGTTACTTGCGTGCCTCAGCTTTTGTGTCATGGGACATGCTGTGGGTTGACCCGATATCCCTTGTTCCCTGTTTCAGGGACAGGGAACGAGGGAAACCGAGGGAGGGAAAACAGAACTAATGGTCCCGCCGCTGGCTCGGTGGGCTGGGACTATCCTTCCCCCGTCTCGGTGGGTCAAGACCAGCAATGTGATGACGTGTTGCTTGTTTCCTTGTATGTTTTGGGGGGGAATTTCTAGCCTTTGTTTGGTCTCCAGGTGCAATTTTCCTACCAGTTGAGGGTCTGTTTTGGGGCGCCTACCTTTCTGAATGTCTAACCCCGGTCGATGGCAGACATGAAAATTTTCAGACAAGGAAGTTTCATAGGCCATGGCTCCCTGTGCCTCTCTTAAGGGGATCATGTTCTGGCTAATGGTCTCCAATAGGCATGACAACTCCATATGACTGAAGACTCGTACTAATATTAGCCCGGAGGCTCCCTGGAGCCTCCGGGGCTCTACCCAGAAAATGGCGTTTCATTACATTCAACGCTGGTTTTTTCTTCTCTTCCTCCTCCTCATTCCTTTTTATCTCCTCTCACACAACTTGACCATTAATTTCCTGTGCTCTCAAGTACAAAATATGTGAAATATTACATACTGTACAGTCAATTTTTGTGCCTGTTGTAATACTGTATGTTGTCTTATATGCAGGTTTTACGTTGGGTGTGATCTGTGTGGCAACTGGTTCCATGGAGACTGTGTGGGTATTACGGAAGCCATGAGCCGCAGTATGACGGAGTATGTCTGCGATGACTGTGCAAATGCAAAGCTCAACAAAGAATTATTCTGCTTTTGTCGACAGGTGTGTAACTAGAGAATCTAATCTATTTATATTATATGTGCTGACTGCAAAAATTGACTCTTGTATCCTAACATAATATTTTCTTTCTGTGATGAAAGTGATGTTTTTGCTACTATATTTATAAAAATTTATTAAACTGTGAGGGTTAATAATCATCTCATGTTTATTATCAGTTTTCAAAATCAATGCGATATGTGCACCCATTTTATTCCTTTCTCCTAGAGTAATAGTAGTTGCATTTTACTTTCTAAATAAATAAAATATCATTGTAGTATTATAATTTCTCGTAATTCCAGCCATATGATGAGACACAATTCTACATCTGCTGTGAGCAGTGTGAGGATTGGTACCACGGCAAATGTGTGGGTATAATGCAGACAGAAGCAGATGATATTGATGATTACATTTGTCCAAAGTGTGATGCAAACAATGTATGGAATTATCCCTGTCAGAAGACTCTTTCTATGAAGGATTATTCAGAGCTGAAAAAAGTCACAAAAAGCCTTATAGTAAGTAGCCTTTTATTGTTAATGTGAAAAAATTTTGTTGACCCCCTTGTATGGCTGGGATCTTCCACCCCATGGGCTACTGCGGGGCTAGGAATCTTTCTTTGAGATGCTGTCGGAGCTCACATCTTAGAGATGTGAGTCTTGTTGTTTTGCGTCACCTGTTTGATTTTATATATAATATATATATATATATATATATATATATATATATATATATATATATATATATATATATATATATATATATATGTTGTACCTAGTAGCCAGAACGCACTTCTTGGCCTACTATGCAAGGCCCGATTTGCCTAATAGGCCGAGTGATTTTCTTTATTTTCAATAAATTGTTTCCAATTAGTTTATTTGAATTATTATTATTATATTATATTAGGAACGTAAATTATAGTTTAGGTTAGGTTTAGATAGGTTAGGTTAGACCTGGCCGGTCTAACGGTCGACCTGGAGCCGGTCGGCCGAGCGGACAGCACGCGGGACTTGTGATCCTGTGGTCCTGGGTTCGATCCCAGGCGCCGGCGAGAAACAATGGGCACAGTTTCTCTCACCCTATGCCCCTGTTACCTAGCAGTAAAATAGGAACCTGGGTGTTAGTCAGCTGTCACGGGCTGCTTCCTGGGGGTGGAAGCCTGGTCGAGGACCAGGCCGCGGGGACACTAAAAAGTCCCGAAATCATCTCAAGATAACCTCAAGATAGGTAAGGTAGGGTTGGTTAGGTTCGGTCATATATCTACGTTAGTTTTAACTCGAATTTCAACAAATTAACTTATAAATAATGAAATGGACAGATTAATCTGTCCATTTCATAAGAAAACATAAGAAAAAATGAGAAAAATATATAAATTCAAGAAAACTTGGCTTATTAGGCAAATCGGGCCTTGCATAGTAGGCCGAGTACGACGTTCTGGCTACTAGGTACAACATATATATAATATATATATATATATATATATATATATATATATATAAATATATATATATATATATATATATATATATATTTATTTGTTTATTTATTTATTTTATTAGTGGTTACTTGTACCCTGTATGCCAGGGGGTGATCCTGAGTGGCAGGGGTTCGAATCCTGGTAGTTCTTAGTGATTAATGGCTCACACATTTGTGCAGCCTTTTGTCATATATATACAGTATATTTTTAATATTATTATTATTATAAAAATGAATATAATCTATTGTAAAAACATATTTTTTGTACCAAAGTGTTATTACATTTCTCAAGTATTTATAGACATGCTTGCTGGCTCTAATTTTTGTTCTTTTCCTCCAATTTTTTTTGCCAATTTCAGTGCCTTATGCTCCTTCCCTTGCATTCAAAACAAGATGGTAAATGGAATCAAATCACTAGTATTTGTATTTAATTTCTTAGTTATACGTTTACCTTTGAAATATTCATGTTTATATTTGGCTTCAGAATGTTTTTTATATTTTTTCCTGCAGCAACATAAGAATGCATGGCCATTTCTGGAGCCAGTTGACCCTTCCGAGGTTCCCGATTATTACAAAGTGGTTAAGGAGCCTATGGATCTAAAAACTGTGGAGAGCCGTGTTGAAGAAAAGTCATATCAGCAACTGGCACAGTTTATCGGCGACGTAATGTTGGTGTTTGATAATTGCCGCCTCTACAACCCTCCCAACTCATCTTTCTGCTCTTGTGCAGCAACATTAGAGTCCTTCTTTTGCCAAAAGCTCAGGAGTCTCAAACTTCGGTTAGGTCAGAAAACTTATTGATATCTCGGTTTAATAATTCTTGCAAAATCTTGAAGCTCAATTTTTTTTTATATTTTCTGAAATCTCTGAAAAGTTGTCAGTATCTTGATGTAATGATGATTGGTTGTGAAAAGAATTTTAATTAGGTAAATCAGAATTATTTTTTTTTTTGTTTTATAGCAACACTAATCACTCTTAGATCAGGGACAGCCTTGGATGTACGGTTAATGTATCATACTGATGAGACCTGCATGTCCACTTGGGCAATGTTAACACTTGTCATGTAAAATGATAGCACTTAACCTATTGCATGAGCCAGAGAATGTTGAGCTATTTCATAAATTTGAATTTCATGGAAATTCTATATAATTACAGGAAATGGCCTCGGTATCAAAAGACTATTTTTTAAGTAATTCTTTCTTTCACATATTATATTTTGTTGAAAGAAGAGGTGAAAAGTGTGAAGAGATTAATTTATTGGGTGTTATTGAAGTAGTTTTAATTATACACAAAAAGAAACTTGTTAGGTTTGGCCAAGAAAGTGTGTTTATCGGTAATTTTAGAAGAGTGAGCCCTCATCCTGAAGAATGATGATAAACTAGAGGTGTGCACTAGGTTGACATGAAAACTCTTTGTTGGCTCAAAATCAGATTGTTACTGTTAACAAATGAAAAAAGTAGGGAATTCAAGCATTTATGGTAGTTTTAAATGTTTTATTGGTGATACCTAGCATGTGTTAGTGTGTGGATGAAGGCAAGTGGGCATGGAAGATGGAGTGGTGTTGGGTCTGGTGTGGTTACCGTCAACACATTTTATAACGTTTCTTGAGCGATTGCCACCCCAATCCTGTCAACAAGTAAGTTTTGTACCTTTTAAATAAGGAAAATTGTTTATTATTAATGGTACCAATATTTTATTGACAATTAATCCTCTGTAATAAAATTGTAGAATTTTATTAAAAGTTGTTAAGTGCAGAGATGCAGGAAATATTTCTGCTATGTGCACATTTATATTATGCAATAGACTAACATTATATTGTACATAGAAAAGTGTATGTACTTGAATGTACATTATAGTATATTTCTATAGAATACATACATGTACTCTTTGCATTATCAAGAGGCATATTATTTTTACTGATATCATATCAATAAATGTACTCACATAATGGAGTAATGTATAGACTCATGTGTTTAGTCATCCATCGTCACATACCTGTTATCCCTCCGAGCATCACATCAGTTTCTTCAGTCGGTCTCGGACATCACCCTTGTCACATTCCTTTTGTAGATATGATTTCAACAGTTGGTCGCCGCACAAATCATTTACAGTAATGTCCTGGATAAGAATACAAGATTAATATATATTTGAGTTGTTGGAATGACAGCCTGAAGCAAAAGACAATAGATGGGATGTTTAAACCTAATGCTTCACAGCAGATAGGCAACTTTTATGTACAAAAGAGAGGTTACCTGTATGTTTCTCAAAGATTAATAGATTTTGTGAATAAACCTTGCTGGCCTTGTGTGGGAGTGTGGCTGTAGATATAAATTAGTTTCCATGGGCTCCCAACACTTCAGCCATTAGCGGGCAGCGTTGGTGATGTCGCGGCTGACGGCATATTTATAATTCTCGTGTTATAAGCAGTTGCCCACTTTAAAATGTTAATACTTCATGATTGAGTCAACCTTGTACTTTTGTCTGTAAATGTGAATGTCATCGTCTGATAAATGATACCCAACTATTTTTGAGTACGGATAGGCGATGATTGTAGTATTTTACAGAGTTCTTTAGTGCTTTTATTCATAACATTTATTCAGCACATGTTGGTGTGGCTTACTGGTTTCAAAGGGCATATGTTTTGTGCACATTGAGGACGACACGCTGAACACATACATGTTTAGACTACGTTGCCAAGTTGTATATGGCTGTTCATGGTCTTCACAGCCTCTCAGCTAAGTACAAAATTTATCTTTGTGAAGACACCTAACATGAATATGCATATTTGTAAAGATAATTTGTAATAAGACTGCGTTTGTTTTATAAAGTCAAGTATTCTAAACTATGGTTTTGTTTGACCTCATAAGAAGATTGTAATAAGTAATTATCAAAAGAAGGTACCAATCCGGGAAGGATATGTAGCACCATCAAATGTGCGTGATATTCATAGGGCGTTAAATATCATTAAGGATGCCAATACGAGAAAAAAAGCACATAAGGTGAGGGGAAGGGAACTATTAGAAGAAAGCGCCAAGCCATTATGTCTGTATAGCACTGGGAAAGGACCGGGATAAAGATTTGAGGGGGGGGGGAGGAATGGTACCCAACCACCTGGACAGTCAGGGATTGAACGCCGATCTGCATGAAGGGAGACCATCGGTCTACCGTCAATTAGTAAAGGTATCCGAATCGCCAAGAATTCTATCAAGGAATAAGTGACTCAGAGGGACAGTCGGAAAGCAAGACACACGTAAGTCCTGGAAGTCGGGACATTCAACAAGGATATGTACAACTAAAAAGAGGAACAATAAGGAGCAGGACTGCGCTCCATTAAGTGCCCTTGAGTTAAACAAGTATGGCCAATACCTAACCTCGCCAGAGCCGTTTCCCACCGCTGGTTACAGTGGTAGGAAGGAAGGCCATTGGGGGACACTACTTTTAGGAGCACACAGTTTGTTACTAGTAACAAAAGACCAGTGGGGAAAGATTGAGGAATGAATAAATGGGTAGAAGTCAGAATAAGGGGTACCTTTATGGGAGATGGGACAAGTGTGGATAGCTTCCTTAGCGGCAGTGTCCCAACTATAGAAAGAGGTAAGTGGTAAAGGGAAACAGGGAGGGGTCAAGTTTAAGGCACGATATAAGCGAGAGTGAAGGAGATGTAAGGACCATGCAAGGTAACGAAGACAGTAGTGAGCACGGTGATCCTATAGAGGCAGGACACCAGTTTCAACATATAGGCTTAGGGTAAGATTCAAACGAAAGGCACCAGAGCCGAGATGTAACCCAGTATGGCGCAGAGCATCCAGACGGCGAAGAGAAGAAGCAGCAGAGCAACCATAATTGAGTTTAGACTACGAGAGGAGAGTTTGCCTCTCCACTCCCCAAGAAGTATGGGACAAGACCATAAGTAAGTTAAGGGCCTTCGAGCATTCAACTCAGAGGTAAGAGATATGGGGTGACCAAGACAAAAGCGTTTCAAAAATTAACCCCAAAAGCTTAGCAGAATCTTTGTACACAAGGGGATAATCATAAGCGACAAAGGGGGAATAATGACCTGCTTCCTAGTAAAAGTCATAGCACAAATTTTAGTTGTAGAGAACTTGCAGCCATGATTGGTGGCCCAAGACGATATGGTATCAATCACAAGTTGAAGCAGTTGTTGAAGAAAAGCCGAGTCATCACCTCTATAGCAGAGGGTATGATCATTGACACATCGCTGAGAAGATGCCAAAAGGAAGAGAGGAAAGAAGACCATTGAGGGCAACCAGAAAAAGAGTAGTGCTCAGAACACTACCTTGGGGGCATATTTTCATATTGCAGAAAAAGAGGCAGAGAGAGCGGTACCACGTCTCACTTTAAAGGAACAACTAGAGAGAAAGCTTCGAAGGAAGAGAGGGAGATTACCACGAAGGCCAAAAGAACAGAGTTGGGACAGAATATGGTATCTCCAGGTGGTGTCATATGCCTTTTCCAGGTCAAAAAAAGACAGCAACAATGTAGTTCTTCCCAGCAAAAGCAGTATGTATATAGACCTCCAAGTTCACCAAGACATCAGTTGCGCTGCAGCACTTGCGAAAGCCAAATTGAGAAGGAGCCGAGCGGACAGCACGCTGGACTTGTGATCCTGTGGTCCTGGGTTCGCTCCCAGGCGCCGGCGAGAAACAATAGTCAGTTTCTTTCACCCTATGCCCCTGTTACCTAGCAGTAAAATAGGTACCTGGGTGTTAGTCAGCTGTCACGGGCTGCTTCCTGGGGGTGGAGGCCTGGTCGAGGACCGGGCCGCGGGGTTGTTGTTGTTATAGATTCAGCTACTCGGAACAAGTTCCAAGTAGCACGGGCTATGGTGAGCCCGTAACTTACCTGGCACAGGAGCTGGGCAAGAAGCACGGGCTATGGTTAGCCTCGTGGACAGGAGATGTCTCCCCGGGCCGCGGGGACACTAAAAGCCCCGAAATCATCTCAAGATAACTCAAGATAAGGAGAGATAAGGAGAGAGGTGGTGATTGTGCTCTAAGAACCACATCAGACGAACATTGACCATACGTTCAAAGAGCGTGGAGAGACAACTTGTGAGGGCAATGAGGCAGAAGTCTAGGGAATGTTCCTATAGACCCTGGTTTCCGAATAGGAAGAACAACCAACTCGAGCCAGTCTTCAGGGACTGACGATGACTCCCAGATATGGTTATACAGTTTCGGTAAATGCTGAAACGTGCATGGATGGAGATGGCGAAGCATCTCATAATAAATGTCAGCTCAGCCTGCTGTCGTAGAACCGCAGAGGCCCAAGGCAGACTGAAGTTCGGAGAGAGTGAGAAGGGATCGTTATAGGGAAGCCAGAGATGAGAGCGAAAATCTAAGGGATGGGAGTCAAGAATGGAGCTTACGAATAAGGAAAGATGGAGGAAGATGAGAACCGGAGCTGACAGTCAAAAAGTGGGAACCCAGTTCGCTGGATCCGCCACAAGAGTACCACGGAGGTGATGGGCCGGCGAGACATCTGAAACAAACTTTCCCCGTAATCTTGACGATCTTCCAGATCTGCGGCAGAGGAGTATCGTACGTAATGGTGGAAACATAACATTTCCAACTCAAACGTTTAGCTGTACAGATGGTCATACAGGCCACCGCACTCGCCTTTCGATACAAAATAAAGAAATCAGCCGTTTGCCGGCGTCTGTGTTTCTTCCAGGCTGCATGCTTACAGCAAACAGCCCGAGCACAGTCTGCATTCCACCAGGGAACGCACTTCCGCATGCCCCATGAGGTAGAGCAGAGGGCAGTGTCTAATAAGGTGTCAGGAAAAAGGAGGAGGGTTCGAGGTAGAGGTCGGAAAAAGTAGCAAGGAGGGTGAATAGGTTCCAGTCAGCCTTGGCAAACTGCCACCTAGGGAAGGAGAGGGGAGGGTGAAAAGAAAAAAAGGTGACAAGGATGGGGAAATGGTCACTATTATGGAGGTCATCAAGAACCCACCGTTTGAAATCTAAGTAAAGAGAAGACGAGCAGAGAGAAAGATCAAGACTGGAAGGGGTGTGAGTGCAGGAGTCCACATGAGTGGGTTCACCAGGAAAATGAAGAGAGGACAAATAGTTCAAGAAGGCGGCCCCTGGGTGTTTATCAGAGCGTCACCCCAGAGGGTATGCCGACAGTTGAAATCACAAAATAAGAGCACATGCTCTGATAAGGAGTCCAACAGGTGCTTAAGATCAGGAAGAGAAAGTGGAACGTTTTGGGAAAGATAAATGGAACAGACTGTATATCATTTACTCACTAAGATACGGGATGCAGAACATTGGATGGGCGACTGAAAAAGCAGGGGGACGAAAGGAATATCAGTATGTATCAAGAGAGGAATTAATAGAGTTATGGGTCCCAGCCAAAGCTGGAGGGGGAGAGAGAAAGGAATAACCATGGAAGTGACCAGGACGAGTGCCAAGCATCGGCTCCTAGAGACAAACACAAAGCGGTGAAAACTGTGTTATCAGAAGGCGGAGTTCATGGAAGTTGGCATAAAATCCATGAATATTCCATTGAAGAATAGACATTGTCAAAAATAGAGAGAACAAGACTGAAACAAAAGCAAAGAACAGAGTATACTAGGTAGGATCAGGATCAGTGAAATCGGAGTTAGGGGGCATAGGTAAATCTAGCAAGGACGATGTTGTTAAGGGAGTGGGACCAGAGGCAGACGGATAGAGTCTGGAGCAGGAGGAGGCAGTCAAGGGCATCAGGGGAAGGGGAGACAGAAACGGGAGCGCACCTCATCAAGGGCAGCAACCGAGAGAGAATCGAGGACCAATTTAGGGGAACCTCCATAGCTGGAGCTCGACCACCGAAATGGGAAGGGATGCAGGGATAGAATCAGAGTTGAAGGCAGGGAAGAAAGTGATGCCTTCTTACCTGCCGGGGAGGAAGAAGGAGAGGAGCCAGGCTTACATTTCTGACTTAAAGAGACTTAATTTCTGACTGGTTGAGAGAGGTACAATCTTTGACATAATTGGGAAGGTCATTCCACATTCTGGGTCCCTTGATTTGTAGAGCATTCCTAGTTTGATTAAGTCTAACTCTTGGAATATCAAATAGGTATTTGTTTCTGGTGTGGTGCTCATGGGTTCTGTTACAACCTTCTAGGAAGCGTTGAAGGTCAGGATTGACATTACAATTCAGAGTTTTAAATATATAGAGTACACAAGAAAGGATGTGCAGTGACTTAATATCTAACATATCAGAGATTTTAGTAAAGGTACCGAGTGCTGTCTGGGGCCACAGTTAGATATTGTTCTAATAGCAGCTTTGTGTTGGGTAATTAGAGGATGTAAATGATTTTGGGTAGTAGAACCCCAAGCACAAATACCATAGTTGAGATAAGGATAGATGAGGGAGTAATAGAGTGTCACCAGGGCAGGGCGAGGTACATAATATCTGACCTTAGAAAGAACGCCAACAGTTTTAGAAGCTTTTTTTGCTATATTTAGAATGTGTCCCTGGAAATTCAGCTTGTTATCGATGAGGACACCAAGGAATTTACCACCAACTTTACTACTGATCTGCATATTGTTTATTCTTAAATTGATTTAATTTGAGGACTTATTACCAAACAAAATATAGAAAGTTTTGTCAATGTTAAGGGTGAGTTTGTTAGCAGTTAGCCAAAGATGGGCTTCATTTAGTTCAGTATTCACAATGACATTTAGAGCAAGAGGGTCAGGACTGGAGAAGATGAAAGTTGTATCATCAGCAAATAAGATTGGTTTGAGGTGTTGAGAGGCATTTGGAAGGTCATTAATATAGATGAGAAAGAGGAGAGGGCCAAGTATGCTGCCCTGTGGAACACCGATGTTTATAGGTAGTGTCGGAGAAATGGAATTATTCACAGAAACATACTGGAGCCTGTCAGTAAGGCAGGACTGAAGGTATTGCAGGGAGTGTCCTCTGACTCCATAATGATGTAATTTAAGAAGAAAGGTTTTGGTGGTTGACAGTGTCAAAAGACTTACGTAGGTCCCCAAATATCCCAATAGGGAACTCATTTTTATCATGTATCAAGTTAATCATATACTAATAAGTGCATCGTTAGTGCTTTTTTGGGGTCTGAAGCCATATTGACAAGAGCTTAGTATATTGTGTTTGGCTAGATAAGAGTAAAGCTGCTTGTAGAATAGTTTTTCAAATATTTTTGACAAGTTTGGCAGAATTGATATAGGTCTGAAGTTGTTGACATCAGTGAAATCACCACATTTGTGGACAGGGGTTACTCTCGCTTTTTTTTTTAGAATATCTGGAAAAGTTTGGAGTTCAAGTGACTTGTTGTAGAACAATGTAATGACAGGGGCTAAAAATATGGAGGCTTTTTTGTAGATTAGGGTTGGTATCTCTGCAAGGGCACTAGACTTGGTCTTAAGGGAAAGGATTACCTCATTTACAACAGTGGAATTAGCGGGCGTTAGGTACAGAGACTGTGGCTAGTTACCTGTAAGATAGTCCTGAACATTAGTACTGGAAGATGGAATATCATTATCAAGGGATGACTAAATGGATGAGAAGAACCTATTGAATTCATTAGCAGTATCAGTGGCTGAAAGCAGACCATCGTTATTGGAAATAGCTCGATGCTGCAGACACAAACAGTAAATACACACATATTTATTTTATTATGTATATACAAGAGTTGTTACATTCTTATAAAGCCACTAGCACGAATAGAGTTTCGGGCAAGTCCTAAAACCTAATTTACCCTGGAATACGACCCGCCGAATCGTTTAACAACCAGGTACCCATTCACTGCTGGGTGAAAATCAGCAGACTTCTAGATGTTACTGCTGCTCGGCTTAGACTCGGTTACAAGTATCTCTGGGAATTGTCATTATCTGCCGATGTAGACCTGACCAAATGTAAACTGTGTCAACAAAATTATTCGCACACCCTCCGTCACTATGTGATGGAGTGCGAAAAGATACGTGAATTCAGAGACAATTCTATAACCAATGTTCCAGCGATGTGTAAATATTTCATTCAAAATGATCTGCTGCTAGAAGTCTTGTTCAAATATCCCCAGTTTGCTAACTGTAGGTAGTAACTAAGTGATTGTAACCTATCCACCGCTGCCCACTGGATGGGGGGGCGGTGTGCAGGACAAACATATCAATTGTGACACTAGCTCTCCACATATGTCAGTTGCCTAAACTGGAAACTGTACTTGAGGTCGGTCTCGAGCCCATTGTTAATGTGACGATGTGCATTGAAATTAGTAACTAGCTCATCAAGATTGTAACTTGCTTACCTAAATGAATTGTGGGGTTAAGTCCCTGAGCCCATTATGTGCCTCTGTAATCCTTTCCACTACCGCCCACAAAATGGGTATGGGGTGCATAATAAATGAACTAAACTAACTGCTGGGTGAACTGAGGCTACAGTTAGGGATTGGCGACCAGTCAATCCTCCCGGCCAGGATACGAACCCAGGAACAGCGTTTGAGATGCGCCGGGCGAGTGCTCTGCCACTGCGCCACGGGGACTGCTAACATGGGACCAGATGGGTCAGTGACGTCTATGGGTCATCCAATAATGTTAGCAGACTTCTAGATGTTACCACTGCTAGGCTTAGGCTCGGCTACAAGTACCTCTGGCAGTTTGTAACATCTGCTGATGTAGATTTGACTAAATGTAAACTCTGTCAGCAGAACTATTCGCATACTTTGCGTCATTATATAATGGAATGTGAAAAAAACGCGGAATCTAGAGATAACACCATCAATAGTGTCCAAGAAATGTGTAAGTACTTCATTCACAATGATGTGCTGCCCGAAATCTTAGCGAAGTATCCAAAATTTGCTTACTGTAGGTAATGCATGCACATGACTGTAAAGCTGCCGCCCAGTTGGGTGGGTGTGGCGCACATGACTGTAAAGCTGCCGCCCAGTTGGGTGGGTGTGGCGCACATGACTGTAAAGCTACCGCCCAGTTGGGTGGGTGTGGAGCACATGACTGTAAAGCTGCCGCCCAGTTGGGTGGGTGTGGCGCACATGACTGTAAAGCTGCCGCCCAGTTGGGTGGGTGTGGCGCACATGACTGTAAAGCTGCCGCCCAGTTGGGTGGGTGTGGAGCACATGACTGTAAAGCTGCCGCCCAGTTGGGTGGGTGTGGAGCACATGACTGTAAAGCTGCCGCCCAGTTGGGTGGGTGTGGAGCACATGACTGTAAAGCTGCCGCCCAGTTGGGTGGGTGTGGAGCACATGACTGTAAAGCTGCCGCCCAGTTGGGTGGGTGTGGAGCACATGACTGTAAAGCTGCCGCCCAGTTGGTGGGTGTGGAGCACATGACTGTAAAGCTGCCGCCCAGTTGGGTGGGTGTGGCGCACATGACTGTAAAGCTGCCGCCCAGTTGGGTGGGTGTGGAGCACATGACTGTAAAGCTGCCGCCCAGTTGGGTGGGTGTGGAGCACATGACTGTAAAGCTGCCGCCCAGTTGGGTGGGTGTGGAGCACATGACTGTAAAGCTGCCGCCCAGTGGGTGGGTGTGGAGCACATGACTGTAAAGCTGCCGCCCAGTTGGGTGGGTGTGGAGCACATGACTGTAAAGCTGCCGCCCAGTTGGGTGGGTGTGGAGCACATGACTGTAAAGCTGCCGCCCAGTTGGGTGGGTGTGGAGCACATGACTGTAAAGCTGCCGCCCAGTTGGGTGGGTGTGGAGCACATGACTGTAAAGCTGCCGCCCAGTTGGGTGGGTGTGGAGCACATGACTGTAAAGCTGCCGCCCAGTTGGGTGGGTGTGGAGCACATGACTGTAAAGCTGCCGCCCAGTTGGGTGGGTGTGGAGCACATGACTGTAAAGCTGCCGCCCAGTTGGGTGGGTGTGGAGCACATGACTGTAAAGCTGCCGCCCAGTTGGGTGGGTGTGGAGCACATGACTGTAAAGCTGCCGCCCAGTTGGGTGGTGTGGAGCACATGACTGTAAAGCTGCCGCCCAGTTGGGTGGGTGTGGAGCACATGACTGTAAAGCTGCCGCCCAGTTGGGTGGGTGTGGAGCACATGACTGTAAAGCTGCCGCCCAGTTGGGTGGGTGTGGAGCACATGACTGTAAAGCTGCCGCCCAGTTGGTGGGTGTGGAGCACATGACTGTAAAGCTGCCGCCCAGTTGGGTGGGTGTGGAGCACATGACTGTAAAGCTGCCCGCAGTTGGGTGGGGTGGAGCACATGACTGTAAAGCTGCCGCCCAGTTGGGTGGGTGTGGAGCACATGACTGTAAAGCTGCCGCCCAGTTGGGTGGGTGTGGAGCACATGACTGTAAAGCTGCCGCCCAGTTGGGTGGGTGGGAGCACATGACTGTAAAGCTGCCGCCCAGTTGGGTGGGGTGGAGCACATGACTGTAAAGCTGCCGCCCAGTTGGTGGGGGTGTGGAGCACATGACTGTAAAGCTGCCGCCCCAGTTGGGTGGGTGTGGAGCACATGACTGTAAAGCTGCCGCCCAGTTGGGTGGTGTGGAGCACATGACTGTAAAGCTGCCGCCCAGTTGGGTGGGTGTGGAGCACATGACTGTAAAGCTGCCGCCCAGTGGGGGGTGTGGAGCACATGACTGTAAAGCTGCCGCCCAGTTGGGTGGGTGTGGAGCACATGACTGTAAAGCTGCCGCCCAGTTGGGTGGGTGTGGAGCACATGACTGTAAAGCTGCCGCCCAGTTGGGTGGGTGTGGAGCACATGACTGTAAAGCTGCCGCCCAGTTGGGTGGGTGTGGAGCACATGACTGTAAAGCTGCCGCCCAGTTGGGTGGGTGTGGAGCACATGACTGTAAAGCTGCCGCCCAGTTGGGTGGGTGTGGAGCACATGACTGTAAAGCTGCCGCCCAGTTGGGTGGGTGTGGA
Source organism: Procambarus virginalis (assembly GCA_020271785.1). Taxonomy (NCBI): domain Eukaryota; kingdom Metazoa; phylum Arthropoda; class Malacostraca; order Decapoda; family Cambaridae; genus Procambarus; species Procambarus virginalis. Next base: position 4,651,115 of record WNGS01000690.1, on the reverse strand, counting down.
GCACATGACTGTAAAGCTGCCGCCCAGTTGGGTGGGTGTGGAGCACATGACTGTAAAGCTGCCGCCCAGTTGGGTGGGTGTGGAGCACATGACTGTAAAGCTGCCGCCCAGTTGGGTGGGTGTGGAGCACATGACTGTAAAGCTGCCGCCCAGTTGGGTGGGTGTGGAGCACATGACTGTAAAGCTGCCGCCCAGTTGGGTGGGTGTGGAGCACATGACTAAAGCTGCCGCCCAGTTGGGTGGGTGTGGAGCACATGACTGTAAAGCTGCCGCCCAGTTGGGTGGGTGTGGAGCCATGACTGTAAAGCTGCCGCCCAGTTGGTGGGGTGTGGAGCACATGACTGTAAAGCTGCCGCCCAGTTGGGTGGGTGGAGCACATGACTGTAAAGCTGCCGCCCAGTTGGGTGGTGTGGAGCACATGACTGTAAAGCTGCCGCCCAGTTGGGTGGGTGTGGAGCACATGACTGTAAAGCTGCCGCCCAGTTGGGTGGGTGTGGAGCACATGACTGTAAAGCTGCCGCCCAGTTGGGTGGGTGTGGAGCACATGACTGTAAAGCTGCCGCCCAGTTGGGTGGGTGTGGAGCACATGACTGTAAAGCTGCCGCCCAGTTTGGGTGGGTGTGGAGCACATGACTGTAAGCTGCCGCCCAGTTGGGGGGTGTGAGCACATGACTGTAAAGCTGCCGCCCAGTTGGGTGGGTGTGGAGCACATGACTGTAAAGCTGCCGCCCAGTTGGGTGGGTGTGGAGCACATGACTGTAAAGCTGCCGCCCAGTTGGGTGGGTGTGGAGCACATGACTGTAAAGCTGCCGCCCAGTTGGGTGGGTGTGGAGCACTGACTGTAAGCTGCCGCCCAGTTGGGTGGGTTGTGGAGCACTGACTGTAAAGCTGCCGCCCAGTTGGGTGGGTGTGGAGCACATGACTGTAAGCTGCCGCCCAGTTGGGTGGGTGTGGAGCACAGACNTTGTAGATCAGGTCTTTCTATGGGCTACAGAAAATAATATGGTGTTAACGAAGACAAGTTCCAGCTCATGCGCTATGGAAAAAATGAAAATATAAAAACTGAAACCACGTACAAAAACTCAGGCAAATCATAACATAGAACGAAAAGGCAATGTAAAGGATCTGGGTGTACTCATGTCGGAAGACCTTACCTTTAAAGAACACAATAAAGTAGCCGTCACAACTGCAAGAAAAATGACAGGTGGATAACAAGAACTTTTCACACTAGAGATGCTATACGATGATGACACTTTTCAAAACGCTTGTGCTCTCTAGAGTGGAGTACTGCTGCACAATGACAGCCCCTTTCACTGCGGGTGAAATTGCTGACCTGGAGAGCGTGCAGAGATCCTTTACTGCTAGAATCCACTCGGTTAAAACATCTAAACTATTGGGACCGACTAAGAGCCTAAATCTGTATTCCCTTGAGCGCAGGCGGGGAGATACATAATAATTTACACGTGGAAAATATTAGAGGGGCTGGTCCCAAACCTGCACACAGAAATAACATCACATGAGACCAGAAGACATGGCAGGATGTGCAGAATACCCCGTTGAAAAGCAGAGGTGCAACTGGTACTCTGAGAGAGAACTCTATCAACATCAGAGGCCCGAGACTGTTCAACACGCTTCCACTACACATAAGGGACATAACTGGCAAACCCCTCACAGTGTTCAAGAGAGAACTGGATAAGCACCTCCAAAGGATACCTGATCAACCAGGCTGTGACTCATACGTCAGGCTGCGAGCAGCCGCGTCCAACAGCTGGTTGATCAGTCCAGCAGCAGGAGGCCTGGTCGATGACCGGGCGCGGGGACGATAAGCCCCGGAAGCACCTCAAGGTATCCTCAAGGTATCAAGGACCAAAGCTGGAATATGCAGCGGTTGTATGGTGCCTTATCTTAAGAAGCACATCAACAAACTGGAAAAGGTGCAACGACATGCCACTAAGTGGCTCCCAGAAATGAAGGACAAGAGCTATGAGGAGAGGTTAGAGGCATTAAATATGCAAAAACTAGAAGATAGAAGAAAAAGAGGCGATATGATCACTACGTACGAAATAGTAACAGGAATTGATAAAATCGACAGGGAAGATTTCCTGAGACCTGGAACTTCAAGAACAAGAGGTCATAGATTTAAACTAGCTAAACACAGATGCCGAAGAAACGTAAGAAAATTCACTTTCGCAAATAGAGTGGTAGACGGTTGGAACAAGTTCAGTGAGAAGGTGGTGGAGGCCAAAACCGTCAGTAGTTTCAAAGCATTATATGACAAAGAGTGCTGGGAAGACGGGACACCACGAGCATAGCTCTCATCCTGTAACTATACTTAGGTAATTACACTTAGGTAATTACACACTGCTTACAGGTCAGTAGTTCAACTGTCCATAATTTATAAGTAAAAATGTATTTGTTTAACTAATAAGCAGGAAGCAATAAAACATGTTAATGATTATTAATGTATTGTAACACTTAACATGAAAATCAACATACAATGGCAAAAAGTTAAGATATAAATTTTAATATGGGCGGGAGGCTTTGGTCGGTGCTTTGTCAGTGAATTAACATGCTGACTTCATAACACATTCCTCACTACCTCTCCTTCACTGACTGGAGTGGACTGACTTGACTTGACTTGACTTGACTTGACTTGACTGACTGACTGACTGACTGACTGACTGACTGACTTGACTGACTTGACTGACTTGACTGACTTGACTGTCTTACTTGACTGACTGACTTGACTGACTGACTGACTAGACTGACTTACTAGACTGACTGACTGACTGACTGACTGACTGACTAGACTGACTAGACTGAATAGACTGACTTGACTGACTAGACTGACTTGACTGACAAGACTGACTTGACTGCCTGCCTGCCTGCCTGCTTGCCTGCCTGCCTGCCTGCCTGCCTGCCTGCCTGCCTGCCTGCCTGCCTGCCAACCTGCCTGCCTTTGGATAACTTAAGTTGGCAAACCAAGTGCTGTCTGTTCAAACATTTTTGGAAATGTGCTAATGTGATCCTTTAATGTGTACGTGTATTAGTGCCGGGCCTAACACTTGTTGTACACCACCACCAGGAAGGGAGGGAGTCGGTCTGGAAGGAAGGAAGGAAGGAAGGGAGGGAGGGAGGGAGGGAGGGAAGGAGTCAGAGAGGGAAGGAGGGAGTGAGTCGGGGACGGAAGGAGGGAGTGAGTCGGTGAGGGAAGGAGGGAGTGAGTCGGGGAGGGAAGGAGGGAGTGAGTCGGAGAGGGAAGGAGGGAGTGAGTCGGGGAGGGAAGGAGGGAGTGAGTCGGAGAGGGAAGGAGGGAGTGAGTCGGGGACAGAAGGAGGGAGTGAGTCGGTGAGGGAAGGAGGGAGTGAGTCGGAGAGGGAAGGAGGGAGTGAGTCGGAGAGGGAAGGAGGGAGTGAGTCGGGGAGGGAAGGAGGGAGTGAGTCGGAGAGGGAAGGAGGGAGTGAGTCGGAGAGGGAAGGAGGGAGTGAGTCGGAGAGGGAAGGAGGGAGTGAGTCGGAGAGGGAAGGAGGGAGTGAGTCAGGCAGGAAGGGAGGGAGGGTGAAGTGTTGAGTGTGTGGGTGACTCACTTAAGCCTATTGAAAGAAGGTGGCATTGGAGATGTTGCAACAATTATATTGTTTTCTTATTGCTGTAGAGAGCTAGTTACGAATATTAAATAACACAATATAATATTTGAACAATAAGTAAAGTATTTGGTTTGCTATTTATTCATTTAAATATTTACAAGAAAATAAAATGGGATTTAACAGAACTTAATGCACGTACAGTGGTACCTCGGTTTAAGAGTTTAATTTAATCCGTTCCTGGAGACAGCTCATATTCCGAAAACTCATATTCCAAAGCTAATTTCCCCTTAAGAAATAATGGGAAATGAATTAATCCGTTCCTGACTACCCCAAAAACCCCACATAAAACTAAATTTTTATACCTAATTCATCTAAATAAACCTACAAAACTATGTTCAAGTTATTACTTACCCTTGTTGATGAGTGCTGTAGGCCTATGGAAGATGGTGAGGAGGGTGGAGGAGGAGAGGAGTTACTGTTTGGAAGGGGAGTCCCCTTCCATTATCACATCAGGCAGTGAGGATCTTTCTGGTGTGCACTCCCTGGCACGGTTTGCCTGAGTACTGTCACCACCCTTGAGTCTAAATATGGTTCTTCACCCAGCAGTGTTAAAGTAATATAAAACCGGCCTTGCCACAACGTCTAGGGGTATCGAAAGTCACTATATAAAAGGGTGAACAATATATTTGTGCTAAGGGGGACAAAACAACAATTAAATAGTATGTAAGAAAAACAAACATTCTTTAACTTGCATTAACATTAACATAAAACTTCTTAGTGAAGCATGAGCAATATCACCAGAACATGAATACGTAAAAGGGAATACATCTAACCAATCATCTAACCAGAGAAATAACTAAAAATATCCAACACCAAGGACTGATCTTAACCCCTGTCTACCCTCGACCACCGCCTTCACGCTACTGCCGGATTACTGGCTCACCAGGACGGCGTCACCTCCCTAACTATCAACAGACTATCCAAACTGGGCAACTGCCCACGGAGAAATCATGAGCATTTTAACACGAAACTTCATACAATATACAGTGTTCATATAATATAAAATTTCTCATATTAGATACAATTTCTCATATTAATTAGAGAATAAGATAGTAATAAATGAATCTTAAACGAATGAATGAGAACATGAATGAATCTTTAGCAAGATTCGTGACATCCCTCCCGGCCCCTAAGAAAAAATGAAATGAACTGCAAGTTGATTTCATTTTTTGACTGCATGAAATAATCCATGAAAAAATTACAACATAAAAATACGTCGACTAAGCAACGAATTTCACACAAACAAAATTTACAAACTTTACAAAATGTATATACATCTCATGAATAAAGAACACTACAGATTATGGCACTGCAACAGGAAATCCTCTGGATAAGGCATCAGCAATAACATTTTGCCTCCCAGGAATGTGACGAATTACAATATTGAACTCCTGCAGTATCAATGACCATCTAAGTATTCTCTGGTTTTTACACTTCATAGAGTTGTCTATGAAGTCTAATTTAGATACAAAGTTGGCATGACCTATAGTATCAACACATTCTTCTAATAAAGGTAAAGGATAGACATCAACTACCGTTACCTGGTTGAGTTTTCTATAATCCACTACTAATCTCCACTTGTCTTCCGGTTTTGGTACTAAGAGGCATGGCGAACTCCAGGAACTCTGACTGGGTCTGATGAACCCATGTCGAAGAAGATAATCAACCTCCTCCTGGATGATACGACGTTTCTCGGGTGTCACTCGATAAGGGTGCAACCGAATTGGAGTCACATTTGTCAGGGTAATATCGTGAGTAATGAGAGAAGTTTGAGTGGGACCACTAAGAGGGACCAAGGGTTCACTAAGAGGGTTCACTAAGTCCTGGTTGTGGCTCAGTGCTCGATTTTCTAACAACAAATCTGTCCATGGAAGCCTGATTTTCCCTTCTTCGCAAGCAGTCTCTGTAGTAAGGCATCACATTGTCATTGAAAAGATTAAGGCAATGGCCTACTACAGCTTTCTCTGGGTGAGTCTTTTCAATAAAAGTTTGAATCTCTTCCAACATCTGACACACCTTCTTAATTTCTGCAGAAGGGACATTCGCTACTGCCTCATCCTCCTCCACTGGAGAATCATCAGCTACGTCGTCTTGCTGTTCCTTTTGAAGGGCTTGGAGTTCTTCGGTGGTCAGTTCTTCGTTGTGTTCTTCCACCAACTCCTCCACATCATCACCATCCAATTCCAAGCCCATTTGCCGGCCCAGAGTAACAATTTCCTCAACAATAGGCGCATCATTTAGGGAGCCGGTGCAATAGGCGCACTTTAGGGAGCCGGTCGGCCGAGCGGACAGCACGCTGGACTTGTGATCCTGTGGTCCTGGGTTCGATCCCAGGCGCCGGCGAGAAACAATGGGCAGAGTTTCTTTCACCCTATGCCCCTGTTACCTAGCAGTAAAATAGGTACCTGGGTGTTGGTCAGCTGTCACGGGCTGCTTCCTGGGGGTGGAGGCCTGGTCGAGGACCGGGCCGCGGGGACACTGAAAAAAAGCCCCGAAATCATCTCAAGATAACCTCAAGAAGATCATTTACAGGCTCAAACCCCTCAAAGTCTAGTTCTCTCACACATTCAGGCCACAATTTTCTCCAGCCAGAGATCAGAGTTCTTTGAGTCACTTCTTGCCAGGCTTTGTCAATGAGTTTTAAAGCACTACAAAATGTTAAAATGGTGTTTCTAGAACTCTTTGAGAGTGAGGTTTGTGGCTTCAGTCACTTCAAAACATTTCCGGAAAAGTGCCCTTTCATACAGTTTCTTAAAATTCGCTATGATTTTCTGGTCCATAGGCTGAATTAGAGGAGTGGTGTTAGGAGGAAGGAACTTTATTGGGAGAAATTTACTGTATCTGTGCATCAATTCATCTTCCAATCCTGGAAGATGAGCAGGAGCGCTATCGAGGAGAAGCACGGCCTTGAGTGGCAAATGTTTCTCCTGCAGATATTTTTCTATGGTAGGGCACAGCACTTCATTCACCCACTTCGAAAAAATAAGCCTAGTCACCCATGCTTTTTTATTAGACGTCCACATCACACACATTTGAGTTTTCTGCACTTTATACTGTTTGAAAACCCTTGGATTTTCAGAATGATACACTAGTAAGGGTTTAATTTTCAAATCGCCACTCGCATTTGAACACAGCACAAGCGTAAACCTATCTTTCATAGGCTTGTGTCCAGGCAAGGATTTTTCCTCCTTGGTAATGTATGTCCTCTTAGGCATTCTTTTCTAAAACAGTCCTGTTTCGTCACAATTAAACACTTGTTGCGGTAGGTATCCCTCAGCCTCTGCAAACTCTTTAAATTCTTCAATAAATCGTTCAGCGGCTGGTTTGTCTGAGCTGGCTGCCTCCCTATGCCTCGCAACACTATGGATACCACTTCTTTTTCTAAATTTTTTAAACCAGCCCCTGCTTGCCTTAAACTCTTTCGTATCTGCATCACTCGTTCCAGGGGTTTTCTTTACAAGGTCTTTGTGCAATACCCTGGCTTTCTCACAAATGATGGCCTCCAAAACACTATCACCCCTTAACCCTTCAATTGCGCATCGCATCATATGATGCTTTGACCGACTTGCAGTAAATTGCGCATCGCATCATATGATGCGTTGGAGTACGACGCAAGATTTAAACGGCCATCAGGGCTCTTGTAAACAGACGCCATTTTTAAAAAAAATCGTGGGCCAAACTCCCGGGTGTTAGGGGCCTCAGTATCGAGTAAGCTACCAAGCCTGACGCACGCAGCATGAGCTCACAGCACTGCTGTTCAGCTTGTGACCACAACATCGCCTAAAAATGCCATAATATACTTGTTCATGCTATTATGTAGCGACAATATTATTACAGAAGACCCCTGATTGTGATAAAACTGACCATGGGTCTGATAATAAGAGGATTGAGATGATATTTAGCGCTGTGCTCCATGGAGGGAGGAGTAATGCTGTGGGAGGGAGGGTGGTGGCGTTGTTATCTGACTGTGTGGCCACCTTTTATTGACTGCACTCTCCATAACAGCTTAGTGGTTCGCTATGGTGAATACAAATGTAGATACTTATATATAACGTGTGTATAGAGGGTATAAACAGCAAGAGTAGGAGGTTGGGAGCCGCCATTTTGGTGAGGGAGGAGCGTCGTCTGCAGGAATTATCATGTTGTTTACTGATGACCACGATGGTCTTTGGGCACCATACCAGTTTACTTGTACAAGTATGGTGAATAAAACCGGCAGATATTTATATATAATGTGTGTATATAGCGTAATAACACCACAAGCAGTATTGTTGGAGGAGAAATATTAGTGCGTCTGGCCTTGAGGACGGCAGCCATCAGCTGACTGTGAGGTCCTACGTCTTTGTGCCTTTACTCACCATACAAGCTTAGATGTACAGTTATGGTGAACAAAACATGTAAATACTTATATATAACGTCTGTATATGAAAGCAAAAACAGTATGGTGAGTGGAAAATGGTGGCAAGTCAGGTGAGGTGAGGGAGGGAGGGAGGGAGGGAAGGAGGGAGTGGCAGCCAGTGGCGGGCTGCCACTGCCACTGCCACTCAGCATACCAAGTTAGTGGTTCGTTATGGTGAACACAAATGTAGATACTTATATATAGCGTCTGTATATAGTGAATAAAAGCAAACAGTATTGTGGGAGGAGAATGTGGGTGAGTGAGATGACTTGAGGGAGGGCGTGAGTGGCTGGCTGGTACACGGCGGTCACTCCTCGTTACTTTTTGACTCATAATAGCAACTTAGTGGTTCGTTATTGTGAACAAAACATGCAGATACTTATATATAACCTGTGTATATAGTGTAACAACCGACAAAGTATTTGTTCACTGTTTGATGAACATAATTGAATCAACAATAAGCACACCATATTTTTGAGTACAGCGATGATTCACTCATTTCATTATATAAATATATCACACTACACACTATTGAATAATATTACAGCAAAAAAAACTACGAAAAATCAATCAGAGACATTGAAATAATTAGGCAATTATCTCTTTGTGGCAACTCTGGCCTGACAGCTGGCGATCAACAGACCGCCTGGGACGCATGCTGAGTGAGCGCCTGTTTTGTGCCAGACTTCCCTGCCCTATAGCAGCCAATATATTCAACTTACGATTTTTTATTATTTTTACCGTGATCAGTGAACACAAATTAACAGGTTAGGAAGAAAAAATATTTTTTTTTTTTTTTTATGCGGCTGTGGGTGTCAAATGGTATATAGCTATGCGCCATTTAAGGGTTAATTCCTTGTCGTGTATCCAAATTAATAACAACTTTTCCACTTCTTCAAGTATTTGTGGACTTTGTTTCGTGATTGTTCTTATGCCTTTTGCCACTTTAGTTTTTAGTTAGTTAGTTTAGTTCATTTATTATGCACCCCGTACCCATCTTGTGGGCGGTAGTGGAAAGGGTTACAGAGGTACATAATGGGCTCAGGGACTGAACCCCACAATTCATTTAGCTAAGCAAGTTACAATCTTGATGAGCTAGTTACAAAATTCAATATAAGTCGTCACATCAACAATGGGTTCGAGATCGACCTCAAGTACAGGTTCTAAATTAAGCAACTGACATGTGAAGAGCTAGTGTCAAAATTTATATGTTTGTCCTGCACACCGCCCCCCATCCAGTGGGCAGCGGTGGATAGGTTACAATCACTCAGTTACTACCTACAGTTAGCAAACTGGGGATATTTGGCTAAAATTTCTGGTAGCAGATCATTTTGAATGAAATATTTACACATCACTGGAACATTGGTTATAGAATTGTCTCTAAATTCACGTATCTTTTTGCACTCCATCACATAGTGACGGAGGGTGTGCGAATAATTTTGTTGACACAGTTTACATTTGGTCAGGTCTACATCGGCAGATAATGAGAATTCCCAGAGACACTTGTAACCGAGTCTAAGCCGAGCAGCAGTAACATCTAGAAGTCTGCTGATTTTATTGGATGATGATGTGTGGCTCCTCTTGCATGATAGTATGATGATAGATGGAATTACTGGTGTCAATTTCACTTTGCCTCAGATCTACAAGATCTTGTTGAAGTCACTTTTTGCCACTTTAGCACTCATAATCTCATTTTTCTTTTCTTAAGTATAGTGCATATTGTTGATGTGGCTTTGTTGTACTGCCTACAAAGTTCAATAACACGTGTACCATTTTCATGCTTGCGAATGATCTCTTGTTTCTTCTCTATTGTCATCCTCATATGGGCTTTCTTGCCTTGATCCTTACCACTGGCCTTCTTGGGGACCCAGGGTGAAATATATAATAACAACTTTTATGGCCAAATGACCAAAAATCCAACACCGAAAATCCGGGTGAAGAATTGACGTGGGATAGTCACTGGGCGCGAGGCACTGGTAAACTGAGGGGCGGAGGGGCGACGATCGCCGTACCACCACGCGCTAGGTTGGCCTGAACCCGTATCAACAAACTCGCGTTCCAAGGTAACCCTCGCCTTCCGAGGCACATTTTCCAAGGAAATCCGGCTCGTATACCCAAAAACTCGTATACAGGGACACTCGTAATCCGAGGCACCACTGTATGTTAGTCATCATACAGCTTGTCAACCTCCACGTGTTGACACAAGTGGAGGGGAGTTGGGGAGGCTAGCATGAGGTGGGGGTAGGGGGTGACCAGAAGATCACAGACATGTGATGTCTCTTTCTAGTCTCGCCCACCCACCCACCTGCATGCCCACCTACCCACCTGCCTGCATAGCAAACCCACCCACCCACCTGCCTGCATGCCCACCTACCACCTGCCTGCATAGCCAACCCACCCACCTGCCTGCTCACCCACCCACCTGTTCACCCACCTACCTACTCACCCACCACCTGCCTGATAGCCCAACCTACCCACCTGTTCACCCATCTACCTACTTGCCCACCCTCCCACCTGCCTGCCTACTTGCCCATTCACCCACCTGCCTGATAGCCCACCCATCCACCTGTTCACCCACCTGCCTGCTTGCCCTCCCACCCACCTGCCTGATAACCCACCCACCCACTTGGCTGCTCAAACCTGTTCACCCCACCAAGCCCATCTGCCTGCCATCCGAAACCTACCTGCCTGAACCCACGTATCTCTGCCTGCCCACCCACCAACCTGCCTGCCTGCCCACCCACTTTCCCTGCCCACCTACCAGCTAGGCAGCTAACCACCCACCCAGCCCCACACACTAATTAGTCTTTGTCAATTCAAATCATGATTGTTGTATAAAAATTGTAGGAAATGGTCCCTTTTGGAATCAGAGGTGAAAAGTACGTTAATCTGGAAAACCTGATAATCTGGCTGGGGGTCCTTCCCATTTAGTCCGGATTAGCGAGTGGAGACAGTAATTTGTTCACTTGATATTAAGGTATGTTATCTTAATTTTTACAATTGACACAGTTGTTTACATAGAGAGTTTAGCTCTGTGGACAACTATGATTTCTTGATGTTTCAATAAGGAGGGATGATTTTTTCTGTTTTTGTTTTTAAGCGTCTTGGCAACTTTTGCCTCCAACTCCTGGCACCACGAGGGCAGGCAGGCGGTGGACTTGTTGACTTCACTCGAAATTCACTTGTTATTTCCTTAAAATCACCAAAATCGGATGGCAATCACTATTGTATATTGCTTAATATGTTGAGACACACTTTATGAGATATCTGACTGTGTTTAGTTCCTGTATCACTGAAATATCCCTAGATATATATTTGTTTGTCGTGGAGCTCGTGCTCACATGGCCCTTCCCCTTTCACACCCCAACTTGGATCAACTTGATTTGGTGTGGCTTTTGTCGTACCCGCATGCTTGAGTGGCGGGAGGTTTCCACGGTGTTGCATGTGTTCTTGGGGTGCTCTCTGGAGTCTTTCAGCAAGTGTCTCTTTGCCCCTGTGCTCCTCAGGTTGTTGATCTTGGTGCTGCTGCATGCTCAGTTCCTCTCTTTCAGATGCTTTGGTGGCCAATGACTTCGGCGTCGCGGTCTTTGGCCTCTGTCTTGCGTTTATTTTGTTTTCTGGAACCGTCTTCAGATTGGCATTCAGAAAGGTGTGAGGGTGCAGGGTGGAGGGCCCTTGGCTGGTGTGTCAGTTGCTTCTGTGTCGTCTGACTTGCTGAGGCTGTTTGTGCCAATCTTCTAGGAGGCAGTTTCCATATTTTTCACCTGTCTCTCATGTTGGGAGGTGGTGCTGGTTCTCTCCTTGGATTTGGCTTGGGCCCTGGCTCTTCAGTCTTCTTTGCCATTTTGTTTTCTTTTGTTTCCTTAGGACTGTGTGTCAGTTTTTGTCAGCAGCTTTGGCTAGTAGCTGGCTTATTTCTGATCTGTTGATTCTCAGGTGGAAGGGTCCCTCCCGGTTCTCTCAGCAAGTTCAGGTCTGGGCTCGGGCTTTGTGGGGTCGGGGTAGGCCAATGGTGGCAGTTTCTGTGTGGGAAGTATCACCGCGTCTAGTCGGCGCGGTGTTCACTCTGCACGGAGGTTGAGATCTCAGGGTTTGCATCGCCCCTTTTGCGGGTCATCCCATTGACGGGGCGATGGGGAAGGGGGGAGGTTATCTGGAGATGATTTCAAGGCTAAGCATCCTTGTGGCCCGGTGCTCGATCAGGCCTCCTTTTTGTTACACCCCCCCCCCAAGAAACAGACTGCAGCAGCTGTCTAACTCCTAGGTACCTATTTACTGCTAGGAGAACAAGAGCATGAGGGTGAAGGAAACTCTGCCCATTTGTTTCTTCCTCCACCGGGGATCGAACCCGGAACCTCAGGACTACGAATCCAAAGCGCTGTCCACTCAGCTGTCAGGCCCACACAAGTCAGGCCCACAGGTAAGGGAGGCTGGCTCTTTTTGGCCACATCTGCTCCCATGTTTCGTGGTTTTTTTTTAGTCATTTCTTCTGGCCTTCAGTGGCGTTGGATGGACCTTCCTCCCTTTGGGAGAAGGGGGGTTTTCAGGCCTCTTTTTCCCTCCATCCATCAGGTCATCTTGGAGTGGGTTCGTCTGTGCGTGGTCGAAGGACCTCATTTCTCAGGTGAGTTTCTCGCCTGTTTCCAGTTCCGAAACAGGACTGTGCAGATCTCTGGTACATTCTAGACGTGTCTCGACTGTCCTGGTTGCTTCTTTGCCCCTCCTTTCAGATGACTAAGTTGTCTCAGGTCCGGCTTGTTCTCGACCCAGGCACTTGGTTACTTTTCCTGAACCTCATGGATGCATACTGGCACATCCCTATCCATCCGGGGTTCAGGGATTTGTTGGGTTTTGTCGTGGGGGCAACAGGCTCACCGCTTCCGTTGTTTCCCTTTCAGGTTCAATCTGGCACCTCACAATTTTTAAGCATTTGACTAGGGTCGTGGTGGCCTATCTTTGTCTGCTATGGCTTTGGGTCTTGGCCTACCTCGGCAACTGGTTGGTGTGGGCTCCCAACCCGTCTAGGGATCTGGCTCTCTCCCAGCTCACCAGGTTCAGGTTCCTTGTGAGCTGGTGGAAGTCCCAGTTGGTTCCATCCTGGGTTCAGATTTGGCTGGGCCTTGTGTGGGATTGTCGGATTGCATCCCTTTCTCTTCCTCCTGTGGCCTTGCTCTGGCTGCAGTCCCGTCCTTGGCTGTTTGTGAAGGGGACCCGGGTCACTTGGAGGTTGCTCAAGCAGCAACCTCCAAGTGATTGGCTTATCCTCTGGGCAGGGTTCAGCTTCAGAGGCTGTTATTGTAATTTTGGGGCAGCCTCTTTCTCAACTCTCACAATCACTGGGTTCATTTCCCGGTATCCTTACGTCAGTTGCTGCGTTACCGGCCTCTTCTTTGGGGTGTTCAGGGTTTGGTGTCATGGCGCTTTCCTCCTCCCTCACTCAATGTTTGTGACCAGTGCACACCAGTGTGGCCAGGGATGTTGGCAGCTGTCCGTGTATCGGTCTCACAGCATGGTGCGGGAATTTGCAGCTGCGTATCTAGTGCTGCAGGGTTTCAGTTCCCTCGGGGCTTGGTGTTCCGGCTCAATTCAGACTGCTCCCCCTATGGTTCCTTGTCTCAGACAGAGGGGTGGGGGGTCGCTTTAGTTCATGGCTTTTTGGAGCTGGTTGCTTTGGGTAGCTCTTCTGCTGAGTTCAGAAGCTGGTCTCAGCTGAAATTCCATCGGGACATGGTTCCTTCCCCTGGCCCTATTGTCACCTGCCCAGCCTTGGTTTCAGATGCTGCTTGCTCTGTGTCTGAACCTGGGTGTTTTTCTACAGCTCCGCCTCTTTCAGCAGGTCAGGCAAGTGAGGTACCTCGCTGGGTCGATTTCCTCCTCCACAATATTTCTGACGCATGTGTATTGCCAAGTTATGGTGATCAGATGGCTTATATGACGGTGTCCCCCCGGATACAAGTCACTCCGTACATTGACAACATCGCACACTAAGATATTTACAACTTCGGACACCAGCTTTCGACGTTTCGCATATGTGTACGTGTTCCATATTAAAACGACAATATAATGCTATTAACAATTAAAATCTTCCACTTAACAGGCATATAGTTATTTAATGAAGTTTAGTGATGTAATAGACATAGTCCGGAGTCCGTAAGGACGCCGCCCGCCAGCGTAAACACAACACACCCGGAATGCCCACAAACACGATACAACGCACAAAAACACAACACTTCTGTTAGTTTTGGATAAACTCTTTTTATATTATTATGTGATAGTTATACTTGTATAAAATGATAAATAGTACAGTTAAGCTCCTAATATTTAATATAATCAATAAAAAAGAAGTCAGAAGCCACACGCCTGTCTGTACATGTCTTTTGTGTAAAAGTATTTGGGCGTTCATGTACTTGTGCGCTAGCTGGCGTTCACAACTGTTCTCGCCTACAAGCATTAGAATTAAACAAACGAATTTATTTATTCATTTATATACAAGAAGACACATTTTCTCGAGAGAGAAATATATCTGACTTATCAAGTATGTAGCTTGCTTAGCAAAAGGAATTATTAAATTGGGTTCAGTTTAACTACCACTCAATGGATGATTAATTGGGGCATATAAAGGATAAAATGAAAGATAGGGAAACAACATTAGAGAGATAAACTCGAGAGAGGTTTCAGTTAACCCAAAATTATTTGAAGAGCAAGACGGACTGCGGGGTCAGGCAATTGGTCCCCATGCTATCGTGATGGGGATCAGCCATTTCACGTGTTAATGACTCTTGTATAGTTGTGTAGTTAGGGACAACAGGGTAAAGGGGTAATGGACATTGTAGGTTCATTGTTCTACTGGGAATCCTCCACTGTTTTATATCTTATGTATGTACTCACCTAGTTGAGGTAGCGGGGGTTGAGCTCTGGCTCTTGGTCCCGCTTCTCAACTGTCAATCAATGATATACAGATTCCTAAGCCTACTGGGCTTGTCATATCTACATTTGAAACTGTGTATGGAGTCAGCCTCCACCACATTACTGCCTAATGCATTCCATTATTAACTACTCTGACACTGAAAAAGTTCTTTCTAATGTCTCTGTGGCTCATTTGGATACTCAGCTTCCACCTGTGTCCCATTGTGCGTGTACCACATGTTAAATAAATGTGTGTATGTATGTAGGTATGTATGTATGTATGTATGTATGTATGTATGTATGTACGTACGTACGTATGTACGTGTGTATGTATGTATGTATGTATGTATGTATGTATGTATGTAGGTATGTATGTATGTATGTATGTATGGTTGTATTTATATGTATGTATGTACTTGCTCTAAAAAACATTATCATTAACATGTATGCATATACATATCTATGCAATATAGTCTGAAAATGAACATTGCAGAGTTCATTTTCAACTTCCCCCGACAGAGAAGAAAACATAAGAAATATTGAGAACATTCGTGTTAGAATCATTAAGCTCACCCTTTCGGATATTCCATATTATTAATATGTATGTATATATATATATATATATATATATATATATATATATATATATATAATATATATATATATATATATGTATAATATATATAATATATATATTATATATATATATATATATATATATATATATATATATTATATATTATATATAGATTATATATATGTTATAAATATGACCGAAAAAGTAAGATTAATAATTCTAACACGAATTTTCTCAATTTTCCTTATGTTTGTTTTTACTGATGACGGTAATGAAAAATCAATTCTCCAAAATTCATTCTTATTTCTTAGTTCTGACGGACACTTGAGCGCGTCAGACTGATTTCTGTGTTGTTTAACAAACAACACAGAAATCATTGATAGATACAGCGACAACAGGCGGCTTGACATCTGCGAGGCACTACACATCAAGAAGTCAACACCAGCAATCAACAGCCAATTAACGCACAACTATATTCTACCCACTTCAAGACTCCGCTCCAATATAGAAACATCAAGAAAATACGGGCCAATAGTAACTGCAGAAGCCAATAGGCCTTCTGCAGTTACAGATCTATTCTCCCTTTAGCTTATACCATTGTTTCGTGTTCTGTGTTTGTTCTCACCTCACCCCAACACCATTGTAGCATATCACCTCACCCAAATGCAGGATATAAAAAAGAAAAACTGTTTAAACTCTGTTCAGTTATAGTTGTTCGGTGTTGTGTGTAACTAAAGTCTTTGAAAATGTAATAAGTTTACGAAACGCGCTCAAGTGTCGCGTCAGACTAAGAAATAAAGAATGAATTTTGGAGAATGATTTTTCATTTACCGTCATCAGTAAAAACAAACATAAGGAAAATTGAGAAATTCGTGTGTTAGAATTATTAATCTTACTTTTTCGGTCATATTAATAACATATGTCTACAGGAAAGACTGCTACCAAATATACTAATATATATATATATGCAATTGACGATCACTAAACACTGATCATTTGTATGCGGAAAAACCACAAAGAAATGCAGAAAGGGGGGTGACGTTCGGCTTTTCAAGGCCTTTGTCAACACCAGACTGATTGAGTCAGTCTGGTGTTGACAAAGGC
>WNGS01000690.1:4562142-4615623 GCA_020271785.1 Procambarus virginalis | reverse complement strand
CTAAAAATAAAAAAAATTGAATGGGTTGGAAAAAGAAAATGTCATAAAGATTTGTTCAGTGTTTGTCAGGTAGAATGCTCCATTTGACATTTTTTTTCTATTTTTCATATTTGTTCAATTTGGTTTGTATTTTTCATTTTTATATATTAATTGGAACAGCCTACCTGGTACACACTGAATGAATTTTTATGACATTTTTCCTTTTTCAAATATGTTCAATTTTTGGTATTTTGTTCTTTTTCAAACTGTTTAAATTTTTTTCTAATTTTGTCTAAAACAAAATCAATTCTTTGCAACATTACAGCAGTCACCCCTTTACATCCCAGCATCATTATCATCTTTAAAACAAAACAAAAAAACACAGTTATTTGCATTGTCGGAGGTGTCCGAGAATTTGCGAGAACCAGCGGGAACGCTAGGAAGCACCATGTGCTTTTCTCGTTAATCAAGCGAAAGCTCGTCTATCTAGACAAATTTTCACTGAGTGGCGCGCTTGTTATTCGAAATGCTCTTAGATTGAGGCGCTCGTCACTCGAGGTTCCACTGTACCTGGTTATGTTCCCAGTACTGTACTCTTAGCTCAGATGCATTGGGATGTTATCAGTACAGTACTGTATTTTTGGCTCAGATGCATTGGGATGTTCCCAGTACTGTATTTTTGGCATAGATGCATTGGGATGTTCCCAATACTATTCTTGGCTCAGATGCATTGGGATGTTCCCAATACTATTCTTGGCTCAGATGCATGGGGATGTTCCGATTATTGTACTCAGCAGAGATCTGCAAGAATTACCAGGGGCCTAAAGGAGTGCCTGGGGCCGGGTCACCGAAGGCACACACACCAACCACAGCCTATACCGCCAGGCTACAGGAGGCAACCATGGTGTACCATATACACAAGCACACAAACCTTAGTGCGCCCCAGCAGAGGAATCCAAGATTTTTAAATAGCTCAAGTTGAGGCTCCCACCCAAGTGAACAGGCCTCACAGGGGCAAACTGAACACACCAGAGAAGGAATGCTCTGGCTGTGCAAGGACAGCATTAATGGCACATAGGGAAGAGAACCTCGTGTACTTGCAGCTCAAAAACAAAGCCTTCACAACAAGCCAAAATCAAAACATGCATGTGAAGCCTACACTAAAATTGGAAAAAAATACACTAAAGCAAATGGCCTCCACAGGACATCAAAGTATACGATAGACGATAAAGTATATGGATGGCGGATACGTAGCTTGAAGCTTTTGTGCTTGTTGCAAGTTGGCATGATCTGAAACGCTACAAGCAGTTGACACAGAAATCATTACTGTATTGTGTGATATATCAAGTGAACAAATCCACAAGGGCCTTGATGAGGGCTCGAATTTACACACAGGATGTTCCCAGACACACATTGCATTTATTCACATTAAATTCCATTTGCCAAGTGGTGGCAATATGGTGGTGACTCCATATACTTATTTTACCCAGGTCTTCTTGAAGGGCATGACAATCATCTAAGTTTCTTATCTTCCCTATTGTTTTAGCATCATTAGCAAACATATTCATATAATTCTGTATTCCAGAATATAAATGTAGACAGTGAATATTGCCGGTGCAAGAACTGAACCCTGTGGTACTCCACTTGTGACATTTCTCCAGTCCAATACATTGCCTCTCATTACTGCCCTCATTTTACTATCAGAAAATTTATCATCCATGTTAGAAGGCTTACCTGTTATTTCTCCTATATGTTCCAGTTTCCAGAACAACCTCTTATGTGGAACTCTGTGGAAACCTTTTTTAGGTCCAGATAGATACAGTCAACCCAACCATCTCTTCCCTGTAAAATCTCTGTGGCTTGATCATAGAAACTGAGTAAATTCGTTACACAGGATCTTCCAGATTGAAGACCATGCTGGCTATCTGATATTATATATTTTTTCTCAGGTATTATACCCATTTACTTTTAATTATTTTTTCTAATATTTTGACTATTACACTTGTCAGTGATACAGGTCTATAACTGATGGGGGGTCTTCCCTGCTGCCACTTTTGTAGATTGGAACTATGTTAGCCTTTTTCCACACATCTGCTATGACTCCTGTACACAGGGATGCCTGAAAAATCAGTTGAAGTGGAATTCTGAGCTCAGGTGCACATTCTCTCAGAACCCATGGTGAAACTCCATCTGAGCCAACCGCTTTGTTCTTACTTAGTTCCGTGAGCATTTTTCCACTTGGTCTCTAGAAACCTCTATAGGCTCTATGTTGTTCTGTGGAATTCTTATTGTGTCTGATTCCCAGAAGATTTCATTTTGTACAAACACACTTTGGAACTTTTCGTTTAAGGTTTACACATTTCCTTTTTATTTTCTGTGAATCTGTTTCCCATTTTCAACCTCTGATTATTATCCATTACCTGCAATTTGTTGTTTATAAATTTATAGAATAGGCCTGTTTCTGCTTTACAGTTGTCCGCAATACCTTTTTCAAAATATCTTTCTACCTTTCTCCTCACTGCCGTGTAGTTGCTTTGTGTATTTTTGTATCAGATTATAATGCATTGCATACTTATACCCAAAAAGACATGGTCACTTTTACCCAAGGGAGGAAGGTACTGTATGTCAAATATATCTTTCTCTTTCCTGGTTAATATCAAATCTATCATGAAGAGAACATTCCCTTTCCTCATCCTTGTAGCTTGTTTAACATGTTGATACAAAGAATGTTTAAAGAATGGGGTCTATGAATCTACAGGTCCAAAAATCCTCTGTCCTAGCTTCATATGCTTCCCAGTCTATGGATTTCAAGTTGAGGTCGGCGACTACCATCAGTCATGATCTACCTTTATCTGCTTTCACTATAATCTCCCTCATTATTGTTCTCATTATTATTATTATTGTTCTCAACAATATTATTGTTCTCTTGTTCTCAATAATATTATTATTATTATGTTATTGTTCGACCTCATTTATTATCCAGCTACTCCTTTGTCCATGTGTTTCTTGGCAGTGGACTATATGCATTTATGATCATTAGTTTATCATCTTGATTGCAGATCTCTAGTGCTATTACGTCAACTTCTCGTGGATTGGCAATCATTATTCCATTTTCGTGGATTGGCAATCATTATTTCGTTTACCTTTAAGTGTTCTTTCACCAGCACAGGAACGCCACCGCCTTTACCAATTTTTTATGTCTCGTCTCCAAACTGAGTAGCCCCTTGGAAATATGACCTCATTTAAAATACCATCTCCAAGTTTCGTCTCCTTGAGTGCAACATCATCTGGCATCTGCATCTGTATTACATCACTTAACTCTAGTGTCTTTGATCTCACTCTCATCTATGTTGGTGTATACAATTTTCAGGAACATGTTCCCTCTCCTTATTCTTCACTCTCCCTTTCTCAAGTGATTTTGTGGGTTTACCAATTTGTGTGTATAAGTTTACATAGGTCTACACTATGACATGCCTAAATATATATCAATAATTTATTTTAAATGTCATTTTCCATTTAATGTGTACTTATTTAAAAACAGAATTAGTAGTCATAATTTTATACAACTCTGCTATTGTAACTTAGTTATCACAAAATGCATCAGTTTCATGTTTTAGTCTACAAGTTGCAGTTTTTGGAACAGGTTTAATTGTATCTTACTCAACCCGAGCGACAACCATAGCAATCTTACTGACAACCAGAGCGCAACTCCATAGTCTCCTGAGACCGATGGATGCCTACTACTCATCTCATCAAAATGTTTATTTATTATAAGATTGTATTTGCAGAATGAGCCTATCAAAGTGCAGAATATGCTGGAGCATGATCAAAACAAGTTGCATTTTGGTTTGGATATGGTAGTATTTGGTGCTATGTTGTCATTTACACAAATACTGCAAGTTCAGTGAGGAATTTCTTCCAGCAGATACCCTAAAGCCTCAAAATTATGGACTGACATTTGTGTCATTAAAATAATAGTAGTATCCTTATATATTGTTGTTACTCATCAAATTTTAGTAACAATATACTATACTTATAAGTTTTCATTTGTCACACATTGGAAAGCTGTTAATATGCACATGCTAATCTTTTTGTTTTATAATGCCCAGGTCTCATCTGTCGAAGGAATATGATTATTTTACAGTGAACATTGTGTCCCCTATTCTGCCTATTATAATTTTTGTGCAGGTTTTTTTTATATACTTTTATTTTTCTAATACTTTAGTCTAGCAAAAATAAAGTTTTTAACCTCAGTAAATACTAAAACTTTTTAAATACTAAAACTTTCTCTAAGAGTGGGATTATGTTACTTGGCATATTGCAGCACTCATATTATCTCATTATTTTGAGTGAAAAATATTTTAAATTGTCTACTAAGACAAAGGTTTACTGAAAAAAGGTTACTTTTTTCTGCATTAATACAGAGGTGCGTAAATATGGAGCCACTAGCGTATTATACATATGATAAACCTAAATAAATTTAATTTTTAGCAAAGATTTTTCTGTAACCTGTATTATACTGATGATGTGCCCTTTACAGCCTTTACCTGGAAGGATCGCAGTAATGTGTTTGTGTACGTCCATAATGTGTTAAACTTACCCTCAACATGAGTCCACATTGTTAGGTTTTGGAAAGCCCTAACCTATGTAGTGATGGCTTTTATTACTACTCGCTTGGACTCAGACTCAAGCAGATTAACAGCAGAGACACTATAGAGGGTCATCAGAGCTTGACCTATGGGATATCTTCAGGAATAGAGACTACCCAGAGACAATAATACATGTGGCCCAGGAGAAACTCTGAGAAAAAACAAGGGCGGAGCTACTCAGACTAACTACACAAGTGGAGGACAAGAGATGATCCTCCCAACTTTTCTTCCCGTCCTTGCAGCACAGCTTAATTAAGATAAAACTCCAGGAAGTATGGACGTGGATGAGGGAATCGTACAGTGAACATCCCTCCTGGGTAAAATTCTCCCAAAACCTTCCCAAGATCGTTTGGAGGCTAGGTAAGTCTATAAAGGACTTTTTTTTCGAGCAGGTATGTTACAGGCTCACCATAGCCTGTGCTACTTGGAACTTTTCCTTCTAAGTTGCTGAATCTTGTACAGCAGCAGCAGGTGTGCAGGCAGATCACCTCAACAGAACTGGGGAAGAGGACCAGCCCCAGGTTACAGGCCAAAGCAACGAATTCTACAGACCATAACCTAACCTGATACAGGTTTGGAATGCAACCTGGGTTGAGGCAGAGTATACAGAGTGGTTAGGTGGGGCCTACAAGTACACGCGAAGTTGTTATTCAGTGCACTGATGCACTTCACAGCCACTTTGCAATATGGGCTGTGTTCAGTGTGTTTCTTCAGTGAGTGACCCTCCCGATGCCTGGTGACCCTGCTTAGTTCTTCCTTCAGGGCCTAGTAAGCACACAAAAGTTTTGGTGTCGTTCTAGGCTTTGGCCATGTCCCTTTGCGTCTAGTTTCCCTGGTTTTCTTTTCCTTTTAATTACAGTATATAAACGGGACTGTAGGCCTTGACCCTTATGTTTGACCTCTGCTTTTGTGGTGGCAACAATGTGTTTGTTTTTATGGTGGGCCTCTGCACGGGTGGTGTGGGTTCTGGCATGATTTTGCACCAAAGTATCTCTGGGAATTCTCATCTGCCAATGTAGACCTGACCAAATGTAAACTGTGTCAACAAAATTATTCGCACACCGTCACTATGTGATGGAGTGCAAAAAGATACGTGAATTCAGAAACAATTCTATAACCAATGTACCAACGATACCTTACCTTGAGGATACCTTGAGGTGCTTCCGGGGCTTATCGTCCCCGCGGCCCGGTCATCGACCAGGCCTCCTGGTTGCTGGACTGATCAACCAGGCTGTTGGACGCGGCTGCTCGCAGCCTGACGTATGAGTCACAGCCTGGTTGATCAGGTATCCTTTGGAGGTGCTTATCCAGTTCTCTCTTGAACACTGTGAGGGGTTTGCCAGTTATGTCCCTTATGTGTAGTGGAAGCGTGTTGAACAGTCTCGGGCCTCTGATGTTGATAGAGTTCTCTCTCAGAGTACCAGTTGCACCTCTGCTTTTCAACGGGGGTATTCTGCACATCCTGCCATGTCTTCTGGTCTCATGTGATGTTATTTCTGTGTGCAGGTTTGGGACCAGCCCCTCTAATATTTTCCACGTGTAAATTATTATGTATCTCTCCCGCCTGCGCTCAAGGGAATACAGATTTAGGCTCTTTAGTCGGTCCCAATAGTTTAGATGTTTTACTGAGTGGATTCTAGCAGTAAAGGATCTCTGCACGCTCTCCAGGTCAGCAATTTCACCAGCAGTGAAAGGGGCTGTCATTGTGCAGCAGTACTCCACTCTAGAGAGCACAAGCGTTTTGAAAAGTGTCATCATCGGTATAGCATCTCTAGTGTGAAAAGTTCTTGTTATCCAACCTGTCATTTTTCTTGCAGTTGTGACGGCTACTTTATTGTGTTCTTTAAAGGTAAGGTCTTCCGACATGAGTACACCCAGATCCTTTACATTGCCTTTTCGTTCTATGTTATGATTTGCCTGAGTTTTGTACGTGGTTTCAGTTTTTATATTTTCATTTTTTCCATAGCGCATGAGCTGGAACTTGTCTTCGTTAAACACCATATTATTTTCTGTAGCCCATAGAAAGACCTGATCTACATCTGACTGGAGGTTCGCCGTGTCCTCTATGTTGCCTACTCTCATGAAGATCCTAGTGTCATCTGCAAAGGATGATACAGTGCTATAGGTTGTGCTCTTGTCTATGTCCGATATGAGGATGAGAAAAAGTACTGGAGCAAGCACAGTACCCTGGGGGACTGAGCTCTTAACGGTTGACGGGTTGGATTTTATTTTGTTGACTATTACACATTGGGTTCTGTTGGTCAGGAAATTGTAGATCCATCTGCCTACTTTTCCGGTAATTCCTTTTGAGCGCATTTTATGGGCAATAACACCATGGTCACATTTATCAAAAGCTTTTGCGAAATCTGTGTAAATTACATCAGCGTTTTGTTTGTCTTCCATAGCATCTAATGCCATATCATAGTGGTCCAGCAACTGCGACAGGCAAGAGCGCCCTGTTCTGAAACCATGTTGTCCGGGGTTATGGAGATGCTGTGATTCCATGTATTTTGTGATCTTACTTCTTAGCACTCTCTCAAAAATTTTTATGATGTGCGATGTTAGTGCTATCGGTCTGTAATTTTTTGCCTCTGCCTTATTTCCTCCTTTATGAAGTGGTGCTATCTCTGCTGTTTTTAGTATATCAGGAATAACGCCAGTATCTAGGCTTTGTCTCCACAGAATGTGAAGGGCCTGCGATAGTGGTTTTTTACAGTTCTTGATGAATATGGAGTTCCAAGAATCCGGGCCTGGTGCGGAGTGCATAGGCATACTGTTTATGGCTTCTTCAAAATCCAGTGGGGATAGGGTGACGTCTGATATATGATTTGATGTTGGTATCATATCCATGAAAAATTCATTTGGGTTATCGATCTTTAGTGCGTTTAATGGCTCGCTGAAGACAGAGTCGTATTGCTTCCTCAGTAGCTCGCTCATTTCTTTGTTGTCATCGGTGAAAGTTCCATCTTCCTTTCGCAGGGGCCCGATACTAGGTTATTGACGATGTGTCAATATTTCATTCAAAATGATCTGCTACTAGAAATTTTTGCCAAATATCCCCAGTTTGCTAACTATAGGTAGTAACTAGTGATTGTAACCTATCCACCCCTGCCCACTGGATGGGGGCGGTGTGCAGGACAAACATATCAATTGTGACACTAGCTCTCCACGTAAGTCAGTTGCTTAATTTAGAAACTGTACTTGTGGTCGATCTCGAACCCATTGTTGATGTGACGACTTATACTGAATTTTGTAACTAGCTCATCAAGATTTTAACTTGCTCATCAAGATTTTAACTTGCTCATCAAGATTTTAACTTGCTTAGCTAAATGAATTGTGGGGTTAAGCCCCTGAGCCCATTATGTGCCTCTGTAACCCTTTCCACTACCGCCCACAAGATGGGTATGGGGTGCATAATAAATTAACTAAATTAAAACTGTGCCAATGGTCGGCCAAGCGGACAGCACGCTGGACTTGATCCTGTGGTCCTGGGTTCGATCCCAGGCGCCGGCGAGAAACATTGGGCAGAGTTTCTTTCACCCTATGCCCCTGTTACCTAGCAGTAAAATAGGTACCTGGGTGTTAGTCAGCTGTCACGGGCTGCTTCCTGGGGGTGGAAGCCTGGTCAAAGACCGGGCCGCGGGGACACTAAAGCCCCGAAATCATCTCAAGATGGCGCAAGGCGGTCCAACTACTGTTTAGTCCTTTTCTCGTTGTGGTGTTAGGCCGGCTTGGTTACCCTTCCTTAGCTGTGTTTTGGGTCGTTTGGTTTCTACTCTTTTATTTTTTTTTTTTTTGCATGAACATAATGGGGGAAATACACATTATTTTCCTGCTCGTTTATGACCCAGCAGATATTGAGTGCCGGGCCTTTTCTCCATCCTTTAGATTGAGTTCTGGGCCAGTTTTTGGATCTTGTGGTTAGACATCAATCTTCATGGGTTACCCCTTTCTTGCCGGTGGCAGAGGCAAATTAGCCGACGTTTTCCAGTCTGGTATCTTTAGCCATGACCTAGCCTCGCGTTCTGTTTTTTGTTGCGTGTTTGTGTTTACACGTGAACAGGACACTGACCTTTCTCAGTGAAGGGGGGTTTATGTTTTCTAGTGGGACCTCTGTGACAGAGCTCATGGAGTGCCCTTCTCCTTGCTTGATCTCTGGCACTTTCTTTGAGGGGGGGGGCAGGGTTGCTAGATCCAGCTTGATGAAAGTAGCAAGCCGCACTAAAAATATCGAATTTTTAATAAAAGTATCCCAATACAGTATTTTGTTTAGCGATTGATACAGTTTTCAAAGTAAAACATTTGAATTCTGACTCCTGTTAACAGGTTGACGAGTTTTCTCTTCCTATAGCACATGAAAGCTTTACCCACTAGTTTTTTTGGAACATGGCCCACCACTTGGTTAACAACCAAGTACCCAATTACTATACTAGATGCAGGGCGTGTGTTACCACTATGTCACAGACTACTAAATAGTCTAATAAGTTTGGTGCCGCCTTTTGGTAATTACCACGAGCATAGCTCCTCATCTTGCATTGCATTTAGTTTAGTTAACTATATGGTATTTTGTGTTACTTATTGTCTTAATAATAGTCAATAGGAGTTGACTATCGGTCAATAATACATTTATTTCAATTAAATAAAAATCTGGATGTGTGAATTTAATATTATACTGATTTAAAGATGAGGCCCATGGAAGAGCAGTATCTTTGTGAAACGGCAGAGCTAACACAGATTATTTTATTATAAATAAATAAATCAATATTAGAACTGTCTTGTTTTATTGAGGAAGTAGTGTTAATCTGCTCTGGCGATGTCGTAGTATGACTGCGGCGAGTATCCAAAGAGTGCGAAGTCTGGTTGATAGAGTTTAACCACATCTTGGAGCAGAGAGCGAGGCACTTGGCTGAAGTAATGGTGGGTAGCCTCGCTCGTCTTATTATACTTGTCAAAGCTGTTAGAAAAAATAATGAAATATACTGTATATTAAGGATTAGTCTTAACCGCAAAGAAAAAACATTAACATTGTGTATCAATGAGAAAATCAGTAAAAGCCATGATAAGGATTTCAACCTGCATTATGGGTTCTCCCAAGTATACATCTAACCAACTCTGCCGGGAAATGCTCAAACGCAATGCAACCTGGGAATTCAATTAAATCCTCGAGGGACAACCCAGTTAGGGTTTCACGCATTGCGTGCACTCTGGCTGTAGTATAGTTCTACCTGCAATGTTTCTTTTAATATGCACAAAAAAAATAATGTGATGTAGTTAGATTAAGTTACGCTGGGTGAGATAGGTGAATGTGCATTTGTACATGTTATTTTTTATTTTTATGTAAGTGATTTTATATGAGAAAATTAGTAAGTGTGTATGCGAAATGGGTACCGGGTATGTTTGTGCAAGTTTGAGAAATGAGTATTGTTGTGAGTTACAAAAATACAAATATAAATATTTATTCAGGTAAAGTACATACATACAAGGTAAGATACAAAAATTGATGGATTTATAGATAGAACTAGTACATACAATGCCTAAAGCCACTATTACGCAAAGCGTTTCGGGCAGGAAAAACACCAAGACAAACTTAATACTAATTGAGATTAAAGTATAAATTGTGTTGAGAAAAAATACGAAAAAAATGGAAAAAAAGGGAAGGGGGGAAAACATGGCAGAAAAAAAAGCAAAAATACAATTTGGTCAACAAACAGCATTGTTTAAAATAGAAGACATATGGGTTGACATTTAGGGGTGAGGTAGGTTACATTGAGTTAATTAGGTGTACTTGGTTTTTATCTTAAACTGGTTGGGAGAGGTACAGTCTTTAACATAATTGGAAGGTCATTCCACATTCGAGGTCCCTTGATTTGTAAAGCATTTCTAGTTTGACTAAGTCGTACTCTTGGATATCAAATAGGTATTTGTTTCTGGTGTGGTGCTCATGGGATCTGTTACAACCTTCTAGGAAGCTTTTAAGGTCAGGATTGACATTACAGTTCAGCGTTTTATATATATATAATACACATGAGAGGATGTGCAGGGACTTAATATCTAACATATTCAGAGAGTTGAGTAAGGGTACCGAGTGATGTCGGGCCAGAGTTAGATATTGTCCTAATAGCAGCTTTGTGTTGAGTAATTAGAGGACGTAAATGATTTTGGGTAGTAGAACCCTAAGCACAAACACCATAGTTGAGATAAGGATAGATGAGAGAATAATAGTGTCAACAGGGCAAGGCGAGGTGCATAATATCTGATCTTAGAAAGAATGCCAACAGTTTTTGAAACTTTTTTTGGTATATTTAGAATGTGTCCCTGGAAATTCAGCTTGCGGCAATGAGAACGCCAAGGAATTTGCCATCTACTTTACAAATTTTACTTGTTACAAATTTGGGTATTGTTAATCCTGAGATTTATTTGATTTGAGGATTTATTGCCAAACAAAATATAAAAAGTTTTGTCAATATTGAGGGTGAGTTTGTTGGCAGTTAGCCAGTGATGGACTTTATTTAGCTCAGTATTCACTGTGACATTTAGAGCAAGGGGGTCAGGACTGGAGTAAATGAAGGTCGTGTCGTCAGCAAATAGAATTGATTTTGGGAGGCATTTGGAGATTTTGGGAGGCATTTGGAAGGTCATTAATGTAGATGAGAAAGAGGAGAGGGCCAAGTATGCTGCCCTGGGGAACACCGATGTTGATGGGTAGCGTGGGAGAAATTGAATTATTCACAGAAACATACTGGAGCCTGTCAGTAAGGTAAGACTTAATGTACTGCAGGGACCTCTGACTCCATAATGTTGTAATTTAAGAAAAAGGTTTTGGTGGTTAACAGTGTCAAAAGTCTTACGCAGGTCTACAAATCAGTTGTATAAGTTTTGTGAATGAAAGCACATGAAAGGCTAGCAAGGAAATTACATGCACATGGAATAAATGTGAGAATACTGGGATGGATAAAACAATGGTTAAAACAAATAAACCAAAGGGTCGTGTTAAACGGGAAGGAATCTGACTGGAGAAATGTGGTGAGAGGTACCGCAATTAAGGGTCCATTTTGGGGCCAACCTTGTTAGCTACGTCACTGACATGAAAATATTACAAACCACATCATCAAATTTGCAGACAACACTAGATTTATGGTAAAGTGGGAAGTGAATATGATTTTTGAGTCCTTAAAGAGATATCTATACTAATTAACTCCATAAATGGTCAGAAGACTGGCAAATGCTTTTAATATCGAAAATGTAAAACCTTGCATGTAGGGCATAACTCGCGTTACAACTACCAAATTAACAACAATATCTTGCAGTAGATTAATGAAGAAAATGATAGAATCAGAATCCATCATTCACTGAAAGTTGCACAAGTGGGGGGGGGGGGGGCTTCAGTAAAAAAAAAACTTTGCAAACCCTAGGAATAATCAGGCGTACCTTTCACTTTAAGGAAAATTAGGTAGTTACTCAACTGTATAAATCTCTAGTGCGCCCCCACTGAAGATGAGGTCTCCATCCAGGCATGGAGACCTCATCTTCAGAAAGACATAGCTGTTTTGGAGAAAGTACAACACTGGGCAGCAAAAATCATTCCAGAACTAAGTTGACTCTCGTACCAGAAATGATTGAGGGCCACAGGGCTAACAAAGCAAACCAGACATGACAGGGCTGCTCTCATTGAAACTTAACAATTTGGAGGATATTGCAATACTGAACAATTTGGAGGATATTGACCCAGACAACAACTTCAACAGGTTAGATGTAACAAGCAACAGTTTCAAGTTCAACAAGCCACGATGTAGGACTGAAAAAGGAAGATACATTTTCACCCACAAGGTTATAAACCAATTGAACCGCCTACCCGCAGAAGCCTTAAAGGTCCAAACTGTTGAACTTTAAAATCCAGCTTGAAAAAAAGTCATCAGTAGAAATGGGGGGGGGGATCTTTGACAAGCCGCCGAAATTGTTTTGTCCAGGTCTTCTTGAAGCGTATGACAATCATATAAATTTCTTATCTTCCCCTAGTATTTTAGTATGCCATCAGCAAACATAAATTGCCATCCATACTTCCGTGGAAATAAACTTTTTAAGACAGCTCATAGCCTAGTTGATAGTGCTACAGCCTCATACGTGTGGAGATCCGCGGTTCGAGACCCATACAGTCTAGGTAAATGGAATCAGCAAACACGTTCATATAATTCTGTATTCCTTCTCGTAGGTCGCTTATGTAGACAATGAACATACTGTTTACACGTAAGTTCTTTAACTAACTGGTGCAAGAACTGAACTCTGTGGTACTTCACTCGGGACATTTCTTCGCTTCTAAAGAAGCGGTGAAGGGTGGTGAGGGAGGTTGGAGACAGGAGAGATGTTGGGGAAGAAAGTCAAAGAAAGTAAATAAGTGAAAAAGAGACGAGAGAGGGGCAGATTAGTTGAGGAAGAGTGGGGGGGGGGGGTAAGGAGACCTGGTCACTACCGGGTATCCCATCCAATTAATTATATAACAATTTTGATTTACATTCATATAATGCAAAATATTGATGTTAAATGACTCCTGCTTAAACACATTAAAAAATACAATGAAGTTAATAAGTTGTATATGAAGTGCTCTGTTAACTGCATCTGGATAAGAATAGAGATGCAGACTGTACAACTGTTATATGCAGTGTGTGAAATACTAAACTGGCAATAAGGAAGAGACTAACTTTGAGGCGTGTGTGTGCATGTTGATGAGTCCCCGGAGGCCCAGGTGTTGGATGAGGTACTCCTGGTCCCTGGTGAATGTCTCCACCTGGGCGATGAGGTCGTAGTGCAGTTGACACGGAGCACACGCCTGCCAGTATGGTCTCCAGTGCATGTTTACTGGCGGCTTCCCGTTATTGTCCCTGCAACACGGTTCACCGTCACCATCTCTGCTGCCCCTTTCTCTTCCACCTTAATAACCTTACTAATGCTTTTGGCTCTGTGAACAGGCATGGCAATTGACAGGGTATATAAAGACGGATAAATTAACACTTGCACAAGGGAACATAGGTGGAAGCTGAGTACCCAAATGAGCTACAGAGTCATAAGAAATATTTTTTTGTGTCAGAGTAGTTACTAAACGGAATGCACTAGATAGTGACGTGGTGGAAGCAGACTCCATACACAAATGTAGATATAGGATACCAATGGGTTCGGGAACCTGTGCACCAGTTCATTGACAGTTAATAGGAATTGAGAGGAAAGACTATACTGTATATTTTCCACAAATAAAAGGTATTCAGATCAAGTTTTTCTTAAAAATCTATAACTGGTAATCTTTGAAGTACAGTATGACATAAACAATCGCAATCGTTCCTCCCCCCCCCCTACACCACCATTTTACCATTAGTGCACCACCACCAGTTCACCTGTAATTCACTACCAGGCCCCACTTGTTTGTAAGTGCACGTGTAGAAGAGGCCAGTGTGGGAATCTACACCAGTCTCACCACAGGTAGAAGAAGGCAGACAACTAACCATGCGTTCTGGGCATCGTCTTTGACCTTCATGAGAAACTGTGAGAAGGAAGGAAAGACGTGATCCTTCTTGTGTGGTTGTGACCCACTGCTGGTCTTGGAGTCCTTCCTGGCTGGGTTGGGGTCCGGATACTTTGTGGATATCGCCCGCTGGAGCTTCTCGTGGGGTCCGTTGTAGGACCTGAACCTCAGCATCTTGTCTCTGTTGGCATATTCATACGTTTAATATTTTAATTCATATTTTTACTTCCCACTAAAAGGATTTTAAAAAGTGTTCGAGACATAACATTCTCGCCAGCGTCAGAGAATGTTATGTGAACAACACTAGGCACAGTTTTTGCAAGGCATCAATCATGCAACATCCTCATCCCAAATATGGAATAAAAAAATCGCATCCTAGCAGTTGTCAACTTGCTCACCACTCATCAGCAGGCTACGCCGACATATTTCTCCAACAATGTGCAAGCGCTGCCAATATAAGAAGCCTACCCTCTGCATTTACAACACTATCTCATTAGTACAAATATATATCGTAACTTCAATATTGAAATTGCTTGTAGTGAAATAGTTCCAGATAATACTATAACATGGTGTGATTTTTTACTTTATCAGTCGCACATTCATTCCTTTGCTGCCCGTATCTTTGTGAGTAAATGGTCACAGTCTGTTCCATTTATCTCCCTCAAATGTTCTGCTTTCTCTTTTAGATCTAAAACATGTATTGGACACTCCTTTTAGGCGATTTTAAGTGTCGGCATTATGTGAGGGCTGGCGATTCCCGTGGCCGCCTTCTCAAAACTTTCGTCATCTCTTCTTTGTCTCTTCTAAATTCAGGTGAGCGAACCCCATATTAATGCACAGACCTGCACTTTTCCTGTCTTCATCTTTCTCTCTTCTACTTATTTATTTAGAGGTCAGTTGGATGGTTTTTGATAACCTCTATATCAGTGACCATTTCCCCATCCTCGTATCCTTTTCTTTCCACCCCCTCCCTCACCTTTCCTAAGTTGCGGTTAGAATCTATTCATCTTCCATGCTACTCTTTCTGACCTGTCTGATCTGCCTCTCCCTCGAGCTCTCCTCCTCCTTCATGACGCCATATTCGACGCTGCCCTCCGTTCTGTTCCCCACCACCTCGCGGGGCACACTGTAGTGACTTTCCTGCTGGAAGTTGGACCGTGCTCGGGCTGTAAGCGTGCAGCCTGGAAAAAGACACCGGCGCATAACATTCTTTTACTTTGTTTTGGGAAGCGAGTGCAGTGGCCCATAGGGCTGGAAATCTTGTGTTTCCACCCCTTACAGTTGACGCCGCTCTCCCTCAGATCTGGAAGACAATCTGCAAAATAGCGGGCAAGTTTGTTCCAGGTATTTCACCCATCCTTCACCTCCATGGTTCTGTCGTAGCGGATCTTGTGTCGGTCGCAAATGAACTGGAGTCTCACTTTTGGACTGTTGACTCCGGTTCTCATCTTCCTCCTAAGTTTCTTGCTTGTGAGTCCCTTATTGAATCTCGTCCCTTAGACTTTCGCACCCATATAGGGCACCCAGCCCTATAATGATCCCATGTCTCTTATCAGAACTCCGGTCTGCCCTGACCTTCTGCAGTTCTTCAGCGGTCGGTGCAGACGGCATTCATTATGAGATGAGTCATCATCTGTTTCCTTACGCCTTTCAGTGTTTGCTGAATATTTACAACCGTATTTGGGAGGAGTCATCAGTCTCAGAGGACTGGCTTGAGGTGGTTGTTCTTACTATATTGAAACCCAGCACTCGTGAGACGTCCCCTAAGGATTTCCACCCCATTGCCCTGACGAGTTACATCTGCAAACTTTTTGAACGTATGGTCAATGTACGTCTGATGTAGTTCCTAGAACAATTTCGTCAACTATCCCCTTCTCAATTTGTCTTTCACAAGTGTCGCAGCACGACTGATGTTTAAGTGGATGTGGAGGTCTATATTTATCCTGCCTTTGCTACGAAGACTTCCATTGTTGCTGTTCTTTTTGACCTGGAAAAGGCTTTGACACTACCTGGAGATATATTCTATCCCAACTCTGATCTTTTGGCATTCTGTTTTATGTTTTGGATTCAGTTACTCGGAACAAAATGTTCCAAGTAGCACGGGCTATGGTGAGCCCGTAGTGAACTTACCTGACACAGGAGCGGGGCTATAACAAGCTTTTTGGCCTTCGTGGCAATCTCCCTCTCTTCCTTAAATGCTTCTTCTCTAGTCGTTCATTAAAGTGAGCCTTGGTAGCACTTCCTCCGACTCTTTTTTTTTCAACAATATGAAGGCGTTTTCCGAGGTAGTGTTCTGAGTGCTACTCTTGTCTTGGTTGCCCTCAAAGATCTTCCTTCCTGCATTTTCCTTCCTTCTGGCATTTTCTTGGCCATTTATGTTGACGATCTCATCCTCTGCTGTCGAAGTTATGCTTCAACTTGAGATTGCTACCGTGTCGTCCTGTGACACCAGTCATGGTTTCAAATTCTCTTTGACTAAGACCTGTGCTATGACTTACTCCTAAGGAGGTCATTCATCGTCCCCCTTTGTCGGTCTTTGGTAGTCCCTTTCTGTGTAAAGATTCTGCTAAACTTTGGGGTTAATCTTTGACACTTTGTCTTGGTCTCCCCATGTGACTTACCTTTGAGCTGAATGCTCTAAAGCCCTTACCTTAAAGTCTTGTCCCATACTTCTTGGGGAACTGATAGACGCACAATCTTCTATTTGCAGTGTTCCCTTGTACTATCTAAACTGTATTATGTATGTCCTGTCTTCTCCTCTGCCTTTCATTCGGTCCTTCACCGTCTTGATGCTCTGCACCATGCTGGGTTGTGCCTCAGCTCTGGTGCCTTTTGTTTGCCCCCTATCCAGAGCTTGTATGTTGAAAGAGACGTCTTCTTGCTCCAGGATCAGCGAGATCGTTACTGCCTTCGTTACCTCGCGAGATCTCTGCAACATCCTCATTCTCGCGTTTGCCGTGCATTGGCTATTGCCCCTCCGGTGGGCCCAGATGCACCTCCGGTTCGGTGGGCCCAGATACACCTCCGGTCCGGTGGGCCCAGATGCACCTCCAGTCCAGTGGGCCCTGTTCCCTTTCACCACCTCCCTTTTTCTGTTTGCATGCCTTGCTTACAAGCCTCCCTTTTTCTGTTCGCATGTCTTGCTTACAAGCCTCCCTTTCAGTTTGTGTTGGCAATGTCTCTCCTCGTGTAGTTGCATCCTTACCTCCCTGGCGGGTCCCACTTGTGAAGTTTTGCAAGGCTTTGACTCACGTGATAGAGACTTCTACCCATTCTCTTGTTCTGAAACGCCTTTTCCTTGAATAACTTTCTTCGCACTCACATTATGTTGCCCTCTTAACGGATAGGTCCAAGTTTGCCGACTGTGTTGGATACTCTGTGACCTTTCCAGACCAAACCTGTATGTGCCGCCTACCTCCGGAGGCTAGCATCTTCACGGCTGAACTGTAGGCCATCTTGTATGCCCTTCTGGTGCTACATAGCCTTCCCGGCTTGGTGCTTTCTTTAATAATTACTTACTTGTATGCCCTTCGTCGATTGCTTTTCTGTTGTCAGCGCTGCTTTGTCATAGTGTTGACTCGTAGTGCTCTCATGACTTTGGAATCATTTAACATTTGAATCATCCTGTGGTAGTAGAAATCTAATATTGGTTGTTTCTCATCTCTAGCAGATTTAAGGAGGTTTAGTGTTGCTGAGTTCTGGCCATATTAGTATTTCCTTAAATGAGGGTGCGGACACTGCCACTAGGGAGACTATCCGCACTTGTCCTATTTTCCGAAAAGGTGTTTCCCTATTCCGACTTCTACTTATTCATTCCTTGATGTGTGGCCGTTGGCAGGATGGTTGGTCTTCTGGTACTGGTAGATTGATTGATGAAGATTAAGCCACCCAAAAGGTGGCACGGGCATGAATAGCCCGTAAGTAGTGGCCCTTTTGAGCCATTACCAGTATCAAGAGCTGACACTGGAGATCTGTGGAGGTGCGACTGCACCTTGCGTGACGGGAGATGTCTCCCGTCTGGTACTGGTAACAAACTGCGTGCTCTTAAGGGCGGTGGGTCCCTGTGGCCTTCCCCCTGCCACCGTGACCCCCGTGGCCTTCCCCCTGCCACCATGACCCCCGTGGTCTTCCTCCTGCCACCGTGACCGGCGGTGGGAGGCAGCTCTGGCCAGATTACGTATTGGCCAGACACGTTTTACTCCCGGCCACTTAATGGAGCGCCGCCCTGCTCCTTATTGTCCCTCTTACAGTCCAGCATATTCTTGTTGAATGTCCTGACTTCCAGGACGTGCGGGGGTCTTGTCTCCCGTCGGTCCCTCGGGGTCACTTGTCCCTCAGTACAGTCCTTGGTTGATATCTTTGATGTCGTGCGCCTTATACACATATTTTCTCGTACTGGCGTCCTTAGTGATATTTAGCACCTTGTGATTATCTTGCCACACTGATGCTGCTACATGGTCTCCCCGGCTTGGTGCCTTCTTTTGATACTTACCTACTCTTAGTATCATTGCTACTTTATTCACTCTGGTGTTCTTAATGATAGTGTCATAATGCATGGAGAGTTTGCCAGTGGAGTCTACTGATCACATACCTCTGTATGTAACCATCCTTTTATGATGAGGAGTTTAGCGTCACGTAGCTCTTGACACACACACTGTTCTCCCTCATATAATCTAGCGGTAACTACACAAATGCGAATGTATCTAAATGTGTTAATAAAAAAAGTCAAAGAACACTCGTATCACTGCTTTGCCAAACTGATTATATTCACATAATCAAAGATAATATATATATATATATATATATATATATATATATATATATATATATATATATATATATATTGTTTCTGTTATTTAGATTTATATAGTCACAAAAAATGGAGGAGAGGGATGTAGTGGTAAAGATGGTCGAGATGTTTAGGTGGGTGGATGAGTAACGCACCTGTAGGTGGGTGGATGAGTAACGCACCTGTAGGTGGGTGGATGAGTAACGCACCTGTAGGTGGGTGGATGAGTAACGCACCTGTAGGTGGGTGGATGAGTAACGCACCTGTAGGTGGGTGGATGAGTAACGCACCTGTAGGTGGGTGGATGAGTAACGCACCTGTAGGTGGGTGGATGAGTAACGCACCTGTAGGTGGGTGGATGAGTAACGCACCTGTAGGTGGGTGGATGAGTAACGCACCTGTAGGTGGGTGGATGATTAACGCACCTGTAGGTGGGTGGATGAGTAACGCACCTGTAGGCGGAGAGGAGACGGTCCAGCGGGTGTCTCACTATGATCATCTTCCTGGCCTTGGACAATATGCCTTGTCGTTCCTTGGGTTCTTTGTCAAGGTATAAATCTGGCGGGCGCGGGCGTGGAGGCTTCCCTCTACCTCTTCCTGGCCCGCCAGCAGCAGCAAGTTCTTCACCCAAGTTGTTGATGCTGACTGAAACACCAAAATGTTTATACATTAACCAGATGACACTTAGGTACACAGTGTTGGTAAACAGTATCCAGGTAACACTTAGGTACACAGTGTTGGTATACAGTATCCAGGTAACACTTAGGTACACAGTGTTAGTATACAGCCTTCATTGTCCATATATTGTTTTAAAACACAGTTTACGGCTGCTATCAATGTTGAATCAAGGTCGATCAATGTTAGCGATGTTGAACGTTGATTGAATCTTCCCTCCCATTTGAAGGGAGGGAAGAGGGAGCAATGGAAAAACAGTTGGAAGGGAGGGAGGGAGAGTGAGACAGAGACAGACAGACACCCAAACAATGAAAGATATCCCCGTCTATCTATGAAAGTGTGTCTGGCCGTTTGTTAGTCCCTGGAAGGTTGGAAGCCAGCCAGGGTGGTCGAGGGCAGCCACTATGTCACCCTTCAAGGGGACTCGGCTGATAGTTCATNGTATGTTGACATGTTAAACAGCGGTGAGGTCGTGTCACGTGACATTACCCTCAGCTAAGTTGGTCATTGCACACCCCTGCCTCTCTCTCTCTATCAAACGAAGGAATTATCAGGGGAAAGCGCCAAGCCATTACAACTATATAACACTGGAAGGGGTCAGGATAAGGATGTGGGATGGGACGGGGGAAAGGAATGGTGCCGTACCACTTGGACGGTCGAGGATTGAACGCCGACCTGCGAGAAGCGAGACTGTCACTCTACTGTCCAGCTAAGTGTAATAGCTGAGGGCTATCTCCGGTGGGCGGAGTTTAGCTCCTGGTTCCCCCCTTTATGTTCTCGAGCCGTTGTACATTAGATACAGGATCCTTGCCTTACACTGAGGATGGAACATTGTTGGCCTTATTCACATATGGGACTAATAGAACAAGAACCCGGCAATGTGATGTTATAGTGGCCAGAATACACCTGGGATATAGACGTATCTGGCAGCTTTCTCAAAACCCAAATGTCGAGTACACAATGTGTCAACTTTGTGAGAGAGAAAAACATGGACTCTCTTGAACATTATATTGTAGAATGTCCCATATTGGCTGACTTTCGCCCCCTGGGCTAATGTATGCTGAACTGTGTAATTACTATATGAGTACTGGAACACTTGATGATATATTGGACTTGTACCAAAGATTGACCATGTAATGTATCAATTATACAATGTATGTTTGTGATATAACTATATAACCTGAGCTTGTAAAAGCACCTTAATCATCTTCAGTGATTAAGTGCTTAATTGCACACTAGTTTCTCTGTCAGCTATCTCACCCTGTCAGAGTAAAAGAGACAAATGTATGTGAATGCATGTGTGTGAATATATGCATGTATATATGTATATGTACGTATATATGTGTGTGTATTATATGCATCTGTATAAAGTACTTATGGAAGCTGATCAGATTTGCATTTCACCTTTGTAAATGCACATTAATGACACTTCAAACACTTTATGTAAGGCATACGTAAATCTGTGTATCTATCTATCTATGTATTTCCGTATGTAGGTTAGCTTAGCATTTTAAAAGTACCGAATCACCTTCTGTGGTTGATTGTTCAATAATCCTTGAACTATATGTTTAACTGATCTCTAACCCTGTCCATGGAGGACAGAAGAAAATGTATATATGCAGGTTAGCATTGTAAATGTGTGGCCACGTCTGTGGTAGAAAATAATAAAAAAAAAAAAAAAACTGCACCTCCCTCTCCAGGCCTGTGGTGGGGGGGGGGGAGCCATGACTGTTAACTGTCCCCCCCCTTTCTCTCTAACCCACTTACACTCAGACGTTGGGAGTGTGAGTGTAAGGTGATGTACTCTGTGTTTCCTCCTGTTATTGTGTAAATTTGGAGACTGCCGTATGGGTCTATTTCCTGCGTAATGACTTATTGTGAATTAATATTGATTATGGTAAAGTCACGAAATATAATTATTCATCATGAATATGTATTATAATTTAATTATTAGTTTATGACATTTTTAAAGTTTGATAACCACAGATCTTTTGATCAATTTCTTAACTGATAAAAGCTAGTGAAGAACACTCCTTGAAAATTACTTACTAACCTTTCTGATTTGATTATTAATGTTATTTTTTACATGGATGCAGTTTCTGACCTATTATATTGATCATGGAGACGAGGTTGTTGTTGTTGTTATAGATTCAGCTACTCGGAACAAGTTCCAAGTAGCACGGGTTATGGGAGACGAGGTCCATTCCTTGTCTTGTAAACTTGTGAGTGGATGGAGGCTGTACAACCTCTTTCTATCCTCTGTCTAATCTACACACTCTAACTTTCTATCCTTCAGACCCGTCTTCATCCACCACTCTATCCCTCTTAACAACTCCCCCCATCCCCCCCCATCCCCCCCCATCCCCCCCCATCCCCCCCCCATCCCCCCCCATCTTCCTCTATCCTCTACTCTCTCCATATCACACCACTCCTCCTCCTCTTCCTGACACGCTCCCTCACCCACTGGTCAGCAGACACGACTGACACTCCCTCACTCACTGGTCAGCAGACACGACTGACACTCTCCCTCACTCACTGGTCAGCAGACACGACTGACACTCCCTCACTCACTGGTCAGCAGACACGACTGACACTCTCCCTCACTCACTGGTCAGCAGACACGACTGACACTCTCCCTCACTCACTGGTCAGCAGACACGACTGACACTCCCTCACTCACTGGTCAGCAGACACGACTGACACTCCCTCACTCACTGGTCAGCAGACACGACTGACACTCCCTCACCCACTGGTCAGCAGACACGACTGACACTCCCTCACCCACTGGTCAGCAGACACGACTGACACTCCCTCACCCACTGGTCAGCAGACACGACTGACACTCTCCCTCACCCACTGATCAGCAGACACGATTGACACTCCCTCACCCACTGGTCAGCAGACACGACTGACACTCTCCCTCACCCACTGATCAGCAGACACGATTGACACTCCCTCACCCACTGGTCAGCAGACACGACTGACACTCCCTCACCCACTGGTCAGCAGACACGACTGACACTCCCTCACCCACTGGTCAGCAGACACGACTGACACTCCCTCACCCACTGGTCAGCAGACACGACTGACACTCTCCCTCACTCACTGGTCAGCAGACACGACTGACACTCCCTCACCCACTGGTCAGCAGACACGACTGACACTCCCTCACCCACTGGTCAGCAGACACGACTGACACTCTCCCTCACCCACTGGTCAGCAGACACGACTGACACTCCCTCACCCACTGGTCAGCAGACACGACTGACACTCTCCCTCACCCACTGGTCAGCAGACACGACTGACACTCTCCCTCACCCACTGGTCAGCAGGTACGACTGACACTCCCTCACTCACTGGTCAGCAGACACGACTGACACTCCCTCACCCACTGGTCAGCAGACACGACTGACACTCTCCCTCACTCACTGGTCAGCAGACACGACTGACACTCTCCCTCACCCACTGGTCAGCAGACACGACTGACACTCTCCCTCACCCACTGGTCAGCAGACACAACTAACACGCTCCCTCACGCACAGGTCAGCAGACAATAACAAGGTCTCTCACCATCAGGGCAGCAGACAATAACACGCTCCATCACGCACAGGCCAGCAGACAACAAGAAGGTCCCTCACCCACAGGGCAGCAGACAACAAGAAGGTCCCTCACCCACAGGGCAGCAGACAACAAGAAGGTCCCTCACCCACAGGGCAGCAGACAGTAACAAGGTCCCTCACCCACAGGGCAGCAGACAGTAACAAGGTCCCTCACCCACAGAGCAGCAGACAACAACAAGGTCCCTCACGCACAGGTCAGCAGACAATAACAAGGTCTCTCACCATCAGGGCAGCAGACAATAACACGCTCCATCACGCACAGGCCAGCAGACAACAAGAAGGTCCCTCACCCACAGGGCAGCAGACAACAAGAAGGTCCCTCACCCACAGGGCAGCAGACAACAAGAAGGTCCCTCACCCACAGGGCAGCAGACAGTAACAAGGTCCCTCACCCACAGGGCAGCAGACAGTAACAAGGTCCCTCACCCACAGAGCAGCAGACAACAACAAGGTCCCTCACCCACAGGGCAGCAGACAATAACAAGGTCCCTCCCCACAGGGCAGCAGACAATAACAAGGTCCCTCACCCTCAGGGCAGCAGACAATAACAAGGTCCCTCCTCCACAGGGCAGCAGACAATCACAAGGTCCCTCACCCTCAGGGCAGCAGACAATAACAAGGTCCCCCACCCACAGGGCAGCAGACAATCACAAGGTCCCTCACCCTCAGGGCAGCAGACAATAACAAGGTCCCTCACCCTCAGGGCAGCAGACAATAACAAGGTCCCTCACCCTCAGGGCAGCAGACAATAACAAGGTCCCCCACCCACAGGGCAGCAGACAATAACAAGGTCCCTCACCCTCAGGGCAGCAGACAATAACAAGGTCCCTTACCCTCAGGGCAGCAGACAATAACAAGGTCCCTCAACCTCAGGGCAGCAGACAATAACAAGGTCCCTCACCCTCAGGGCAGCAGATAATAACAAGGTCCCTCCTCCACAGGGAAGGAGATAGAAGGCATCTGGCACACTGGCGTCGTCGCTTATGGCAGAGAATATTTCTTTGGCTCCGGCGGCATCGAGTCCTGCAGACCTGTGAGTACTGGTGTGTTGTGGTGGTGGTGGTGTTGTGTTGTGGTGGTTGTTGTGTGTTGTGGTGGTTGTTGTGTATTGTGGTGGTTGTGTGTTGTAGTGGTTGTTATTGTGCTGTGGTTGTTGTGGTGGTGGTTGTTGTGTGTTGTGATGGTTGTTGTGTGTTGTGGTGGTTGTTATTGTGCTGTGGTTGTTGTGGTGGTGGTTGGTGTGTGTTGTTGTGGTTGTTGTTGTGTTGTGATGGTTGTTGTGTTAAATTTAATTTTTTAAATTTTTGCGAGTTTATTGGGCAGCGCCACTCATCTTGTGAGTGGACACACCGCCATAGCAGCATGTACAACACTCCCCAAAAGGAAGAAAACCCGCTGGGTTGTTCATCCTGTCACTTGTACCCAGACACAGCTGGGACTTGCTTAACTGTCTCAAGTGAACAGCTCCTCAAACAAGAAGATTAACATCTGTTAAGCCTTAAAATCTTACGTTATCTTGCGGGTGCAAAATGGGGGAATCGTTTAAGAACAGTATCAATATTTGACAAATAGTGTTTCTCTAACTCAGTCAATGTGGGGTTTATTATTCTACACATATTTCTAATGTCTCTCAGGTAGTGGTCAAGGCGGTGTCCGTCACACTCACTGCAGATTCTGCAACTCCTCTGCTCAACTGTTGTTTCCATTCCGAATCTCCATGGATATTTGTATCCAAGACGAATTCTTGCTGATACTGATTCTCTCCCGCGGCCTCCTCCTCTTTGTCCATAATGATTGGGATTGCCAGCTGCATCCACATTGTACCAGCGTACAGATTCACTGGTTTGTTCTTCTATCCTCCTTTCCTCAGTAACCTTGTAACGTGATATTGCCTGATGATGCCTCTAATTTGTAGATGAGTCTTGGGTATGAAGTATTCAATATGGTCATCTTCAGCGCCTTCAGCAGCCAGCACATCTGCTCGTTCATTTCCACAGATTCCAACATGAAAGGGGATCCACAGAAATTTGACGAT
Organism: Procambarus virginalis; assembly: GCA_020271785.1. Lineage (NCBI taxonomy): Eukaryota > Metazoa > Arthropoda > Malacostraca > Decapoda > Cambaridae > Procambarus > Procambarus virginalis. The sequence goes on along the minus strand of WNGS01000690.1, from coordinate 4,590,365 downwards.
TCTTCCTTGATTGGTTAGAACTTTCACCGCTCTCTGGATCTCAGCGACTACCGCAAGATTTTCTGCCCGATTTTTAGTAAGGCTTTGTAGCGCTGCTTTAGAGTCGGTGCAGATCACTGTACCGTTAATGCTTCGTTCAAGGATTCTTAACGCCATAACAATGACAGTTAGCTCTGCTTGTGTTGAAGAGGCATAGTTCTCAATACGGGCTTTTCCTTCATTTCCGCGTTGTAAGGCATTATTCCTAATTACAGTGTATGCTGCACCAGCCCTGCCATTGATAGGGTTAGATGACTCATCAGTGTAGATTTGATCTAACTCATTTCCGGCTTCTTTATAGATTTCCTCCAGATAATTGTGCCTCATTTCTTGAGTGGACATTTTCGTTGTCATTTCATTGATGATGATCCTGCACGAGTCATCCTCCCAGGGAGGTAATCTCTCTACAGGCAGGAGCTCACGGGCTTGCTCAAGCAGGTGAAGCTCTTCGAGGTAGCAGACTGATCTGTGATGCCATTTTCTGCTTCTCATGTTTCCACCTGTAAGTAACACAGAACTCGGTTTTTTCTTAGCAATATCATTGTAGTGGGGATCTCTGGCTATCTTAATTGCAAGCTTAGCATTCAGTTCCTGAATTCGGCTTTTAACACTGGGGAGGGACAACTCCTCTCGTAGATTAGATATTTTGGCAGTTCTTGGGACTTCAAGAATGATTGTCATGGCTTCATTTTGAATGCTTTCAAGTTTTTTCATATCGCCTTGGGAATAAGTGCACAAAACTGGTGCGGCATAGTCTATGACGGAGTGCACATAGGCTGAGTACATCATTTTAACCACGGTAATAGAGGCCCCATGCCCATTCCAGGTCATTGCTTTCAGTGCCCTGAGTCGACTTTCGTATGTTCCTATGAGTTGGTTGAGCTCCTCTTTCTTTCTCTTGTTAGAGCCGACAGTGACGCCAAGATACCGATAGTTCTTTATTTTCTCCCCGCATGTGATGAGAGAATGCTTTTGTCTTGTTTGTGGAGAGAGTGAAACCGAGCTCAACACATTTCCTTCCGAGGAGTTCCATGGACTGTTTATTTTTTCCCAAGGTGGGAGCTTGTATTAGAACATCATCTGCATATCCCACTTGTGTTCCTTCTGGAAATTCAATATTTGCAATGGCATTCTTAAGTATATTAAATGTTGTGGGGCTGAAGACCCCTCCTTGGGGGAGGTCCCGAGTTCCATACTCATTGTTCTCGAGACTGCTCCGTTGAAGTAGACCTTGGCTTTCCTCCCTGTGAGGTAGTCCTCAATCCATTTCAAGAGTCTCCCCTTGACACCCACGCATGCAAGCTCGTCCAGGATCGCAATCCCCTGTGCTTTGTCGAAGGCTCCTTTGATGTCAACAAATATAGAGTACTTAGCTGTGTCATTAGCCAAGTAATTAACTATAAAGTTTGCTGTGCTCCGTCCTTTAACAAATCCATTGACCCCCTTCCCTAGCATACCTATTTTGTGCAACAGTCGGTTGAGGATGATCCTTTCAAGCATCTTGCAAGTGCATGACACGAGACTGATAGGTCTGTAATTGCCAGGGTCATTGGGCTTCGGTATGGGAACGATTATTGCGTTTCCATTGTATGGGCAACATTCCACTTAGGAATGATTTGTTAAACAGGTGGAGTACACTACGGGCTCACCATAGCCCGTGCTACTTGGAACTTTTTGTTTCAGGTAGCGAATCTTAAACAACAACAGGTGGAGTAGTTGATTCCCAGACACTTCACACAGTGCATTGAGTATGTCGTAGGTGACGCCATCTTCACCAGGTGCAGTACTTTTACCCTTTTTCATAGCCCTCCTTACTTCCTGGGCTGTGATTGGTTCCCCATACTCGTCATCACTAGACAGTGCTCGTTATCCTAAATTTTCTGTCATTATGTCGGATGTTCCCTGCATACTTCAGTAGGGAGGGAGGAGGAGGACACCACATCACTCCACTTGTGAATTAGTTCTTCAGCCTTACCTTTAGAGTCTTTGTGAGCCGCAAGCCTCTTAGTTATCTGAATTTTTGCCCACACTTGTCTCGCAGATGTTTCTCTTCCAATAGAGCTAGTGAATTCAAGCCATTGTCTTACTCGGTCTTTAATCTTTCACTTCCCTGGCTACTTGACACACAGTTTTAAACAGCTCTTGGTTACTTTCAGTGGGATGTCTCCGGTACTCTCTACTTATACTCCCTACATTTGCATTAAGCATCTTTATGTAATCGTTCTCATACAATTTTATTTTCTTCCTCTGAGGGTTACTGCGCCAAGTCGTGCGGTTGTTGTGTTGTGGAGATGTGTATAGTGGGGTGTTATATATATTATGTATGATGTTGTGCGTGGCGGTCTCCCTGTGCCCTTCTTCACCACCTTCAAGGTCAACCCGGAACTCACAGTTCCTGCGACGGCGCTGGAACCAATCGTATTGGCGTATGCCTTTCCATTGGAGACTTTCAGCGCCGTGGAGAGGGGGTACCTGCTGCCTGGGTAACAGCTTCTCCCCCGAATTTGCGCCTTGGTGAGGCCACTCCAGACCGACAACCAGAGCGCAACTCCATAGTCTCCTGAGACTGATGGATGCCTACTACTACTGTTGTGCGTGTTTCAGTATTGTGGTGTGTGCAACCCCCCCCCATACTTAGGTGTGGGAGAGGGCCGGGGGGGGGGGCAGTGGGGACAGTTGGCGGAAGTGGGTAGTGTGGGGGTGGGAGGATGGATGGTCTGTGGTGTGTGTGTTGCCTGTGGGGTGACGCGCCGGGTACCATGAGAGGCCTCCGTGTTGGAGGCTTGAGGGGGAGGGGGGGTGCCTGGGCGAGGATACTGCCAGGGCATCAGTGCCAGCTTGGTCGTCGAGGTGTGAAGTTGTGCCACTCCCGCCCACCAGGTACGCCCACATTGTCCCTGTGCGCCCACGCTCTCCCTTCCGTGGTGGTGGCTCCCTCTGTGATCAAGAGTCCGGCTTACTCTTGCACCTCCACTCCTAGTACGGCCCGGCTCAGGTCTGGTGCTGGGCGTCCATAAGTGCTCAGGTCTGGTGGTGGGCGTCCATAAGTGCTCAGGTCTGGTGCTGGGCGTCCATAAGTGCTCAGTTCTGGTGCTGGGCGTCCATAAGTGCTCAGGTCTGGTGGTGGGCGTCCATAAGTGCTCAGTTCTGGTGCTGGGCGTCCATAAGTGCTCAGGTCTGGTGGTGGGCGTCCATAAGTGCTCAGTTCTGGAGGTGGGCGTCCATAAGTGCTCAGTTCTGGAGGTGAGCGTCCATAAGTGCTCAGGTCTGGTGGTGGGCGTCCATAAGTGCTCAGTTCTGGAGGTGGGCGTCCATAAGTGCTCAGTTCTGGAGGTGAGCGTCCATAAGTGCTCAGTTCTGGAGGTGGGCGTCCATAAGTGCTCAGTTCTGGAGGTGGGCGTCCATAAGTGCTCAGTTCTGGAGGTGGGCGTCCATAAGTACTCAGTTCTGGAGGTGAGCGTCCATAAGTGCTCAGTTCTGGAGGTGGGCGTCCATAAGTGCTCAGTTCTGGAGGTGAGCGTCCAAAAGTGCTCAGTTCTGGAGGTGGGCGTCCATAAGTGCTCAGTTCTGGAGGTGGGCGTCCATAAGTGCTCAGGTCTGGAGGTGGGCGTCCATAAGTGCTCAGGTCTGGTGGTGGGCGTCCATAAGTGCTCAGGTCTGGAGGTGGACGTCCATAAGTGCTCAGTTCTGGAGGTGGGCGTCCATAAGTGTTCAGGTCTGGTGCTGGGCGTCCATAAGTGCTCAGGTCTGGAGGTGGGCGTCCATAAGTGCTCAGGTCTGGAGGTGGGCGTCCATAAGTGCTCAGGTCTGGTGATGGGCGTCCATAAGTGCTCAGGTCTGGTGCTGGGTGTCCATAAGTGCTCAGGTCTGGATGTGGGCGTCCATTAGTGCTCAGGCCTGGTGGTGGGCGTCCATAAGTGCTCAGGTCTGGTGTTGGGCGTCCATAAGTGCTCAGGTCTGGAGGTGGGCGTCCATAAGTGCTCAGATCTGGTGCTGGAAGTCCATAAGTGCTCAGGTCTGGTGCTGGAAGTCCATAAGTGCTCGGGTCTAGAGGTGGGCGTCCATAAGTGCTCAGGTCTGGAGGTGGGCGTCCATAAGTGCTCAGGCCTGGTGCTGGGCGTCCATAAGTGCTCAGTTCTGGAGGTGGGCGTCCATAAGTGCTCAGATCTGGAGGTGGGCGTCCATAAGTGCTCAGATCTGGAGGTAGGCGTCCATAAGAGCTCAGGTCTGGAGGTATCCGTCCATAAGTGCTCAGTTCTGGAGGTAGGCGTCCATAAGTGCTCAGGTCTGGAGGAGGGCGTCCATAAGTGCTCAGGTCTAGAGGTGGGCGTCCATAAGTGCTCAGGTCTGGAGGTGGGCGTCCATAAGTACTCAGGTCTGGTGCTGGAAGTCCATAAGTGCTCAGGTCTAGAGGTGGGCGTCCATAAGTGCTCAAGTCTGGAGGTGGGCGTCCATAAGTGCTCAGGTCTGGTGGTGGGCGTCCATAAGTGCTCAGGTTTGAAGGTGGGCGTCCATAAGTGCTCAGGTCTGGTGCTGGGCGTCCATAAGTGCTCATTTCGTGTGGTGGGCGTCCATAAGTGCTCAGGTCTGGAGGTGGGCGTCCATAAGTGCTCAGATCTAAGAGGTGGGCGTCCATAAGTGCTCAGGTCTGGAGGTGGGCGTCCATAAGTGCTCAATTCTAGAGGTGGGGTTACACAAGTGCACAGTAACGGTAGGTGGGGTTACACAGGTGCACAATACTGGTAGGTGGAGTTACACAAGTGCACAGTACTGGTAGGTGGGGTTACACAAGTGCACAGTACTGGTAGGTGGGGTTACACAAGTGCACAGTACTGGTAGGTGGGGCTACACAAGTGCACAGTACTGGTAGGTGGGGCTACACAAGTGCACAGTACTGGTAGGTGGGGCTACACAAGTGCACAGTACTGGTAGGTGGGGCTACACAAGTGCACAGTACTGGTAGGTGGGGCTACACATGCACAGTACTGGTAGGTGGGGCTACACAAGTGCACAGTACTGGTAGGTGGGGCTACTACTACTACCACTACTACTACCCCCACTGCAACCTCTCAGGTGTTAGTGAACAGTGTGAACACCACACTACCACCACTACAACCTCTCAGGTGTTAGTGAACAGTGTGAACACCACACTACCACCACTACAACCTCTCAGGTGTTAGTGAACAGTGTGAACACCACACTACCACCACTACAACCTCTCAGGTGTTAGTGAACAGTGTGAACACCACACTACCACCACTACAACCTCTCAGGTGTTAGTGAACAGTGTGAACACCACACTACCACCACTACAACCTCTCAGGTGTTAGTGAACAGTGTGAACACCACACTACCACCACTACAACCTCCCAACTAGTATAACCAATGTGGATAGAACAAGAATGGGAGAGAGAGAGGTGGTGGAGGTAGTGGAGTTAGCGGGGTCATCCTGGCGCTGACGGCTAAGTTGGCCGCAGTGCTACAATCCCCCTCACCGATGAACAAGCCCCAGAGCTGTGCGAGTAACAAATATTTCTAAATCGTTCACAGTTAACCCCAGGTAATGGCAGCCAGTCACGGTGCAAGGCACGCACGCGCGCGCGCTTGGCAAGTTGGCCCGACTGCCGGGTTGGCACGCAAGGTGTTTGAGTCAACCAAGTGGATCTGTGAAGTAGGAAGTGGCATTCTAATGGGAGAGGTGAGGCCCCGTCCTAGTGCTGTGTCTGGGGCCTTCTCTCTACCAGCCCTCACACACTTCTATTCTGTTCAATCTATTCATCTTCCATGCTACTCTTTCTGACCTGTCTGATCTGCCTCTCCCTCGAGCTCTCCTCCTCCTTCATGACGCCATATTCGACGCTGCCCTCCGTTCTGTTCCCCACCACCCCGCGGGGCACACGGAAGTGACTTCCCTGCTGGAAGTTGGACCGTGCTCGGGCTGTAAGCGTGCAGCCTGGAAAAAGACACCGGCGCATGTCATTCTTTTATTTTGTTTTGGGAGGCGAGTGCAGTGGCCCATAGGGCTGGAAATCTTAAATTCCACCCCTTAAAGTTGACGCCGCTCTCCCTCAGATCTGGAAGACAATCTGCAAAATAGCGGGCAAGTTTGTTCCAGGTATTTCACCCATCCTTCACCTCCATGATTCTGTCGTAGCGGATCTTGTGTCGGTCGCAAATGAACTGGAGTCTCACTTTTGGACTGTTGACTCCGGTTCTCATCTTCCTCCTAAGTTTCTTGCTTGTGAGTCCCTTATTGAATCTCGTCCCTTAGACTTTCGCACCTATATAGGGCACCCAGCCCTATAATGATCCCTTGTCTCTTATCAGAACTCCGGTCTGCCCTGACCTTCTGCAGTTCTTCAGCGGCCGGTGCAGACGGCATTCATTATGAGATGTCATCATCTGTCTCCTTAAGCCTTTCAGTGTTTGCTGAATATTTACAACCGTATTTGGGAGGAGTCATCAGTCTCGGAGGACTGGCTTCAGGTGGTTGTTCTTACTATATTGAAACCCAGCACTCGTGGGACGTCCCCTAAGGCTTTCCGCCCTATTGCCCTGACGAGTTACATCTGCAAACTTTTTGAACGTATGGTCAATGTATGTCTGATGTGGTTCCTAGAACAATTTCGCTAATTATCTCCTTCTCAATTTGTCTTTCACAAATGTCGCAGCACGACTGATGTTTTAGTGGATGTGGAGGTCTATATTTATCCTGCCTTTGCTACGAAGACTTACATTGTTGCTGTTCTTTTTGACCTGGAAAAGGCTTTGACACTCCCTGCACTACCTGGAGATATATTCTATCCCAACTCTGATCTTTTGGCATTCTGTTTTATGTTTTGGATTCAGTTACTCGGAACAAAAAGTTCCAAGTAGCACGGGCTATGGTGAGCCCGTAGTGAACTTACTTGGCACGGGAGCGGAGAAACTAGCTTTTTGGCATTCGTGGCAATCTCCCTTTCTTCCTTAAATGCTTCTTCTCTAGTCGTTCGTTAAAAGTGAGCCTTGGTAGCACTTCCTCCGACTCTTTTTTTTTTTTTCAACAATATGAAGGTGTTTCCCGAGGTAGTGTTCTGAGTGTTACTCTTGTCTTGGTTGCCCTCAAAGATCTTCCTTCCTGCATTTTCCTTCCTTCTGGCATTTTCTCGGCCATTTATGTTGACGATCTCATCCTCTGCTGTCGAAGTTATGCTTCAACTTGAGATTGCTACCGTGTCGTCCTGTGACACCAGTCATGGTTTCAAATTCTCTTTGACTAAGACCTGTGCTATGACTTACTCCTAAGGAGGTCATTCATCGTCCCCCTTTGTCGGTCTTTGGTAGTCCCTTTCTGTGTAAAGATTCTGCTAAACTTTGGGGTTAATCTTTGACACTTTGTCTTGGTCTCCCCATGTGACTTACCTTTGAGCTGAATGCTCTAAAGCCCTTACCTTAAAGTCTTGTCCCATACTTCCTGGGGAACTGATAGACGCACAATCTTCTATTTGCAGTGTTCCCTTGTACTATCTAAACTGTATTATGTATGTCCTGTCTTCTCCTCTGCCTTTCATACGGTCCTTCACCGTCTTGATGCTCTGCACCATGCTGGGTTGTGCCTCAGCTCTGGTGCCTTTTGTTTGCCCCCTATCCAGAGCTTGTATGTTGATAGGGACATCTTGTCGCTCCAGGATCAGCGAGATCGTTACTGCCTTCGTTACCTCGTGAGGTCTCTGCAACATCCTCATTCTCGCGTTTGCCGTGCCTTGGTTATTGCCCCTCCGGTGGGCCCAGTTACCCCTCCGGTCCGGTGGGCTCTGTTGCCCCTCTGGTCCGGTGGGCCCAGATGCACCTCCGGTCCGGTGGGCCCAGATGCACCTCCGGTCCAGTGGGCCCTGTTCCCTTTCACTACCTCCCTTTTTCTGTTCGCATGTCTTGCTTACAAGCCTCCCTTTTTCTGTTCGCATGTCTTGCTTATAAGCCTCCCTTTCAGTTTGTGTTGGCAATGTCTCTCCTCGTGTAGTTGCATCCTTACCTCCCTGGCGGGTCCCACTTGTGAAGTTTTGCAAGGCTTTGACTCACGTGATAGAGACTTCTACCCATTCTCTTGTTCTGAAACGCCTTTTCCTTGAATAACTTTCTTCGCACTCACATTATGTTGCCCTCTTAACGGATAGGTCCAAGTCTGCCGACGGTGTGTGGATACTCTGTGACCTTCCAGACCAAACCTGTATGTGCCGCCTACCTCCGGAGGCTAGCATCTTCACGGCTGAACTGTAGGCCATCTTGTATGCCCTTCTGGTGCTACATAGCCTTCCCGACTTGGTGCCTTCTTTAATAATTACTTGTATGCCCTTCGTCGATTGCTTTTCTGTTGTCAGCGCTGCTTTGTCATAGTGTTGACTCGTAGTGCTCTCATGACTTTGGAATCATTTAACATTTGAATCATCCTGTGGTAGTAGAAATCTAATATTGGTTGTTTTTCATCTCTAGCAGATTTAAGGAGGTTTAGTGTTGCTGAGTTCTGGCCATATTAGTATTTCCTTAAATGAGGGTGCGGACGCTGCCATTAAGGAGGTTATCCGCACTTGTCCTATTTCCCGAAAAGGTGTTTCCCTATTCCGACATCTACCCAGTCATTCATTCCTTGATCCGTGCCCGTTGGCAGGACATCATTCACCATCCTACAGTGGATAATCTAATAAAATCAACACAACATGGATTTGTTAAAAATAGATCCGGCTCACATTTCTGGGAAGGGACGGGAACTATCAGGACAAAGCACCAAGTCATTTCGCCTATATTGCTATCAGGACAAAGTAGCAAGCCATTACGACTATATAGTTGTAATGGCTTAACGCTTTCTCCTGATAGTTCCCGTCCCATGCCAGGAATGTGAGCAGACTTGTAAGGCAGGGATCTATTTTTAACAAACCTAGGTTCGTTGATTTTATTAAATTGTTCACTGTGGGATGGTGAGTGATTCCCTCCCGTAGGACTCTCCATGAGGCTGCAGATGCGTAAAGTAGTTTTCTGCTGAGCTCTTTCTCCCCTAGTGAAAATAGGGGTGACATTTGCAGATTACCTATCTAGGGGGACTATCTCTTGGTCCAGATCGAGATTTTCTAAAAAGGAGCTTCAGTGGTCGACAGAGTTTATCTGCCAGTTCTCTTATGACTTTAGATTTAATTCCTTCCACACCTTGGGCTTTAGAATCTTTTAGTTTGTTAATGTTCTTCATGAATATGGCGCACATTGTGGGTTTATCATTTAATTCGTGCTCTTCACCTTCAAACAGTTGTGTGGGTAATGGGATGAGCCGGTCGGCCGAGCGGACAGCACGCGGGACTTGTGATCCTGTGGTCCTGGGTTCGATCCCAGGCGCCGGCGAGAAACAATGGGCAGTTTCTTTCACCCTATGCCCCTGTTACCTAGCAGTAAAATAGGTGCCTGGGTGTTAGTCAGCTGTCACAGGCTGCTTCCTGGGAGTGGAGGCCTGGTCGAGGACCGGGCCGCGGGGACACTAAAAAAAAAAAGCCCCGAAATCATCTCAAGATAACCTCAAGATTGTCTAAACTCTATTGTGAATGAGCAGCACCGCACTCACCGCCTCACCGGTAAACACCAGCTTATCGATTTTGGGAACATTTCTCAGACTGCCGCTTACTGGAAACATTGAGGTGAAATCCTCAATGTTTATCCTCTTCCTCTTATCCTCAATCCTCTTCCGTCCACAATGAACCTTAAGGTCCAGTGTGCCTTGTTTCCTCTTGTCGAAAGATATCAGTTTCGTTTTTTCCCCGACGATTGTTAACACAAGCGAGGGGGCTCGTACTACCCTTGAGTGTGGGCCACTTGTCCCACTACTCATAGCTGTAATTCTGGTGGGAATGATGCAGTATATCTTGAGGTTATCTTGAGATGATTTCGGGGCTTTAGTGTCCCCGCGGCCCGGTTCTCGACCAGGCCTCCACCTCCAGGAAGCAGCCCGTGACAGCTGACTAACACCCAGGTACCTATTTTATTGCTAGGTAACAGTGGCATAGGGTGAAAGAAACTCTGCCCATTGTTTCTCGCCGGCGGCTGGGATCGAACCCAGGATCACAAGTACAGCGTGCTGTCCGCTCGGCCGACCGGCTCCCCTCCCCTTCCCAGTACGTCACAACCAATCCACGTGCTTGCTTCACCCGACTCTGTCGCTTCCAGAAACGTCCAAAACACAGACCGTCTAAGGAGTTTCATACAGACCACAGAAATAGAACACTCCCGACATCTTGTCTCCCTTCAATTATCTTTACTGTCATCAGGGCTGCTAGGAGCAGTAGTAAACATCCATCAGTCTTGGGAGACTATGGAGTTGCGCTCTGGTTGTCTGTCTGGAGTGGCCTTTCCAGGGTGCAAAGCCAGGATAGGTTGATACACGGGGAGAAGCTGTAAACCATGCAGCAGGTCCCCCCTCTCCACGGCACCGAAAGTCTCCAATGGAAAGGCAAACGCTAATACGATTGGTTCCAGCGCCGTCGCAGGGGAACTGTCAAAACGATGCTGAAGTCAGGAACGAAATGCCCGAGGGCTCCAGCTCCGGAGTTTACCAGACCAACTCTGAATTTGGTAAAAGCAGGCACAGGGACTCCAAACCCTGGAGACTGCCGTGTTCGGGCCGGAGAGAACCACCGCAGCAAGGGCAAGAACGACCCCAGCCTCCTGACGCAGAGCTTTGGGTCGCACATCCGGGAGGTGCTGTCGGATCCCCGCACCTACGGGTCCACACACAGAGATCGTCACGTCCCCTCTTTCACCCGAGGCCGGCTTTCCTGCATCACCCAGCAGAAGGAAGCGTAATAATNACCCACCTCTGCTGCCTACACCACCACCACCACCTACCCACCTCTGCTGCCTACACCACCACCACCACTACCCACCTCTGCTGCCTACACCACCACCACCTACCCACCTCTGCTGCCTACACCACCACCTGCCTACACCACCACCACCTACCCACTTCTGGTGCCTACACCACCACTACAATTTTAACATTTAATACAGTTCATTCACTCTATTCATAAGGCTCAGGAAATTCCAAATACTGTCTGTACTACTAGAGATTGTTGTAATGGTTGAGATATTGCCAGCCAGTGGATGCCTTTGTTGTTGGTATTCATAAAGGATATCTAGTTGTTGCTAGTCTTGGAATACAGTTGTCTTCGAAACTGTACCTTAGTTTCATCTTCCATTGCTCCAGTGTCTTCACTGTTTTAATTCCTTGGCTTTTTCCAGGGAATAAAATACAATATCTTTATTTAAGGTGCATTTTGTATAATAGATTATACTGTAGCTGCTGTTAGTAATTTCAGAATAACACATAATTTTAAATAACATTTATTACGCCACGTTTTATCCCTTTTCAGGTCGCTACAGCCGGTATTGAGGTGTCGGTCTCGGTTAGACTTAGCTGTTACGGAAATTTTATCCTGTTGCCAATGTGGGATAGAAATTTTAATTGCATACAAATGTGTCAGTAGCTGTAGACTTGGCCATTGGAATGCAATCCCATAAGGTTTACATATGTATGATTAAGAGGAAGTCGTTGCAAGTGTCATGCTCTCAGTTTACTAAATAAGAAATGGTGCCAACAATTTATGTTGTGTGACTTTTTATAAACTTGCCACATTTCCTGTATAGGAGTAAAAGTCTCAGCTTGACTACAATCTTAGTACATAATTACTTTATGAGGCATATAATTTGTAGACCTACAAAACTTAGATATACAGTATGAAGTTTTTGTGTAATGAAATAGTGGTGATTGTATCTTGTACAGATGTTCCCAAAAAATTATTTTATAGTTTTCTGTGCTTAAAGTAGTACTTGAAATGGAAGTTTTATAGTATTAATTAACTTTAGTCATTACAAAAGTTTGGTTATTGTATTTAGTTTTTGGTGATACACATGTTACGGTTTCTACACAAAAGGTGGTTCCGATGTTTTAAGATTGTTGGAAATAATTTGGTCCTGTGATTGTTATAACCATAACAAGTAACTGAGTTATGTTATATTCCTTGACATGTTTGTAAAGTTTTTGTTTCTATTACCATATTCATATTGAGTAGTATTTGTTTTGATACTCATAATGTGAGGAGTAGTAAAGGAATTAGCGATTGTTCATATCTGGGAAAGTGTGTGTAGACTAGGCGTGCACCAGCAGGAGAACCTCGTGGAGAGAGCATACTTCTGCCGATGCCTTACTTCTAAGCTTGTACAAGGACAAAAATATTTGTGGTTTGCTGCATAAATAAACAGATGTTAATGCTATTTTCTTTTGTCATCCCAAGGCTTGAAGAATGGAGTATTGGTGAATATTGGAAGATAAAGAAATCTTAATGAATAAGAAGAGTAGAAGCACTGGCCGGGGGTCTTTGGGGAGCGTTGGAGAAGAACTTTTGGCGAAGAGAGAACAGGCTGGCAATATTCTTCACTCTTTTAAAGTCAACCAAGAAATGGATTGGTTACAAGCTAGAATTGAAAGATTCATGAAGCATGTGAAGATCTCAAACGTTAAGAATTTTCTGAAGCTCGAAGGGGCAGTTGGCGAAGCTTACCAAGAATTCACTCTTGATTTGAAGAAGGAGATAAGGTGGGGAAAGGGTAGCGGACAAGATAAAAAGGGAAGTAAACTTGAAGCACAATCAAAATCTGGGTCAAGACGAAGGAAGGCAAGAATTTGCTTCAGATGCACAGGGCTTAGTGTGTACTCGCATCGTCCTTGACACCCGTCTTGCTCATCCTCACGGGCGAGTGTCAATACTGCCACTGAGGTAATCATTCATCTCCATTATGTTGGACAACCTTAAATGACACCTGAATTTTTGTTTTCAATATATTTTTAATTTTTATTCATCAAAGAATATTGATAAAAACAAGCAAAGGTTTGTCACATTGAGCTTAATTAGTAAATTCATGATAAAACACGCTCATAAGATTTTAAAAATGTTAAGTTAGATATTGCAATTGATTTGGTCAATAAGTGGGCGGGCCTTAGTTCGAAATGCTGGAGAAGGAAAAATTACGGCTTCTATTTTGAGATCACAGTCTTCATGAACGTTTTATAAAGTACAGTACAATCATTCACATTTAAACGAGCATTTAGTGGAAGGCTTCTCTTTGTGGCGTTTACTTTAATTAACACAAAAATCTTATTCCATTAAAACTCATAATAATGATTCTTCCAAATAAGGAAGCCATTTTGGAAAGATACTAAGGATTGATGCTTGAAATTCCAGCAAAGAAAGTTGGTACTGAAGTTTAGAGTGATGATAAAACAGGTCATGTACCTTTGAAGATGATCCCAGGTGAACCATACTTGGTTCTATATTATCATTGTGTATCACAAACAAAATTACGATTTTATTTTGCTGACTTTATTTTAAAGTCTGTAAATTCAGAAATGAATTAAACTGAAATGAAAGTGGAATATTGCAGCCAGATGAACAAAACATTTTTTATTGCTAATTTATCTTTTTTTTCCAGATAATTTATCTTCATGTTCTGAAGAGGAAATTAATTCAGAAGATTTTTTTTTACTGTATTGAATGTAGTGCTTCACGTCGCAAGTGGTATAAAAAGGTAGCTTGATTTGTGGGATTTGTTAGTCTAAAGCCATGAATAACAAATTAAGATTATTTTTGTAAGTTTGGTGCAAGATCTTTTTCTGTAATGCGTAAAGTAAACGGGCGGTGCTAAATAGTCTTCTCGGCTTGGTGCCTTCGTTCTATAATTACTGCACTTGCTTATATTCCTGTGTAACACCGGTTCTCGTTTTATCATATAGCTTGGTTTCTCATTTCTAGAGACAGAAAAACTGTTGGATTTATCTAGGTCCTCATAGGCCAACTACTAACTTTTCTCACGGTGCAACCCACAACAGATTCCCACCATAACGGGGGCTTGACGGCTGAGTGGACAGTGCTCAGGATTCGTAGTCTAGGGTCTGGGGATTGATCCTCGGCGGAGGCAGAAACAAATGGGCAGAGTTTCTTTCACCCTGATGCCTCTACTCATCTGGAAGTAAATATGTACCTGGGAGTTAAACAGCTGCTACAGGCTGCTTCCTGGGGGGGGGGGGGGGAGAAATCAGTTGATTGACAGTTTAGAGGCAGGCCCAAAGAGCCAGAGCTCAACCCCTGCAAGCACAACTAGGTGAGTACAATAGTACTTACTGCTAAATGAGGAGAGGCATCAGATGAAAGGTTATGTGACCAAATGTGTGTGTGTGTGTGTGTGCCACCACAAAAGCTGAACAAGGGTCCATTCATTTGTAAAATGGTACCACTTATAGCATAATATTTTCTCCATTTAAAATACAAAGTGCTCACTGCCTTAGGTGGTACTGCATGTTCATGCAATCACCATTACCACTACTTGTAAAACAATTGTCAAAATTAAAAATGACAGTTTTTATCAGTAGCTGCATGTACCAGATTTTCTCTACTTGACAATGCAGAGTTCTGGACCTGGTGAACCAACCCATGACAAATTGCCAAAGCAGAAATTGGAAAATCAGCTTCTCCAGAAATTGGTGTTTTGTTACATTCAACCTTGGGTTTCTGGAGGGAGTCCCAACCTTGGGAGTTCTGGAGTCGGTGACTGTCATCACCGTAGCTTGCACAACACCACCATCACACTCACCACTAGCATGATCACCCCCTATAACTAGCACCAAGAACACTAAAAATTGCAATGACACCTTTTTACCAGAACTGGTATCTTGCATCAAATTTGGTAGACTAAGCAACTGTCATCATGAGTGTCAGTGGTGCAGCATTGTGGAATGCTACCAGTCACTTTCCATACTCTTACTTTCGTTCATCTTCTGATGAATAATTGTGAAGTTTACTATGTACTCACCTAGTTGTACCTAGAAGTCTCTCCCAGCTGCTGCAAAAACTAGTGTTATTAAGCACAACCACAGAGGGTGATTAAGATGCTTTTATAAGCTCAAATTTTAGTTACATAACATATGTATACTACATAACCACTGCACTTCGTCAGGGTAGTGAAAGAGCTAAGTTTTGTAGGTGTTCCGGTGAGATGATTGCCAAGGATTGATGTTTGAGCTTGTGTGTAGAGCTGATGTCTTTGCACTTCTGATTACTCTTAACCATGTCCCAGAGGTTCTCGATGGGGTTGAGAACCAGGCTTTTATCTGGCCAATCCTCTATGAAGGTTACCATGCAGTCATCAAACCACTTGGTAACAGGTTTAGGGGCGTGAGCAGGTGCACTGTCGTGCTGGAAAATGCTGCCATGTAGCTACCGTAACCCAACTCATGAATGCGGCGAGGTACGGTGTGCATAGACTGCACCAAACATTTTAGTGTCATCTTCTTTCACTACCCTTGCTGTCATGCAAGGTATACTTTTCAATGAAATTTTGTTAATGTTCACAGACCTTGAAGAGGTCATCCAGGGATGCCCAGACCAAGGTTTTGTTATAGTGTCTCACGGCTATTATCCTCCCGGAACCGTGCACAATACTTTCTCACCGTTGACATAGCTGCTCTGACCACCACTTATTTCCTTAGTTTGGTGGTCTGCAATTTAGGGTGGCATGTAAAATGACTTTTTCATAACTATAAAAGTGTTGTTTTTAATCCTTGACAAATATGGCCCCCCCCCCCCCTCCCACAAAAAAATAGGTGAATGCCACCATTTTTGGGCCAGTAACCGTTCCAAATGCATCTGCTGGAGTGGTCAAGACACCCAGGATGGCTATAACTCGCCAACCACTGATGCTAGAGACTATTTATGGCTCAACATTTGCAGAATTGTCATGTTTCTGTACTGTACGTGATATGATGAACTTTTTCTTTATTAGTGCAAGAAAAAGGTTATTGGAAAAGAAAACATTTTTGGCATTCCACTGGTGGTAAAATTGATGAAAATCACCTTCTATCAGTGGACTATTTATCATTTATCATCCATCATAACTTTATTCACTTACTATTTACCGAGTAACATTTCCTCACCATCTTATTCACATTTTGTGGAGGATTTAAAATTTAACATGACATAGGTATGCATGGCTCATTGGTTTTTATTTAACGAACTATTCCCAAGAGATCTGAAAACTGGTTGCTGGATGGCCAATTCAGTAGTGTTTATCTGCCCTTTAAAATCTGTATGGATGTCTAACCATCATTCCATTGACTAGTGCATATAAAAATTTGCTTTTGAAGTTGCATCTTTTTATAAGTTAGAGAGATGTAATCTTTTAATAAATTGGACCGTCTCTGAAAACCAGCAATGTGTGCTGACACATCAGTCACCAACTTAACATGCCTTTTAACAGACTGGTTGTGACATGGACGGTTGAGCTGTAACGGTTTCATTTGGCATTGCTCTATATTGAAATCAGTCAAGTGCCAAATGACTAAAGGCTCTTGATTAAATTTTTTTTAATAAACCACACACATTATGGTAACATTTTGTGGTCAGATTTAATGCTGGCATTTGGAAGTGCCGTACATTGATGTTTCCTTATGCTCCAGAAGAATCTTCCTCATCATTAACAAATCCACCTTTAAAATTTACGTGTGGAATACTGTAGTTACAGGGTATTTAACAACCGAGTTCGGAAATACACTTTAAAGCAGAATTACACTAGAGATGCCAAATTTGATGATGGGTTATCCAACGACATGTATCGAAGGATTCTATAACCTTATGTTAAACACCATGAATGAACAATAGGACCAACCCTCAGATATTGCAGTTCACTGTCAACTGTTCCCCAAATAATTGCCAAATGTATCCTGTAGGCATTGTATTGATCTGTATTCAGATCAGCAACAACAGAATGTGGCAGCTCTCAGAACTGGTGGTTTGATTTTTGCTTGGATTGAGCAACTGGTCAATTTGACGTATCGCTCAAACTTTTCCCAGTTGGTTCTCTGAACGAGTGTGGAGTATTTGTAGTTACATCAAGAGTCACAAACACAACTTGGTGGAAGTGTGTTAGTATGTAGAAGGCAAATAATGCACTGAAGTGGCTTATCTGACATCCTCTTAAACCTCAAATGAAACTATTGCATTTACTGTCATCAGGAGAAAAATAAGAAGTAATATTCACCTGGCTTCCCAGTACAGTATACAGTAGTTTTTCAAGTTGCACTGAGTTTAATAGTTTCCCTGAGGGGAACCCCTTGTGGCTCCATGAAGCTACTTATCGCTGATAGTGTGCCACCTACTAGGTCACAGTTTGCAGAGTTCTGTATGGCCTACTGGGAGACGAAGACAGAATAGAGGCACAGTAGGCCTTCCCAGCCACCAGAGCCAGGCTGTGTTGACTTACTACGTTGCTTTTGTACCTTTACTGAGGAACACAGAAACAAAAAGGGTGTACCTCAAACAGGATGTATTCCTTTTCGATAGATTCAACAGCACATTCTCTCCTTAGGTTCAGCATAGCATCACAGTGCTAGGGTGTCCCGTTTGGTCAATTCCTTCGGGACCTGGAATTTCCCTGCAGGTTTGGTGGTCTTCCAGTTTGGACCCCATCATTCATACGCTCGCATTATGCGTGTTTCAGGGCTGCTTGTTGGCCTTGCCATGTGATGCCTCCAAACTTCCTGTTGGATCGGTGATACCCCGCAACCCTGAGTCATGTGTGGATTGCTCTTCTCACATAAGAATGGGAGATGGAACAGAGATGACAAAGAAATGATCAAAATACTGAGGCAACAGTACAATTGCATTTTCAGTGAGACTTAATCACACTGGAGATTGATATCCCAAACGAATTCGTGAATGTGATACCAACTTCAAATCATATATTGGATGTCACCCTAACTCTACTTGATTTTGAGGTAGCCAAAGACAGTATGCCTGTGCATTCTGCTCCAGGCCCTGATTCCTGGAACTCCGTATTCATCAAGAACTGTTAAAAGCCACGTTGCAGGCCCTAAAAAGAATTTGAAGGTGGAGCATAGATACTGGTGTTATCCCTGACATAATAAAAATTGCAGAAATAGCACCACTCCATAAAAATATTGAGGGAATAATGCAGAGGCATAAACTATAGGCCAAGAGCACCACCATTCTACATAATAAAAAATTTTGTCAAGATTGACAAGATCACAAAATGCATGGAATCATAGCTGCTATAAACCCTGGACAACACTGTTTCAGAACAAGGTGCTCTTGCTTATCACAGTTGCTGGACCACTATGACTCTGATTCAGATTTTGCAAAGGCCTTCGAGAAATGTGACCATGTGTTCAAGAGGAATCACCAAGAAGATGGGTCTACAATTTCCTAAATAACAGAACCCAGTGTGTAATAGTCAACAAAATAAAATCCAAGCCATCAATTGTGATGGGCTTGGTACCCCTGGGTACTATGCTTGCTCCAGTACTCTCTCATTTTCATATTGGACACAAACCATAGTACTATATTATCCTTTGCAGATGACACTAGGGTTTTTATGGGAGTAGACAACAGACACAGCAAAGCTCCAAACTGATGTAAATTAGGTCTTTCAGTGGGATACAGGAAAAAATGTGGTATTTAATGAAAAGTTCCAATAAACTGCTCCTGGCCCAACCACTGACCATCCCGCAGTGTGTAACCTACAAGTTTCTATTTGTTGCAAGGTAAATACACATTGCATGTAAGGAAACATGGCCAAATCTTACCGTGGCATGGAGTCAAACTTGAGATAAAATTAGGGAGCTGAAGTAGGTATATATAGTCTCATCTTTATGCCCTTGTCAGACCATAAATACATTTATGGTCTGCCACTTGCCAAGTTTTGCCAGGTCATGAGGCTGGCATCTGTTGTACCAGCCTCTCATGACCATATGGATCCATCTGTTGTACCAGCCTCTTAGACCATGCAGATCCATCTATTGTACCTGTCAAGCCTCACAAGACCATGCAGATCCACCAGTTATACCAAACCAATGAAGGTCTGCTGATATGTTACATCTACTGTACTATGAATACCTTTGACTGGAAGCATGCGTGAAGAGGGAACACGTCTTCAGATTATGAGAATAACAGCCAGTGTATGGGGGTAAGTTTATTTGGCAAGTACATTCATGCTTGTTATTTGGACTCCCTTTTGTGTAACAGCTTTGTATTAATTTGTAATAAGTTTTTAATGAGCTTATCATTATTATCATCGTGTTCAAAGTAAACTAAACTTTCCTTTTGTTGTTGAGATATATCACATATTCATTGTTTTATCTTCATTGATGTGCTTCTCTAGTTAGCAGTACTGTTTTTCCTCGGAGCGAGTTTAGAGATGCTTGTATGTATCTTATTTAATATGAAGTATACAAGGTATTGTTTATAAATATAGATTTTTTGGGGCACGCATAAGAGACAGATAGATCATAGGCTATGTTTATCCTCATGTATAAATCCTCATCTCCCAACATGCTGTGTTGGGGTGGTTTTTGAGGTGGGGTGTTGGTGTCAACATGAGGGAGTGATACTTGCTCATAGTAAGTGGTACTTACTCATAGTAAGTGGTACTTACTCATAGTAAGTGATATTTGCTCATAGTAAGTGATACTCATAGTAAGTGATAGTCATACACCACATTCTTGTTGTGATTCCCAGCAAATATCTCGTACTCATTTTTGGATAATATTCTTGCATCATGGTTTCCTCTCAGGTATCCAGCACCTTCTACTAAGATTTGGAAAGTCCCACGAAGAAGCCTATGGTTATTAAAATTATTGATGATAAATGTGATATTGTGAAGGTGGAGGGTGGGTAGTCTGCCTCAGCATACTGATTGCTTTTTAACTTAGCAAGAATTCAGATAGAATCAAAGTATCTCTGGTTATCTCAAGTCAAGTAAATATTAACACTGTCATGAATGCAAAATCCAATTATTAAAGTAATGGAGAATGTCCTAGTAGTGTGTATGAAAGAAGGCAAGGTCAGCTAATACAGTACTTGAAACTCGAAGAAGGTGCCAAAATCAACTGCAAGTCATTCCATTCATGTACAGTACAATAAAGGATAGTTTGATTATTTCAGAGTTCCAGAAATGCCAACATCTTGAAGTTAACATGTGAGACAGCTAAGGCTTAAGTGACCTGGGGGCAGCTGTGCTCGTCAATGAGGCGAAAGCATTTATTGAAGCTGTGGGCTACCTGCCAGAACAAGTGTTCAATTCTGACAAAAGCATACAGTATACCTAACATGACAAATTTCTCATTCATTATCATTTCACATAATTTCTCATTCATTATCATTTCACATAATTTCTCATTCATTTTTTTTTTTTTTTTTTTTTTTGAGATATATACAAGAGTTGTTACATTCTTGTACAGCCACTAATACGCGTAACGTTTCGGGCAGGTCCCTGGAATACGATCCCCTGCCGCAAAGAATCGTTTTTTCATCCAAGTACACATTTTACTGTTGCGTTAAACAGAGGCTACACTTAAGGGGGCGTCTCAATGGGTGCAGAAAAGTTGTTCAATGTCAACCAATATTTTTTGACTAGTTGTATATGAAAAGGGCTGCAATTGTCCCATGTTTCAGTACTTCAGCGTAAATAGAAAGAGTTTTTTTTTTTTTTTTTTCAACGTTTTTTTCACATTTTCAATTCGACACTTCTTCACACACGTTTCAGATATAATTATTCTGTGACCCTTTTCTGACACATTGGCATATAATAAAGGATTGGATGTAAAAGAATTTCCAAAACATCTTTAGTTTTCCTAATACAAATGTTCAAAGTTCCCCCCAAAATTATGCAAATATGGCATGTTTATTGCTATTATAAAATCAATAAATGAACTTAGAGAAACATGAATACGTGCACATGTAGAGAGAAGCCATACATTATATACTGTGTAAGTTTCATGTAAATTGAATAAAAAATTAAAAAGTTTTGTAAACGTTTGTGTCAATTGAAAAAAAAACAGAAATTAATAAAGTCTAAGGTACAGATAGGCTTACGTACAGTAAGGTCTGTAAGTTTGATGCAAATCGCCCCAAAAAAAAATGAAAAAAAAAAAAATTGAAAAAAAAATCCTTTTTTTTTTCTTTTAAATTTTTTTCCAATTAAACTAATTATAATATTTGTTTAATATATGCTATTGTGATAGCAAAGAGTCATAGCTATGATTTCAGTTGACACTTTTGATTCATAATCGATTTTGACCATTTTGGCATAATTTTCACNTATATATATATATATATATATATATATATATATATATATATATATATAATTAATTAATAATATATATGTTATGTAATATATATATATATATATATATATATATATATATATATATATATATATATATTATTAAAATATCATGCATTCATGCCAGCTTGCATACATATTGTTAGATAAAGATAAAGATGGATAAAGATGTAGTAAACTCCCACATGTTTATGATTTTACTGCTGACAAATTTAGATTTTCTCATATAATTCCAGCTGGTTTGCTTGCCCAAAAGATATTTTTGCATTAAAAACTGATAAATAAAACTAACATGTATTGATAGGTTTGTTTAATATTATACTGTGTATGGTACCTGTTTAGTGGTGGGGCGATCTCAAGCTGTTCACCATGGCAACAGCAACCAAGCACGATCTCATCCTAGTTCATCCACCAATCACATTCAAGGCAGAGAGACAACACGATCTGGTCTTGGCCTGAAGCGGTCCATTGTCCGTTAAAATCATGTGAGCGTGCCCCTGTATTACCATACTTTTGTGTGCTTTGTTTCCATTTAAATTAATAATATGGCTACCCCTCAAAATCATAGAAGTTGAACAAGAACTTCTCCATGTGTGTCAAATTGGAAGGAAAATTTGGTAGAGGATGCATGCTGAACACCCTCTCCAAGTCATACTCTGCCTTGATTCAAGAGTGCTCACTTTGGATGTACAGTACTCTCAAAAACTTACTCAGAACATCAACTACATGCACCCAGCAAGGGAGAACTTATGTTGTGATTATATGAAAAGTTTTACATCATCTAATTTTGGGCAGTGAAGCATAAATATCATGCATTCTAGTGTGGTCATTGCAGATTTTGCATTAGTAAAAAAGTTGTAGTACTGACTGCAATCATTCTTTACCCGAAACCCTTTTTTCTGGGTGATGTCCCTTATGGCTCCCTGAAGCTATATTGCCGATATAATGCCAAACTTCTAGGTGCCATGAGTCGCAGAGTATTTTCCTCCTCCTGGGAACCATGAGCAATAGAGCAGTAACACTTAATCAACTTAAAATTGTCAGTGAATTTTAATTGTGTTCACCATTGTTGGTGATGCACCCACAAAGTCAACAAAACATATCACTGCTGGTTATAAGGAAAGAATGACGCCTCAAAATCGTCACAAGAACTCTCCTAAGAACATAAACAAATGCTAGACCTTGTATGGGGCTCCTGGTTTGCTTTGTTTTACCATTTTCCAGCTGCCTTGTCCAGGGTTCATCGTTGCCATTTTTTGGTATTGAGTGGGCCTCGGGTAACTCGACAGTTGCTCGAGCAGTTGTGCCATAACTTTGCCAGCATGAAATGAACAAATCCACAAGGGCCGTGACAAGGATTCGAACCTACGTCCGCGAGCATCCCAGACGCTGCCTTAATCGACTGAGCTACGACATGGTATAAGAATTGCAACCAGAAATTCTACTGAATTTACCGAGCACTCTCGGGGAGCGTCTGGGATGCAAGGGCCATGACAAGGTTTGAATCCTTGTCATGGCCCTTGTGGATTTGTTCATTTGATACATCATGCTATTGCGATTTGTGTGTGTTTGCCAGCATAGTTTTCCCCTTTGGTAGGTATGGCTTTGGCTGCTGTTCTGGTATTTCAGGTTCAGTCCCTTTCACCAAAGCCACAATAATTTGGTGCAGGCCCCCCATTGGCCTTCTGCCAGTTGCTGCATCGCCAGCTTCCTCTTCCGGTTTTTTGGGATTCAGTTTTTGGGTGCCTTCCTCCGCCCTTGCTCTACGTCTTCACAGATGTCTCTGCTCTGGGTTGGAGCTTTGTAACTGGTGCTCACGAAGTTGGCCAGGGTCGTTGGGCTCTCACACTATGGTTCAAAAGTTTGTGGCATGTGCTGCAGAGAATTTAGATTCCTCCGGGCTCTGTACTCTGGCTCCAAATGGACTGTTCCTTTGTGGTTCATTGTCTCAACATGGAGTTCTCTTCAGTCCCTTGCCCTTAGGAAACTACTCCCTTGTCCCTTGTTTGCTTTGAATAGCTCCTCTGCTGGGTTCTCAGGGTTTAGCTCTTGGTGCTTTTCACATCTAGGGAGTGTCCAACACTCTTGCTGAGGGCATGTCCCAGTTTCTTCCTGTCTCTGGAGTGGTCTGTCGATGCTGTTTCTTTTCTTAGGCTTTGTGAAATGTATGGGTTCCTGCAAGTGAGCCTATGCGTCAGCGTGAAATAGGCACCTTTTCTTATGTGCGGCCATTCCCTGATAGCAAGGCCCTCATGGTGGATGCCTTTCGGTTAGACTAGTTGAGATGGGAGGGTTCCTGTACCTCTTTACTCAAGTCCAGCTGTTGCTCTGGGTCCTAGCCAGGTTGGAGTCCTACCAGGGGAATGTGGTCCTTCTGGCTCCTTGGTTTCAAACACTGTTTGCTTGGTGATTGAACCTGGGCATTTTTCAATGGCTTTGCCTCTATCAGAAGGTTGGCCTGGTGACATATTTTGCTGGTTTGACCTCAGCTCTTCACATCTGGTCTTTTTGACACGTCTTTACCATCATCTTTTTTATGAGAAAGTAGCTTCTTTGATAGGGTCCCACCTGCATTCCTTTTCTTGGTGACAGTATGAAGTTTCGTGGCACTCCTTTCACCACTTTCTTTCTGGCATTATCCTGACAGCGACATTGTTACCATCAACATGGCAACGAGAAGTCAGACTAAAGGCTAAACGGAAGAAGATGCTGAAAAAGAAACGGCAGCAACAAATATATAGCCGACATAGAAGGAAGAACTTAACCGATTAACAAACACTGCAAGACCGGATGAAAAAGAAAGAGTAGTAGAACCATCTTGATGAGATAGCTTCAGGGAGCCACTGGGGCTCGCCCAGAAATTGCTGTTTCATTACATTCAATGCTGGTTTTTCATTGTCCTGTTCACCATCTTCCTCTAATTTAGTGTAGGATGTAGTGCTACCCCCTCACAGCCACCTATAGTGTACAGGTAGTTCCTCAATACTACTGTTCATCTCCAAGTCAGAATCTCCACCTGAGGTTAGAAATTCATGGTCATTGCCCGATAACTGTTCCTCTTCATAACTAAGGAACACTGTCCAACTCTGCAATAATTTCAGCCTTGGATGGAGATGCTTACCTCTCATGTTTTTGCTCAGCATTTTGGAGCTGAATGTGTGTGTATCAGCCATGGTCGTTACAGGGAGAATGATCCTTTAGGCAGGTGCATGAACCTGCTGAGTTTTTTTAATGGCATACAACCTCTAGGGTCTGAGAAAGCTGATGACATACCCATAGAAATGGCAGGACTATGAATATGACGCTGTACCTTAAATCATCTTCAAGCTATAGGAGCCTATGGGTTAATTGCTTGAGAGCAATTAGAGCAGTGTAAAGGTTAAGTTAAAAGTCATTGCTGTTGGGTAATATCTTGGTAGGCCTTAACCATACTGTGGGGTAATCTCTTGGTAAGACTTAACCATAATGTGTGGTAATATCTTTATAAGATTTAACCATACTGTGGGGTAACATCTTGGAAAGATTTAGCCATACTGTGTGGTAATATGTTGGTAAAACAACCATACTGTGAGGTAATATCCTGGTAAGACTTAACTATACTGTGAGGTAATATTCTGGAAGGATTTATCCATTCATATTGTTAGGACTTTTGTATTTATACAAATTTATCATTTTCCAAGTTTCTTGCTCTTACAGAAACGTTTGGAAAACATTTTGTTGGGGTGTAAAGGTCTCGCATTTGTTGAACTACCGTTGTGTATGTATATAGAAGCCGTTGTCAGCATGTAATAAATATTCACATATTGGTCTTCAGAAAATAACTAAGAACCACATTCATTTTGTTTTTCTCCAAAGAGTTTGTATATTACATTTTTTCCTTTACATACCTGTCTTTGCTTGTCCCAGGTCATGGCTGGAAGGTGTTTAGAATACTGTTCCCAGGGTTCCTTTAGATCTATAGTAGGCATTTTATTTTTCATAATTGTTTTGTTCCTTTCAAAATTCATGGTGTATCTGTATCTGGAGAATATCTTTGCATATTGACTCATTTTATTTATTATGCACCTCATACCAGTCAGTCTTCATGGTGAAGACATAGTAACAGTGCCACAAGAAGTTTTGCAAAAGCCAATTACTGAAAAAAAGGGAGAGGTTAGGTAGTATATTTAAATTTTGAATGTGTTCATCTAAGAACCATATTATAGTTGATAAATACTTGTCAAACTCTTAACACTTTTGCACTCTTGGAACGACCCTGGCGTCCACAATTTTTCTCTCGAGTCCGAGTCGTGGATGCGAGCTGCGTCCAACATTTTAAAATGTTTGTTAAAAATTTGAATTTTATCCGACCAATCTGGGAGTGGTTTTAAAATGAGTGCCTTTAGATTGTGCACAATTTGATACCAAAATGAAAGATGTAATATGAAAATTGATGTCAGAACACTGGAAAGATTATAAATATTTTTGGTGCAAATTTTAAAATTTGTTAAAATTTTATATATTGTGCTATTATTATGGGACTAGTTTTAAAATGCGTACCTTTAGATTGCGAACAATTTGATACCAAAATGAAAGATGTAACATGAAAATTGATGCCAGAACATTGGAAAGAGATATAGTAAATATTTTGTGATGTGCATCCATGATTTAAAATATTTGTTAAAATTCCATTTATTACTCTATTATTATGGGATTAGTTTTAAAATATTCGCCTTTATATTGCGAACAATTTGATACCAAAATGATAGACATAACATGAAAATTTGTTATCAAACTGAACGAGTATATTCATTAGGTTGCAGGTGTCCCAATTGGTGCTCGTTCACTGGTAATTTTAGGCTTTGCTATGGGAGTCACGCCGGGCTTGTGGACATTATATGCATATATACCTGCAGGGAATTTAATTGTGAACACAATGATACCAAAACGAACGACATAGCACAAGAATTAAATTGAGAAAACTGAAACGAGTGTACACATTTTGGTGTTGCCGCATGCTTGCCCACACCTCCAGGAGTAGTCCGTGCATATCTGCAGAGCAAACGCTCCGCGCGTGAAAGTGTTAAGAAGAGACACATGTTAGTCATAATACCGTCTTCAGTCATTTAAAATGTTTTATTGGTTTTATTTAGTGCTTACCCATTATTTTGAAAAGGCCTGATTGTGACAGTTTAAATAATGATATGGATATAATGATGGATACAAGATGCATTATAAATGGTGTATAAACTGATATTAAAACCTTGGTAGTCTTGATTTTTTGCCCTCTCTCCATATGTGCCACTGATATTATGTTGTCTCGGCTCCTTATTGCTACCTCTCCTTCTAAAACCCACTACCACCTACCCACCCACACACCTACCTACCCTTCTACCACCTACTACCACCTACTCCACCCACATCCCAATCCACCCACCTACCTACCGACCTACCTACCTACCTACCTACTACCTACATACCTACCTACCTACTACCTCCTACCTAAATCGACCTACTACCTACCTAAATCGGCCGTTACCTAAACTCGACTACCTACCTAAACCATACCTACCTACCTACCTAAACCTCTACCTACCTACACCCTACCTACCTAAACCTACCTACCACCTACACCTACCTACCTACCTACTACCTACCTACCTACCTACACTCTCCTATCTAAACCTACCTACCTAAACCAACCTACCTACCTACCTACCCACCCTTCTACCACACCCACACACCTACCATATCCTTCTATGTCTCCCTACCTACGTATCCTTCTACTACCCTTGCTCATCTACCTACCTTCTACCACTATACCCACCCACTCATCTACTTGCCTATCCTCACCCACCAGCTACCACCCTTGCCTACCCACGTTTCTACCACCACCCACCTACCTGCCTGCCCACCTACCCACGCTAACTCCCTACTACCACCACCCACTGACCTACCTACCCTACTACCACCATCAACCCACATTCACCTATCCTTGGGAAGGGAATATATTATGGAAAATGAGGTCACATGAGAGTGGTTACGGCAGGAGGGATATGACTAGAAGGGGTCCTCAGATTAGATTCCTATCTTGGGTTATCCCGAGATGATTTCGGGGCTTTAGCGTCCCCGCGGTCTGGTCGAACTTGATTGTTAGGTACTTGATTGCAAGTTTTTACAACTCCCGACCAGGAGGTCCAGGAGTTCTGATGACAGGGTTACTAAAACCTAAGACAGGAAAAGGAAGGCTGGGTAGATTGTTTTTTCCTAGATTGTCAAAATGCATTTGACACTGTTTCTTCATGAAAGAACTGTTGTAAAGGATGGAAAGGCAGGCTGGGAAAGCATTGAACTCATTAATGGAGTACAGGAAGGACAGACAGCAGAGAGGTGTTTTGAACTGAAGAATGTACAAAGTAGGGTCCGCTGTCTGGATGTTCCTAATTTGTGTGAATTACTACCAGAGGCAGAGCGCTTGTACATGTTTGCAGCTAGATCTGCAAACTGTATGAAGAATGAGAAAACAGATGAAGCACTGCAGGAAGTTAAGGGAGGACCTTGACAACCTACCATGGGTGGTTCAAACAAACACCTGTCCTCCGAATTGACAGTACTTTAATACTAAGTGTAATAAGTACACTTTCTTACTGTCATAAACAGTGATAATTGCACTTATGGGGCTGTTAACATTTACCAAACTCCCTCCCCAGATTAATGTCTCCTCGTTTTCTGTTAACAACAATCAGAATTTTATGATGAAGTTTTCATCTTCAGTTTGCAATACACAAGTTTAAATATCAGGAATTTCTTTTTCAGGTTTATTAAACAAAATGATTTTATACAAATTTAACAATATCCTGAGTTATTTTTACAATTCTTGACATTTTGTTTTGTTTATTTGGTTTTATAAACTGAATCACTATCAATATAGCTATAGGTAAGTAGGTAATTGTAATTAAGAAGCAATTAAATTATTATCTTCAAAACTAAGACGGTTAGGT